>WNWK01001389.1:162500-267500 GCA_009830355.1 Cherax destructor
GAGAGAGAGAGAGAGAGAGAGAGTTAGGAGTGCAGACGAATAGTTTTTGGGACCTGACGAGCTGTTAGAGTGTGAGCAAGGTAATATTTTTTGAAGGGATTTAGAGAAACCGGTTAGCCGTACTTGAGTCCTGGAGGTGGGAAGTACAGTGCCTGCACTGTAAAGGAGGGTTTTGGGATATTTGCTGTTTAGTGACATCTAAATTGTCCTACCTGCTCGCCTCTGCAAAGACAGTGATAGTGTAAATGATGGTGAAAGTTTTTCTTTTTTGGAGTGAGATTAATAAGTTGAGAAAGCCTAGAGAACAAAAATAGAAGAGGAGAGTTATTAGACGGAGAGTTAGAGGTATCGTGCATTGGGCAGGGAGGTTTAACATCTTGTAGGAGTGATGAAGAGGCAGTTGTGAGTGTGGGTGAAGAGCGTGTTATGTAGGTGGGTAAGGCACCTAATGATTGGCAGAGAGCATGCATAGTTCCTTTGTATAAAGGCAAAGGGGACAAAAGAGTAAAAATTATAGGAGTATAAACCTGTTGAGTATTCCTGGTAAACTGTATGGTAGAGTTATTATTGAAAGAATTAAGGGAAAAACAGAGAGAAGGATTATTGGTGAACAAGAAGGCTTTAGGAATGGTAGGGGATGTGCAGACCAAGTGTTTACAGTGAAACATATAGGTGAACAGTATTTAGATAAGGGTGTGAAGCATGGGTGGTGAATGTTGCAATAAGGAGAAGGCTGGAGGCCGTGGAGATGTCGTGGCTGAGGGCTGTGTGGTGTGAATATAATGCAGAGAGTCCGTAGCTTGGAGCTTAGGAGGAGTTGAGGTGTTTCGGACATTTTAGAGAAGGTGGAACAAAATAGAATGAGTTGGAAAGCGTATAAATCTCTAGTGGAAGGAAGGCAGGGTAGGGGTCGGCCTAGGAAAGGTTGAATGAAGGGGGTAAAGGTTTTATGTGCGAGGGGCTTGGACTTGCAGAAAGCGTGCATGAACGTGTTTAATAGGAATGGAGACAAATGGTTTTTATGACTTGACGTGCTGTTGGAGTGTGAGCAAAGTAACATGTATGAAGAGAATCAGGGAAACCGGTTAGCCGGACTTGAGTCCTGAAGGTGAGAAGTACAGCGCCTGGGCTCTGAAGGAGGAGTGTTGATGTTGCAGTTTTTTAACTGTAGTGTAACCGCGCCTCTGGCAAGACAGTGATGGAATGAATGATGATGAAAGTGTTTCTTCTTTTTGGGTCACTAAAAAAAATAAACTAGCCACTATCATCCACAGGATAGATATGAGGTGCACAATAAACTAGCCACTACCATCCACGGGATGGATATGAGGTGCACAATAAACTAGCACTACCATCCACAGGATGGATATGAGGTACACAATAAACTAGCCACTACCATCCACGGGATGGATATGAGGTGCACAATAAACTAGCCACTACCATCTACAGGATGGATATGAGGTATACAATAAACTAGCACTACCATCTACAGGATGAATATGAGGTGCACAATAAACTAGCACTACCATCCACAGGATGGATATGAGATGCACACTAAACTAGCCACTACCATCCACAGGATGGATATGAGGTACACAATAAACTAGCCACTACCATCCACAGGATGGATATGAGGTGCACAATAAACTAGCCACTACCATCCACAGGATGGATATGAGGTACACAATAAACTAGCCACTACCATCCACAGGATGGATATGAGGTGCACAATAAACTAGCCACTACCATCCACAGGATGGATATGAGTGCACAATAAACTAGCCACTACCATCCACAGGATGGATATGAGGTACACAATAAACTAGCCACTACCATCCACAGGATGGATATGAGGTGCACAATAAACTAGCCACTACCATCCACAGGATGGATATGAGGTGCACAATAAACTAGCCACTACCATCCACAGGATGGATATGAGGTGCACAATAAACTAGCCACTACCATCCACAGTATGGATATGAGGTGCACAATAAACTACCCACTACCATCCACAGGATGGATATGAGGTGCACAATAAACTACCCACTACCATCCACAGGATGGATATGAGGTACACAATAAACTAGCCACTACCATCCACAGGATGGATATAAGGTACACAATTAACCAGCAGCTTCGACGGCCAAATCTAAAATCTAATTCACGTAGTCAATCCACTAGCCTGGTTGGTTCGTCCTCAAACCCTTAGCCGA
Organism: Cherax destructor; assembly: GCA_009830355.1. Taxonomy (NCBI): domain Eukaryota; kingdom Metazoa; phylum Arthropoda; class Malacostraca; order Decapoda; family Parastacidae; genus Cherax; species Cherax destructor. Next base: position 164,717 of record WNWK01001389.1, read on the forward strand.
CCATGCAAACTATCGTGTCGCACACGTCGTGTCGCACACGTCGTGTCGCACACGTTATGCATTGCTGTTTCTCCCAAATGTTTTTGACCGTGACTCAAAATAAAATCTTTTTCTCGGTCTGACTTTCAGAAGGTTGGCCGACGCTATTTACTAGATCTGCTGCTTAATAACCGTGGCACAGCTATCGTAATCAGTCAGAGAATTGTAAACATTACCAGTAGCGGTAATAACAGCACCAATAGCAGCAATAGAAACAGCATCAGCTGCTATATGAGCAGCGCGGTAGCAACAGTAGTAAGAAAAGTAGGGATAGTAGCAGCAGTAGAATCACAGGCAACCGAGAATAATAATAATAATAATAATAATAATAATAAATAAGAAGAAGAAGAAGAAGAAGAAGAAGAAGAAGAAGAAGAAGAAGAAGAAGAAGAAGAAGAAGAAGAAGAAGAAGAAGAAGAAGAAGAAGAAGAAGAAGAAGAAGAAGAAGAAGAAGAAGCATGCAGGCAACAGGAAGGTAGTTGCAGGAAAAACTGCCACGGTGGCAGCAGGGACAACATGGTGGCAGCAGGGACAACATAGCACTGGCCCCTCTTCACCTAGCAGCAAGTAGGTACCTGGAAGTTAGACGACTGGTGTCGGTCACATCCTGGGAGAGAAGACTGGAGGATCCCAGTGGAAATAAGAGAGTCTGATGACCTCTTGATTTCAGTGGGTTATCCTGGGTTACTAACCCAGTTACTAATCCAAGCAAAATCGTCTAATGACAGCAGAGACATTATGGTAGCAGCAGTGGCAGCATTTTCGGCACTAGTGGCACCACAGTGGCAGGAGCGTGGCCCTGGGCGAGGTGGAGGAGGTATGTGGTGGGGTTAGTCAGCAGTGTTATGGTAGCGGGTGTACCAGAAAGACGTGTCGGCTCCCTGCTCTCTCTCTCTCCCTCTCTGTCTCTCACTCTCTCTCACTCGCGATCTCTCCTTTGCCTATACTAACAGCGTGAGTTGCCACGAAAAGTTCTTAGCAGCGTGGTTAGTACTCGTGGTTGCTCTCTCTTATTAGCAACCACGACGTCTAGCGTTGATAGCTCAGCCTTCTGCTATGAGTCTCCCAAAACTGGGAAAGGCTTTTAAAATGTTACAAACTAGATTCATTTTTAATCAAATTACCTCTTAAACACCTTGCAAAATAAACATTTTTCACATAAAAAAATAAACATTTTTCTCAAAGCTTGAACTAGAAAAAAATAGAATATAAATTCTGACCTCACTGATAAAACTATGTAAAAATATGTGAGCGAGTTTACCCAGGTCAGGAAAAACTTTTTATTTCTTCTGAAAAGGAAAATATAATTGAATAATGCTGGGTGTTTAAAAGTAATAAAATAATGTTATTAACTTGTGTGCTTTATTGTCACGTGTAATGTGTTAAAACGTGTCTCAGTCTAGCTAAAACTGACACGTGTGTAACAATGTGTCTTGATACAGTTAAAAGTGAGAATACACCTCTTCAAAGCTTCAGTGGGAGAGGTGGATAAAATGGATCAGGTGAATGATCTCCCCTGGGGATCAAGCTGAATTACCGCGAGGACAACACTGGTGTCACTGTGCCAGGATACACTACGGTGACTGCAGTGAGCTTGGCCCCCTAGACACGTGAGTCTACGGGACACTCTCCCTCAAGGAAGTTAAAGGTGATGCCCTCACGTCACGCCTCTGGGCCAAGAGGAAGGGATAGGGGTAATGTTTACCTTTATTCACGAGGACCTGGGAAGGCTTACCTTCCCTCCCTCCCTCTGAACTTAAGAATGGAGGAGCACTGCAGAAGGCCTACTGGCCCATACAAGGGTAACGAGGTTTGAGGTAAGCAGTATATGGGTATGAGAGATAGCAGAGGACTTGGAAGGCCAGAACTAGGTTACCTGCTAAAAGAAACTCTCATCTAGAATTCTAGGTTAAGGACTCGTGTATTATCTAGGTTTACGATTCAAGAATAGAAAAACAGAAGGCTTTAAACAGATTAAACCACGTGTTTAAAGGGAATATAAACCATATACGGCAGTCGTAAGATGAACGCTACTTTAAAAACCAGAAGGTGTAAGAGATCGTAGAATGAACGATACTTTAACGTACCGTAATGTTCAACGTTCACCACATGATGAACACTGCACCTAAATCTAATAACACTAAAGGAACACACAATTTATTTATCACCTTACATGATATCGCTCAAGGTTGAATAACACGGAATGACCCATGCGGATTTAGCGCTCGCTCTGCGTATAACCGAGAGCTACACTCGGAAAATAATTTGTACGCAAACGGAAAATAATTGGCCATTAAAGCGTATGTGCAAAATTATACAATTACATTTATCATTATATAAAAGAATTTAACTATTTGAGGACTAAGTATTTTATGAAGATTTTTTTTTTTTTTTTGGGGGGGGGGAGTATTTCAGGCTGGGTGACATTTTCTTTATCACAAAACATGTCGATGATGAATGAAAATGTGTCGACAAAAGTCACATTGTTGAATTAAGATTTGTCAAAAACGTCTGGTTGGCGAATCAAGATGTGAGAAAAGGTTTGGTTGACGTTTCCTTCTATCTGATTGATGTATGAAGATGGATACGCAGGAAAAACTGATTCTTCTGTGTGTCAGTGGGGAGTGAACACTGAGTATGTTGTGGTGTCAGTGGGGAGTGAACACTGAGTATGTTGTGGTGTCAGTGGGGAGTGAACACTGAGTATGTTGTGGTGTCAGTGGGGAGTGAACACTGAGTATGTTGTGGTGTCAGTGGGGAGTGAACACTGAGTATGTTGTGGTGTCAGTGGGGAGTGAACACTGAGTATGTTGTGGTGTCAGTGGGGAGTGAACACTGAGTATGTTGTGGTGTCAGTGGGGAGTGAACACTGAGTATGTTGTGGTGTCAGTGGGAGTGAACACTGAGTATGTTGTGGTGTCAGAGTGAACGATGTGGGTAGTGGAGTGAACACTGAGTATGTTGTGGTGTCAGTGGGAGTGAACACTGAGTATGTTGTGGTGTCAGTGGGGAGTGAACACTGAGTATGTTGTGGTGTCAGTGGGGAGTGAACACTGAGTATGTTGTGGTGTCAGTGGGGAGTGAACACTGAGTTATGTTGTGGTGTCAGTGGGGAGTGAACACTGAGTATGTTGTGGTGTCAGTGGGGAGTGAACACTGAGTATGTTGTGGTGTCAGTGGGAGTGAACACTGAGTATGTTGTGGTGTCAGTGGGGAGTGAACACTGAGTATGTTGTGGTGTGTCAGTGGGAGTGAACACTGAGATGTTGTGGTGTCAGTGGGGAGTGAACACTGAGTATGTTGTGGTGTCAGTGGGGAGTGAACACTGAGTATGTTGTGGTGTCAGTGGGGAGTGAACACTGAGTATGTTGTGGTGTCAGTGGGAGTGAACACTGAGTATGTTGTGGTGTCAGTGGGGAGTGAACACTGAGTATGTTGTGGTGTCAGTGGGGAGTGAACACTGAGTATGTTGTGGTGTGTCAGTGGGGAGTGAACACTGAGTATGTTGTGGTGTGTCAGTGGGGAGTGAACACTGAGTATGTTGTGGTGTCAGTGGGGAGTGAACACTGAGTATGTTGTGGTGTCAGTGGGGAGTGAACACTGAGTATGTTGTGGTGTCAGTGGGGAGTGAACACTGAGTATGTTGTGGTGTCAGTGGGAGTGAACACTGAGTATGTTGTGGTGTCAGTGGGGAGTGAACACTGAGTATGTTGTGGTGTCAGTGGGAGTGAACACTGAGTATGTTGTGGTGTCAGTGGGGAGTGAACACTGAGTATGTTGTGGTGTGTCAGTGGGGAGTGAACACTGAGTATGTTGTGGTGTCAGTGGGGAGTGAACACTGAGTATGTTGTGGTGTGTCAGTGGGGAGTGAACACTGAGTATGTTGTGGTGTGTCAGTGGGAGTGAACACTGAGTATGTTGTGGTGTCAGTGGGAGTGAACACTGAGTATGTTGTGGTGTCAGTGGGAGTGAACACTGAGTATGTTGTGGTGTGTCAGTGGGGAGTGAACACTGAGTATGTTGTGGTGTCAGTGGGAGTGAACACTGAGTATGTTGTGGTGTGTCAGTGGGGAGTGAACACTGAGTATGTTGTGGTGTGTCAGTGGGGAGTGAACACTGAGAATGTTGTGGTGTGTCAGTGGGGAGTGAACACTGAGTATGTTGTGGTGTCAGTGGGGAGTGAACACTGAGTATGTTGTGGTGTCAGTGGGGAGTGAACACTGAGTATGTTGTGGTGTGTCAGTGGGGAGTGAACACTGAGTATGTTGTGGTGTCAGTGGGGAGTGATCACTGAGTATGTTGTGGTGTGTCAGTGGGGGCAAGAACACTGGGTACGTTGCGGTGTGTCATTAGTGGCACCTACGTACGTATCAACAGTGACCCCACTGAGCGAGTGGATCCCACATATCTATCCCACTTCTGATCTCACACCACCCACATGTCCATCCCACTCACTATAGATACAAATATACATAAATACCACGTAAGAACAGAAAAAACATCTGAGCACTTTCATGTGCTTACACACATCTTCAGAGATGTGCGACTAAGTACATGACAGCCAATGTTTACATATTTACAATCACGCGTTTACTGTGATTTAATACTCTACAGATACAAAATAATCGTCCCCTATTTTGCATTAGTAAATGATTTTACACACAAAAAATCCCCCATAATCAAGAAATTGAATGTAACATTGTAAAAATATATCCCACATGTAATAAATTTCATTTACATTTAGCCAATGTTTTCGTCCGTCCCAGATCATTTTCAAACCACAAATGTGATTTTATTATAAAAGATAAATACAAGCGTCTTTAAGATCTTTTAAAGTATCTTGCTTTTGGAATTTTGTCTGATTCTTCGTATATACTTGTGTAAACAGAGCAGAAAATGCTCATGAGATATTCCAAGCAGGTAGATACAGAAGATGCGTATATTCCAAGCAGGTAGATACAGAAAATGCGTATATTCCAAGCAGGTAGATACAGAAAATGCGTATATTCCAAGCAGGTAGATACAGAAGATGCGTATATTCCAAGCAGATAGATACAAAAGATATTATGGAACTGGGATACTATGTAAACACACACAGAAGCGGTGAATACATAAACTATGGACAACGTTTCGCCCACCTAGATGGCTTTATCAAGTCAGTGATCCCCACAGACTTGGAGAAGCCCCCTTGCTCGCGTGACTCAATGTGTTCGCTGTAGCGAAAACTGAATATAATCACGAATGAGAACTTTTAATGACATGTGTGATACTGAGGAATCAGACACGTGTGCAACATCTGGGTATCTTTATTTGTAGACGTTTCGCCATCCAGTGGCTTTATCAATACAATGCAGTGACATGTCCATGTGTTGTATTAATAAAACCACTGGATGGCGAAACGTTTACAAGGTACACACAGATGTCGCACATGTGTCTAATTCATTATCTTGTCAGTACTGTGTACCACTGATACAACATGTATGGTACTGCCTCGTTTCACCTAAGTCTTGTTATATTCAACGATCTTTGGGTTTATTTCTTCTATGATTGATATTTCATGAAACTCTTTTTATCACTCGTCTGAAGTTGCCATCTAGCACGGACACGTCAGTGAAAAGTGGGAGATGACTGGGATCACTGGGTTATTTTCCTACACTGGGAGATGACTGGGATCACTGGGTTATTTTCCTACACTGGGAGATGACTGGGATCACTGGGCTATTTCCCTACACTGAAAAATGACTGGGATCACTGGGTTATTTCCCTACACTGGGAGATGACTGGGATCACTGGGCTATTTTCCTACACTGGGAGATGACTGGGATCACTGGGTTATTTCCCTACACTGGGAGATGACTGGGATCACTGGGCTATTTTCCTACACTGGGAGATGACTGGGATCACTGGGCTATTTCCCTACACTGGGAGATGACTGGGATCACTGGGTTATTTCCCTACACTGGGAGATGACTGGGATCACTGGGCTATTTTCCTACACTGGGAGATGACTGGGATCACTGGGTTATTTCCCTACACTGGGAGATGACTGGGATCACTGGGTTATTTCCCTACACTGGGAGATGACTGGGATCACTGGGTTATTTCCCTACACTGGGAGATGACTGGGATCACTGGGCTATTTCCCTACACTGGGAGATGACTGGGATCACTGGGCTATTTCCCTACACTGGGAGATGACTGGGATCACTGGGCTATTTCCCTACACTGGGAGATGACTGGGATCACTGGGTTATTTCCCTACACTGGGAGATGACTGGGATCACTGGGCTATTTCCCTACACTGGGTGGCACATCACCCAAAAGTTTTCCAAGATTCGTAAAGTTGTCTTTTGCCACATGGACTTCAAGAAACTGCCGTTGCAACAATTGAAAAAAACATTCTCCACTGCCTTGGAAGAGAGTGGCAAGGCTGGATACAAAGCAACATAGATATTGATCAGGTAAACATCGGTGGAACTTGACACTTTTCGAACTTGAAGGTGACTCTCACTCCTCGTTTTAAGCTCATCACGAGTAGTTATTTTTCAGAACTTTATCAAGAAAAAGACCTTAAGCTCACTTGTTCGACAAGACACTTCCACAAATGTAGTTTCGCGATGAATGTTCGAATTACTTCGTAGTTTCATTATATTTATGGTAACGAAACATGCGACTAGGCTAGGTGACTGAACACCTGTCAACGGTAAGGAGCTGTACAGCTCAAGACGACCTCTCCATTTCTCACACAGTCTACAATATAAAACTCGCCTCTGTATTGGACCGAAGAGGCCTACTGCGTAGGCGAATCATTTCAGCAATATACGCAAATGTTGCACATGTGTGTTTCATGAACTTGCATTATAGCAGTCAACGATACTTACATGTACCCAATAACTTAAGGTTGAGCGTGTTGCCCCTGACAGCCAGCACTAGTATAAAACAGCAATGTCACGTATTCTTTTCGTAAAACGCAATGTGACTTGCGAACTGGATCAAACTGTTCACTCAGTCTTAGACTGTTAAGGAGAGAAGCTTTGCTGTCCAAGCCTGGCGTTGTATGGACGTGGCTTTGAAATATCTGAGGGACTCTTCTCCTTGACCTTGCCGGTAAAGCCAAGACTTGGGTCCAGGATTACCATTACTACAAATACCTGTCAATTGTTATCATATTTTATTTCTCCAGAAGAGGCTCGACTTGGTGATCGAATTCCGGGGGCAAGGGTCAATGACCTCCGAACACTTCCTTCGCAATGAAGAATTAGACACATTTGCAATGTGCCTAATTCTTCGTCTCGTCAGTATTGTATACCATTCAAAATACAACTGCCTTCACATTTCCTTCAGGTATCGTCAGTTTTTGCACTCGTCTTCAACGGTCAACAAATCAGTACGTGATATTGACAAGATGAAGAATAAGACGTGTTCAACACCTGGGTAGATTTATAGTGATGGATTCGTAATTCCTAGCAAACAGAACCCAAAGAGTAATGGTAAACAGAGTTAAATCAGGGCTTGCTTCCTCATTCTCATTTCTGATAGAGACATAAATCATAACACTATCATCCTTTGCTGACGATACTAGAATCTATACGAGAGTGATATTGATAGAAGATACAATGAGCCTGCAAGCTGATATAAACAAAGTCTCTTCCAGTGGGTCACTGGCAACAATAAGATGTTCAGTGAGGACTTTTTCAGTTACTATGTCACGGAAGAATGGAGAAAATAAAAGCAAGATGGGAGTACAAGACAAACTCAAACCACCCAACAAGACGTACGTCATATATGAGAGACCTGGGAGCTATAATGTCAGATCTCACGTTCAAAGAGCACTACAGTGCAGGCACTGTACTTTCCACCTTCAGGACTCAATTCCGGCTAACCGGTTTCCCTGAATCCCTTCATAAGTATTACTTGGCTCACACTCCAACAGTGCACTAAGTCATAAAAACCATTTGTCTCCACTCGCTCCTATCTAACATGCTCACACATGCTTGCTGGAAGTCCAAGCCCCTCGCACACAAAATCTCCTTGACCCCCTCCCTCCAACCTTTCCTAGGCCGACCCCTACCCCGCCTTCCTTCCACTACAGATTTATATGCTCTCCAAGTCATACTACTTCGTTCCATCCTTTCTAAATGTCCGAACCACCTCAACAACCCCTCCTCAGCCCTCTGGATAATAGTTTTAGAAACCCCGCACCTCCTCCTAATCTTCAAGCTACGGATTCTTTGTATAATATTCACATCACACATTGCTCTCAGACACGACATTTCCGCTGCCTCCAGCCTTCTCCTTGTTGCAACATTCACCAACCATGCTTTAAATCCCCATAAGAGCGTTGGGACCACTATAGCCTCATACATTTCCCCATTATAGGATGAATGACTAGAGCCTTAATAAAAGGGATCCCAAGACAACGATAACACTTTTCAGTTCACTGGTTCTCTCTCTAAGCTGGAATATTGTTGTGTACTAACGGCTCCCATCACGCCAGGCGAACTTCCAAGCTATATAGTGTAGAGAGCCTTCACAGCTCGTATTAACTCAGTCAAGTACTTGAATTACTGGGAGTGCTTGAAGTTCCTAGAACTACTCCTTAGAACGTAGGCGAGAAAGGTACATTATAATTTACACCTGCAAGAGAGAGGAGCTTACGACGTTTCGGTCCGACTTGCACCATTTACAAAGACACACAGTGTGACTTTGTAAATGATCCAAGTCGGACCGAAACGTCGTGGTAAGATCCTCCCTCTCCTATGCGCGGGTTATTTGTGTATTGTTCCTGTCAAGGTACTGTGACTTTTAGATACCGAAGGGATTGGTCCCAAACCTACACACTACTTATGAACACAAGAGGCTTGACAGACGGTGCAGGATACCTACAATGAAACGCAGGAAGAGATGAGTACACAGAGAGAACTCTTAAGTGTTAAAGGACCTCGACTCTTCAACGCCCTTCCTCCATGCATAAAGGGGATTATGCACAAACCCTTAGCTATCTTCAAAAGGGAACTCGACAGAGTCCTCACAACACTTCCTGATCAGCCGGGTTGTGGTGCATACGATGGACTGCGAGCGGCGGACACTAACAGCTTGATCAATCAGACCGGGGCGTGAGGGCCGTAACCTCCGGTAGTGACTTCAGGTAAACTTCAGGTAACCAGTGGCTTTATCAACTCAATGCAGAGTTTACATACGGAATTACCTTTGGTCTTAGTGCTCTGTAAACTCTGCAACCCAGCCTACATATACTGCCACTAGTTTACGCTGCCTAAACTAGTTTAGGTTACCTTCACTCATCTAACACTAGCTTTTTCTAACTATATTTTTAGTTATCGTGTGCTTCTGAATGTTTATACTTCTAAATGTTTATACTTTGAATGTTTATATTTTGAATGTTTAACTTTGAATGTGTATACTTCTGTCATTTATATTTTGACATCGTTTAACTATTCCTTACCTTGCTGTCTCTCTCTCTCTCTGGCTCTCTCTCTCTCTCTCTCTCTCTCTCTCTCTCTCTCTCTCTCTCTCTCTCTCTCTCTCTCTTATTTACACAAGGGTTTTAGCGGGGTTAGCTTAAGAGCTGTTACGTAACTCAGCTGATTTGAAAGTTGGAACCATTTGTGAGCCAGCTGTAGGTCAGAGATTTCATTTGGTCACCTGACTTTATTTCATAGATGTCGTTATGTTGTACGAACATATTCCAGACCCGAGTCATTCTAGGAATAAATGATCTTAGATGAAGTGATGTTCTGGAGGTTACAACCAGAATGTAGTTGCTGTTTGCTGCCCGTCTTGTGGTATAGAAGCTGTGTTCTCACTGCCCGTCTTGGGTAGAAGCTGTCTTTTTGCTGTCCGCGGGGTAGAGCCAAGTGTGGTACCTTGTTAACATTGACCTTGTTCACAACAGTAAGTCACCCACATCCCTCCAGTGTTGAAGACTCTGCTGGAATGACAGATCTGTCCAGGATGGGTCCAGGCGAGAGATGAGTCGTCTTGCTCTGTTCTCTATTCTGTTAAGAAGCCGTAGGTGAGACGGGGGCAGGCAATCCAAGACAGTGGAGCATACTTAAGGAATGAGAGTACTTGTGCCTTGCACAGAGTCTTGCAGTCCCTCTCTCTCTCTCTCTCTCTCTCTCTCTCTCTCTCTCTCTCTCTCTCTCTCTCTCCTCTCTCTCTCTCTCTCTCTCTCTCTCTCTCTCTCTCTCCTTTCCTTCCTTCTAAACTTCTTTTCCATTTCATTCTCATCTCTCTCCCATCCTTCTCTCTCTTTTCCTACCTCTCTTCCATCTCTCCCCGCTGGTATTCCTATCTTTCCATTCTCTCATTTCTCCTGCTCTCCTTCTCATCTCCCCTTCCTTCAATATACCTTCATCCTTCCCTCCCTTCCTCCCTCCCTTCTACATCGCAGTAGATATATTACAGACACATTTTATCATAATATTTAGGCAAGGAGGTATCTGCTGTGCCTGGCCTTCACCCCACCAGCAGACGAGGAGGTGGAAGAAGAGAGAAGAAGAGTGAAGAAGAAGAGAGAAAAGGAGAGGGAAGTAGAAGAGAAAAAGAAGAATAAAGAAGGAAGCAAAGCAGGCATATAAAAAAAAACGTAGAGGGGTAACAAGAGATGAAGCGAAGGAATATAAGCAAAGATGCGAAAAGTGGGGGAGAAGGGAGGATGGAGTGTGAGGAAGGAGAACAGAGGAGGATCAGTAAAAGAGGGTTGAGAGAAAGACAAATAAAGAGAGAGGGGATATAAAACACAGAGGCGACTTTAACAGGAGCATATTGTTCACATTAATGACCTTAGATATTGCTTTATTCCATTAATTAAAAACAATAAAGCGGTCTTTTCACTATATTGTTTACGCCAAGTGAATAAGAAAAACGCCGGTGGAAGATGCATAATTTTTTTGCTAAATGATTATCCACATCAAATAAATATCGCATAAAGAATATAGAAAATTGATGAACTGACTCGGTTGTGTACGTTCCTGTGTGTTTTTTTACGTACAGTGAGAAGTCCAAGGACCCAAGTGGAAATATTAAGGACCTCAGTGATAATTGCAAGAACCCCCATTGAAATAACAAGGACCCCAATGGGAATTGCAAAGACCCTAATGGAAATTGCAAGAATCCCAATGGAAATAATGAACCCAATGGAAATAACAAGAATCCCATGGAAATAAGGACCCAATGGAAATTACAAGGACCTCAACTGGAATTGCAACGATTCCAATGGAAATAGCAAGGATCCAATGGAAATAGCAAGGACCCAATGGAAATGACAAGAATCCAATGGAAATGACAAGAACCCGAATGGAAATAACAAGAACCCCAAAGGAAATGACAAGAACCCCAATGGAAATAACAAGAACCCCAATGGAAATAACAAGAACCCCAATGGAAATAACAAGGACCCCAATGGAAATAACAAGGACCCCAATGGAAGCAAGTCACTGACATTTTTTGGGTTTTTGTAGGTAATTTGCATATATGTTACTATGTATGATAATTTGTTTAACCGCTTTATGTGTACCTAAATATACTTATCAACAAAATGTGGACGTAGTATAGTAAGCGTAGTTTACTCTCAACCTCGTGTATGGAACCTTTTAAAGAACGGGTATTCCAGAGTATGAGGCCAGTATGTATGTGGTGGAGAGAGGAGGAGGATGTACGGTAGTAACTCCAGGATGAGACCGGGATTGGGTCAATGTTGACATAGTCGACTGGAGAGCAGGTACCATGATATTGACAGTAGACACACACACTCAACCTCCAACCACATATAGGAGTACACACACACACAAACACTGGAGAAATGTTTCGTGGCGAAACGTTTCTCCCGTATCTTTGAAGTGTACATGTGTCTATGACATATTCTTTGAAAAACAAAAATAGTTTATGCCTTTTATAAAAGTTAAAATTTAATTAGAAAATATAAGAAAACTTTCCTTGACAGTTTGTCCAACAGGCAGAGGCAGTCACTACAGTGGACAGGAAGCCTTTACACAAATACCGCACCGTTTTATGTACTTAATAATAATAATAATAATAATAATAATAATAATAATAATAATAATAATAATAATCTTTATTTCTACAAGTACATGTACAAGGTATACAGACCATAGCTGACATCAATGACATACTACTATATAGAAAGCCACTTGTTATGCAGAGCATGTCGGGCAAATTAGGTCAATTTTGCCCCCAGGATGCGACCCACACCAGTCGGCTAATATCCAGGTACCTATTTTACTGATAAGTGAACATGGACAGCAGGTGTCTTAAGGAAATACGTCCTAATGTTTCCACCCGTACCGGGGATCGAACCCTGAACATGTATCGTATTTTCCAGCATATAAGGCGCACGAAGACTTGTCTTCAAGAGGGAGCTGGACAGATACCTAAAGTCAGTGCCGGATCAGCCGGGCTGTGGTTCGTACGTTGGACTATGTATGGCCAGCAGTAACAGCCTAGTTGATCAGGCCCTGATCCAGTGGTAGGCCTGGTCATGGACCGAGCCGTGGGGGCGTTGATCCCCAGAATACCCTCCAGGTAGACTCCAGGTAAGGTAAAAAGGGTGCGCCTAATATGCTGGAAAATATCGACAAGCACACGAGGACCCTCGGATAGTTTTATTTATGTTTCTGTGGTATTTTCAGTGGTACGAGGTTCTGACACAGTAACTGGAACTACCAAGTCAGTTTAATTCAAATGCTAAACCCATGTGGGTCATTCATTGCAAGACAAGGTGGAGGCTTGATCCTTCGTCTACTGAGGGCGAAACAGACGCGCTTCCAATATGTACTCGCCTACATCGTAACCTAACCTAGCCAAACCTAGATAATAACTTAACTTAGAAATAACCTAACCTAGATCCTTGTCTACCCTATGAAACAACCTAGCTTAACCTAGATCCTAAACTAACCTAACCTATGAAATAACCTAGCCTAGATCCTAAACTAACCTATGAAATAACCTCAACTAACCTATGAAATAACCTAACCTATGAAATAACTTAAACTAACCTATGAAATAACCTAACGTGTGTGTGTAAACACCTTAAGTCTGCTTACAAGTTGCGAGAAAATTCTACCTTTCTTTTTCCTTGAGAGGATTCACCAACTAGATACACCATAGGGAGGTTAGCATGGACCACCACTGTAACCACAAATACAGTATTTTAAAGACGAACCCCACACCAGGGTTCAAACCCCACCCGTTCCGTAATTTATCTTACCCCTGGCTCACCATGCTATTCCCTACCTTGCCCCCACCTCCAACACCATCCAATTTGCTCCCACACACTCATCTCCCTCCCCCACCAACATAAGCTGGCTAGATAGCTCTTCTAACTATTGAACCTTTAATGGAATACTTAGACGATATCCTTATTAAACTACTGGAGTCTCCCAGCTCAGGCTGACACTGCCGGAGTCTCCAGGCTCAGGCTGACACTGCCGGAGTCTCCCAGCTCAGGCTGACACTGCCGGAGTCTCCAGGCACAGGCTGACACTGCCGGAGTCTCCAGGCTCAGGCTGACACTGCCGGAGTCTCCAGGCACAGGCTGACACTGCCGGAGTCTCCAGGCACAGGCTGACACTGCCGGAGTCTCCGGGCTCAGGCTGACACTGCCGGAGTCTCTAGGCACAGGCTGACACTGCCGGAGTCTCCGGGCTCAGGCTGACACTGCCGGAGTCTCCAGGCTCAGGCTGACACTGCCGGAGTCTCCAGGCTCAGGCTGACACTGCCGGAGTCTCCAGGCACAGGCTGACACTGCCGGAGTCTCCAGGCTCAGGCTGACACTGCCGGAGTCTCCGGGCTCAGGCTGACACTGCCGGAGTCTCCAGGCTCAGGCTGACACTGCCGGAGTCTCCAGGCTCAGGCTGACACTGCCGGAGTCTCCAGGCTCAGGCTGACACTGCCGAGTCTCCAGGCTCAGGCTGACACTGCCGGAGTCTCCAGGCTCAGGCTGACACTGCCGGAGTCTCCAGGCTCAGGCTGACACTGGCGGAGTCTCCGGGCTCAGGCTGACACTGCCGGAGTCTCCAGGCTCAGGCTGACACTGCCGGAGTCTCCAGGCTCAGGCTGACACTGCCGGAGTCTCCAGGCTCAGGCTGACACTGCCGGAGTCTCCGGGCTCAGGCTGACACTGCCGGAGTCTCCGGGCTCAGGCTGACACTGCCGGAGTCTCCGGGCTCAGGCTGACACATTTATACACTATGTCACCCATCCTGCGTTATGGTATATAACAGGCAAACAGCTTTTGTTCACACAGTGTAACTATCATATAGAACAGTGTAGCAGTACACTGCTGGTGTTCCCACTATGTAACTATCATATAGAACAGTGTACCAGTACACTGCTAGTGTTCCCACAGTGTAATTATCATACAGAACAGTGTAGCAACACTGATGGTGTTCCCACAGTGTAACTATCATACAGAACAGTGTAGCAGTTCACTGCTGGTGTTCCCACAGTGTAACTATCATATAGAACAGTGTAGCAACACATTGCTGGTGTTCCCACAGTGTAACTATCATACAGAACAGTGTACCAGTACACTGCTAGTGTTCCCACAGTGTAATTATCATACAGAACAGTGTAGCAACACTGATGGTGTTCCCACAGTGTAACTATCATACAGAACAGTGTAGCAGTTCACTGCTGGTGTTCCCACAGTGTAACTATCATATAGAACAGTGTAGCAACACATTGCTGGTGTTCCCACAGTGTAACTATCATACAGAACAGTGTAGCAACACACTGCTGGTGTTCCCACAATGTGACTATCATATATATTAGTGTTGCAGGGCTCACGACCCACATCTAGGAAACTTTGGATTATCCCAGAACTAAATTTATTCTCTAATCCGAGGGTAAGGCTTAAATAGCAACGCTCTTCTTGCCGAATAAGGCAAGCGAAAATTTGTGTATGCAATGATTTCGCAAAAATCATTCTGAACCTTACGAAAAAAATATTTCATTGTGTTTGTTTATCAAATTATTGAAAACTTATCTAAAATATATTTAGTTGGATTAGGCTAAATTAAATTGCGCTTGTTATAATAAAGTTAGATAAGTTTTCTAAGGTTCTTTTGGTACAAAATTATTAATGTTTACATTAACATAAATGGAAAAATATATATATGTAAACGTATAACATAAAATATTACAAAGGACTTAATTTTGAATGAGTTCTTGCTAATTGACCAGTTTTACCTATTCGGCACCACATATATGTATATGTCGGTGTAATTTCGCTTTTTTATATAGTTTCAGCAGTGAGGTCCACTTTCTTCTGGTACTTAAGTGGCAGAAGTTTACCTGGTGACATTTTCAAATGTTTTGAGCGAGGCTTCAGGTGTGAGGTGAGGGAGCAATTGACCCCTCTGAGAGAGAGAGAGAGAGAGAGAGAGAGAGAGAGAGAGAGAGAGAGAGAGAGAGAGAGAGAGAGAGAGAGAGAGAGAGAGAGAGAGAGGATAGGTAAAGGAAGAGAGAGGTGAGAAGTAAGACTCTGGTTTATCATATAGATTTCCTTATCAAACAAATTCTACACATTAACATTCACGGTTAAACTCTATGTTAAAACTCTGAAATAAAATTCTGCAAATTAGCCTCGTAAAATTCATTGTTTTAACATTACAAGTTAAAACACTTTCCGTTAAACCCATCCGAGTTAAAACGTACAGGTAAAACTTTTCGCGTTAAACCCTCTATAGGCTCAAATTCTACTGTCTTAATTACATAAATTATATCTATGAAGGTGGGGTGGTGTGTGAGGCAGGGCTGGTGTATGTGTGTGAGAATGTGTGAGGCAAGCATTGGCACTTGTCTTATGGGGTTTATCGGGGTGGATGTATGTGTAGGCAGGTGGGGTGGTGTGTGAGGCAGGGCTGGTGTATGTGTGTGAGGCAGGGCTGGTGTGTGTGTGTGAGGCAGGGCTGGTCACCCCATCAATCAATACTTACTTATGCTTACAATGAAAAAGAAAATACAATGAACAAGAATATAAAGTCAATAATCAAATACAATGAACAAATATAATAAAACAAGAAAATGCAATAACAGTCAATGGAGAATTAATGATAAACGAGAGAGAGAGAGAGAGAGAGAGAGAGAGAGAGAGAGAGAGAGAGAGAGACATATAATAATACAACCTGTCAATGGGACAACTCTTTCCCTCTCTGAGCTTTCTTCAAGCTCCTTCAAGCCTTCCTAAGCTCTCCTTAGAGCGAAACATTGTCTCAAGACTGATAAACAGTGGCGTAAGCTGACAGGTGTAAATAAAGACACTGGTAGAAGGGCAAAACCTTTTATTGCGACGTTTCACCCATGGCTTAACTTATCAGTTACACAGGAAAATACACTGCTGTATGCGGAGTGGGTGAGTTTGAGTTTAACCTGCCTAGCACGGGCCAGTAGGTACGTGCCAGGCAGATAAAACGACAGATGAGGAGAAAAGGACAGGTCAAGAGAAAAGGACAGGTCAAGAGAAAAGGACAGGTCAAGAGAAGAGGACAGGTCAAGAGAAAAGGACAGGTCAAGAGAAGAGGACAGGTCAAGAGAAAAGGACAGGTCAAGAGAAAAGGACAGGTCAAGAGAAGAGGACAGGTCAAGAGAAAAGGACAGGTCAAGAGAAGAGGACAGATCAAGGGTCAAAGGGAAGGTCTGGTATTAGTGAGAGTAGGTGTATGGACTAGGTGTATTTATTTTTCGTATGAATCACAGATGTGGGCAGTAAGTTTGGTTAACATATGCAAATGATATGGGCAGTAGGTAACTTACACCGTCAATTGTTCGACTCAGTGGTGTTGAGGAGGTGGGTCGTGGCTGCTTCTGAACCTATACAGATGACAGCCCTATACAGATACAGAGATACAGATGACAGCCCTATACAGATGACAGATACAGATGACAGCCCTATACAGATGACAGCCCTATACAGATGACAGCCCTATACAGATGACAGCCCTATACAGATGACAGCCCTATACAGATACAGAGATACAGATGACAGCCCTATACAGATGACAGCTCTATACAGATGACAGCCCTATACAGATGACAGCCCTATACAGATGACAGCCCTATACAGATGACAGCCCTATACAGATACAGAGATACAGATGACAGCCCTATACAGATACAGAGATACAGATGACAGCCCTATACAGATACAGAGATACAGATGACAGCCCTATACAGATACAGAGATACAGATGACAGCCCTATACAGATACAGAGATACAGATGACAGCCCTATACAGATGACAGCCCTATACAGATGTCAGCCCTATTCAGATGACAGCCCTATACAGATGTCAGCCCTATACAGATGACAGCCCTATACAGATGACAGCTCTATACAGATGACAGCCCTATACAGATGACAGCCCTAATGACCTTCTTATAGTCGATAGACTTAAATCCAATATACAAACATGCCAGCAGGGACACAATATATATCATACGTCTAATTGAAATTCAAAGATACAATTAAAGACAAAATACGTGTAGAGGACCGATGCCACGCCCAAAATACGTGTCCCAGATAGAGTTAAAGAAGACAGAGTGAGAGCCCAGAGCGGGGAAACACCGTACCAAAATGCAGACGAAAAATACATCAACAATGTGTATGCGTATACGCACATGAACACATTCTCATATGCATGTACATACACACAAAACACACACAAATACATAGGTGAGTGCACGCGCGCGCACGCACACACACACACAGGGCCAGGAGCTGTGAATCGAACCCTACAACCACAAATAGATGAGGACACACATTTATAAACAAACATACATTCACGCAAATCCATATATAAAAGGTATCCTTGTGTCAAGTGTCTGAATAACACTATGTATCATGTGTCCTGGGCTGCCAATGTGTCCTGATTTGATGTATTATTAAGCTCTGTGTTTACATTTAATAAAATACTAACAACCTTATCTAAAATTAGTCCGTCAACTTTTCAGTGAGGAAACAAATTATGTTAGTCTGCCATTGTTATGCAGGTTTCCCTTTTAATTAGGCGCTAAACCCGCAGGCGTTATATAGCACCTGGGGGAAGAATAATAATAATAACAATATCTTTATTTACTACAAGTACATGTACAAGGTATACAGACCATAGCTGACATCAATAACATACTACTATATAGAAAGCCGCTTGTTATGCAGAACATTTGGGGCAAATTAGGTCAGTTTTGTCCCAGGATGCGACCCACACCAGTACACTAACATCCAGGTACCCATTTTACACTGATGGGTGAATATGGACAGCAGGTGTCTTATGGAAATACGTCCCTAATGTTTTCCAGCCGTACCGGAGGAGATTCGAACTCCGGACCTCAGTGTGTGAGCTGAGTGCGCTAGCGATCGAGCTATGGGACACCCAATAATAGAAGGCAAAAACCTGAATTCTTCGTGGAATGGGTTCTACAAGGTGCTGGAAACATTCTTAGAGATTCTGATCCTTGTTGACATGATAGCATCACGCAGTTGCTATCATTCATGCTGCGAATATCCTGTTTCACTATATCACAAAGATTTACGCAAAATTCTGACCCTACCATCTGCATGTTGCAGCAGAAATCGAGATTCGTCAGACCAGGCGACGTTTTAGTGAGCCTGTACCCACTGTAGCCTCAGGTTCTTGCTCTTAGGTGACAGGAGTGGAACACAGTGTGGTCTGCTGTTGTAGACCATCCACTTCAAGGTTCGACGTGTTATGCGTTCAGAGAAGCTCTTCTACATACCACTGTTGTAACACGTGGATGAGTTACTATCGCCTTCCTGTCAGTTTGAAAAACTCTGGACATTCTTCTCAGAAATCTCTCATTAACAAGGCGTTTTCAGCCACCAGATGTGGGTGTTTTTCACACCATTTTCTGAAATACTCTAACCACCCCGTCTAGTGACAACAATCAATCCACCGTCAAAGTCACTCAGGTCACATTTCTTCCCACATTTTGACACTCATTCTGAATAATAACTGAACCTCTTGACCTTGTCTGCATGTATGGTTTCAGGCAATGAAGTGCTGCCACGTAATTAGCTAATTAGACATTTCCATTAACGAGCAGGTATACAGGTGTACTACAGTGTCCATTTGTCCCACCTATCCCAAATCTAGCTTCAATGACTATTAGATTTTTCCACTATTCAACTATTCCCAAACTAGTATTTACCGATATATTTCCTAATTCTGAATTTTATCCAGCTTAATCCATTGTTTCGAGTTCTTATTTGTTTAGACATCCACCGTATCCTACTAGCAAGGTTACTCTCAGGGTTTAAGTTTATATTTGTTTTAGAGATTAAAACAGTCTTGATAGTTTAGAAATATTGCAGTCTTGAGGACCCATGTGCAATTGATAGGTTGCAAGCCTCTCTACTAATTCGTATAGTGGGTGTGAGTTGCAACTGGAGAGAATTTGTATAAAAATAACAACCCTATAGATGAAGATACAAATACAATACAATGTGAACCTTTATTGGAGACGTTTCGCCCACACAGTTGGCTTTATCAGGTTATAAACAGAAGTGATTTGTTATAACCCTGCTGTGTGGGGGGTTAAACGTTGATCACATTATACCACAACTGTGCTTTTAACCACTGAGTTACAGTTGCCTAGCATAGGCCAGTAGGCCTGCTGCAGTGCTCCTCCTTTCACGCAATAAATTGTTGTGATTTCCAGTCTTTGAATTTCAAAGGTTTCCTCTAAAAGTCAGAATTAATCATTCACATTCAACTTCACCATTAATATTGTAATATAAATTTTATGCGCTATCGAATGGTCTAGTATTCATAAAATTACAAAAATCGTCCCCCTGAATAACGTTTATGCTGGCATGAAGTAAAATTAAAATTTAACAGAAGAACTGGTTAAGCCTTGATGCTGGGGACGAGAGAGAAGGATGCCAAGACTTCCTCAACAGTAAGGGTTCCACACAGTATGTAACGAACACTGCAGTAGGCCTACTGGCCCATGAAAGCAGTTATAATGATGCTGATAATTTTGGTGAAAGTGCGCACACGCACTTACGACATCCTACTGGATATGTTTCGGTTCTGGACCTTGGTCACTCGTGTGTGTGTATGTGTATATATATACAGTATATATATATAATTATTATATATATATATATATATATATATATATATATATATATATATATATATATATATATATATATATATATATATATATATATATATATATATATATATATATATATACTATATAGGAAAGCAGGTCACTGGTGAAGATCAGGTGAAGGCGTGAGGTCATCTAATGGTCGTGTCATGTGACATCAAGAAACCAGTGTGGACCATCATATATGCAAGGGGAGTTGAGATGGTATATATACCCTTGCCTGTAGTCTATGTGTTCAGCTTATCAATCTCAAGATTGATGGTCTGGCTGAGGGACTGATTACCTCAAACTCCTCATCTTCCAACGCTTTTTTCTATACTGGACTGAAAAAGCCACTGACTGACGAAACGTTTCCACAATGAAGATTCTCCAGTGTTGGACAAGTGTCTCATTATTCAACTTGTCGGCTTTCTAAGGCATTTACACCATACACAAATCTTGTTGCACCAGCTTCACTGTGTGCTTTGTCAAAGGGATCTTTCTTCCTGGCGAGTTTTGTAATGGAAGATACGACCATGGTATCTACGCGGATGTTACTTCTTAACAGGGTCTATCTGGTGTTACGACCATGGTATCTACGCGGATGTTACTTCTTAAGAGGGTCTATCTGGTGTTGCTGGTGGCATCGTTGCAGAGTTGAGTATTTTCAAAGCTGTGTGCTTGTAAACGTGTATGACGCACGGAGGAAAGTGTAAGCGCGTGAAGGCGTGGGTTATGTATTGGACTTATGGTACCTGGCATTTTGGATAAACTGTTGGCTGCCTTCAAGAGGGAGCTGGACAGATACTTTAAGTCGGTGCCCGATCAGCTGGGCTGTGGTTCGTATGTTGGACTACGTGCGGCCAGCAGTAACAGCTTGGTTGATTAGGCCCTGATCCACCGGAAGGCCTGATCGTGGACCGGACCGTGGGGGTGTTGATCCCCGGAACACCCTCCTGGTAGGTAGGTTGGTAGGTATCCAGGTAGTCTGTGAGGGGTACCACCAAGACCTGAAGTGATCAGACGGACACGAATAAAGGGTTTGGGAGTCCGTATAACCTGGCTGGTCTAGATTGCCCTGGAAACAGGACAATCTAGACCTTAGAGTTTCTTTTTCAGAACTACGGAGAATACGACACGTTTTCTGTAGAAAGATCTTGGTTCATCCATCCAAGTGTCGCTCTGTAATGAGCTGATAAGTCTTCGACGTCATTCAGGTCAAGGATTCTGTTATCACTGGTGCTAAGGATTACTGTACCATCACCTTTGTCTGTTGTGATGATGTACATGATAAGAGCCAGGCTTTTCAAGACCGTGATATAGCTTCTACAAATAACAGTAGTACGGTGACACCAGCAGTGATGATGCCCTGAAGAAACTCTAAGTACGTCTGAGCCTCTAAAATTATGGTTGCCAGTGAGGTTGTCGAGCAGGAATTTTTTTTTGTCGTTAACTTGAGACTTAAGCTGAAAACTTTGTGTCGAAGAAATACTGCATGAGGATAAATTGTTAACCGTCTCTGGTCGTCCTATTTGACTCCACTAATTTCCACATCGCTGGATTAATATAAATCGTTAAGAAAACCCACAAGTTGAAGAACGAGACACTTGTATAACATCTGGGAATCTTGTGGAAACGTTCAGCCATCCAGTGGCTTCTTCAGTCCACTAGAGAGAACAATGGTGGAAAATGAGGAGTTTGAAGTAATCAGTCCCTCAGTCTGGAGTCAGTGTTTTCAGTCCACCAATCTCGAGATCGATGGACTGAACACATGGAATCCAGCCTGAGGGACTGATTACCTCACACTCCTCCTCATCTTCTGTTCTTCTCTCATTTGGACTGGAGAAGCCACTGGCTGGCGAAACTTTTCCACAATAAATATTCGCAAATGTTGCACAAGAGCACAGGGTTGAAATTCTCAGCCGTAGTGGCTCTGCTGAGCGGGTGTCAGCAGGGAGGGTCGCATGGAGCGGGTGTCAACAGGGAGGGTCGCATGGAGCGGGTGTCAGCAGGGAGGGTCGCATGGAGAGGGTGTCAGCAGGGAGGGTCGCATGGAGAGGGTGTCAGCAGGGAGGGTCGCATGGAGCGGGTGTCAGCAGGGAGGGTCGCATGGAGAGGGTGTCAGCAGGGAGGGTCGCATGGAGCGGGTGTCAGCAGGGAGGGTCGCATGGAGCGGGTGACAGCAGGGAGGGTCGCATGGAGCGGGTGTCAGCAGGGAGGGTCGCATGGAGAGGGTGTCAGCAGGGAGGGTCGCATGGAGCGGGTGTCAGCAGGGAGGGTCGCATGGAGAGTAGTAATCCACGTGGACATCTCTCGGAGAATGTCTCAGTTGGTCTGCGCTATCTTGAAGCCCCAGGCGCGGACAGCAGGAGCGAAGCTGTGTATATAACGTCAGTTGGTGTGGCATAGATATAAGCATGACCAAGAATAACATTGCAAGATCACTAATCCCCTTTGGCTGTCTTCATGAGTGAAAGCGACAGATTCTTCAAAAAAAGTTCCTGATGACTCGAGCTGCGGTGCATAACGTTCAGCTGCGGTCGGTGGACACTAACAGTTTGATCGATCAGGCCAGCAACCAGGTTTAGGACCGGGCTGCGGGGGTGGTGACCTCCGGAAGCTACTCCAGGCAAATTATACAAGCTGCAAGAGCAAGCAACGGTGACAAGAGAAAGCACTCCAGCGGATGCAGGATTCAGTATACCAATGGAATGCAATACAAATAACTTGACGGATAACACATCTGCAATACTTTGGTATCTATTTCCGAAACGTGTCGCCTACACTAGGTTTCTTCAGTCGAACACACAAATACATGCTTCCCAAGGTTGAAGGACTGACCACTTCAAAATTACTTCAAGGCTGATGGACTGACCACGTAACCCCACCCCATCGTCATTGTTTCTTCTCTCTCCACTGAAAAAGTCCACTGTGCAGTTAAAACGTTTCGGAAATCGAATCGCCAAACGGATTCAGGAGTGTTTATATGAACCCAATCACAATAAAAACGTGAGATTACAAATATGTAAAAGTATCAGTGAAATCAGGAAATAAAACCCGAGTGATTTCATGTGCTTACACACACATCTTCAGAGAAATAGGAAGATGAAGCAAGAGAAGTATATTTTAAATGTTAAACACTGAGGTGACATCTCACTCTGAGGTGACATCTCACTCAGAGGTGACATCTCGCATAAACCCGTCTTGCACACAAATTTGTCCAACAGCAAGTCAAATTGTTCATATGACAAAGAACGTACATTGTATTTTTGTGAAAAATATTTTCACTTTTAAGATTATGAACAATATTCTGGACTATAAAACTGTCAAGTTTATAGATACCAGAACTCAAATTTGAAATATGCTGTGCATCATGTTTGATAAGAGATGATTCCACGAAATGTCGTTGAACTGTAGAATTACAGGGAAATAATTCTTTGGCATTATTCCAGTTTACACAATGGTCTGTATCTCTCACACGAATGAACAAAACAATGGACTCTTTGTTCAGTAGTTATTGCATATTTATGTTGTTTAACTCTGGTCTCAAGAGATCTGTCAGTTTGTCCTAAATAAAAGGAATCAAAACTTTTACGTACATATTTTATATTTTTTTCACCCATTCATTACGATAAATAAGGTGCAATTGTGATCTAATCTCTGTGATGAATTGTTAACGCCAGACGTTGGCAAAACGTTATTAAATAAAGCTACCCAGGTAGTGCACATCTGTCTTATTTATCAACTCGTTGGTACTGTATACCATTGATGTAAGGATGGTATTGATTATGGTTGATACATCAAGGACTTGTACCCTGGTGGCAAGAACCAGCTGTCAAGAGCACTCTGATTTAATAATTATATTTAATTTAATTTATATTGAGTAAATATTATGAGGTTCCCTCCTCCCGCAGCCAGGTTGTTGAATGCTTCGCCACCATCATGGAGTGGCGGAGAGGCTTCACCACCAGCCTGTGGTGGCGAAAGGCCCCGTCACCGTCACCACCTGGACTAAATGCATGCTTCCGTCACACACAGGTTGGTTGCAGTCGCCTCACCTCTACCACACAGGTTGAGTGTGACGGATTAACCGACTTTCAACCAGGCAGGACGAATGTACTCTTGCTCACTCTCCCCCCATCTCCCACACACACACATACACACAGGAGCTGTTAATCGACCCCTGCAACCACATGTAGGCGAGATTAGTACACACACACACACAAAGAACATAATAGTCTCCAACACTCATTATTCCTTAAAGTGTTGGCCTGGTCTTGTTTTCTTGCGATGGTATCTAAGATACCATCGACTAACTTTCCTTACAACTACATAGAGATTTCTTGCAAGATGTAGCCATTACTTACGCTTCCGATTTATATTATCATGCGTAATCTCCGTCTACGCTTGTTAATTCTTGTAAGATGTCTAGTGGCTACTGTGAAGGAACCTGTTACCATCTAAACCCCCTCTTATATTATGACAAAAATGAACAAAAAGGCAGTGATGGAACAATACATGATGGAACAATTCACAAATAACCCACACATAGGAGAGAGAAACTTACGACGACGTTTCGCTCTGACTTGGACCTCATACAAGTCTCCTTATCCTTGTAATCTCGTAAAAGTATTTATTTTCGTGATAATCTGTTTTGGTTACGACAGTTGGGACCAGTGTGTTCCCGTCTGTTGTTACCTTAAACCTTGAATCATAAAGAAATACTTATACAATTGTGAGTCCCTTGACACAGCTTGATGATGAATACTTCTTGGCCCAAACAATTTGAGTCACCTTTCCCTTAATGAACCACAGACCACTGCTAAGACACCAGATGACAATCATGTTACAGTAATGGTAAGGTGTTGTGGTCGTGGGCACAGGTGATGAATGGAGGCCTTCAAGTATAAGTGCATGGGGGACCCCCTACTTGTTCCTGATGAACGACTTCCCAAGGGGGAAATCGAATCATATATATTACTGTTTGCCAGTGATGCGACATCAATGAGAACACTCGGAGAGGACAGTGAGAAACTCCAGGAGGACAGTCTGTAAAATGGTTCAGAAGACGCCTACTTTAATTCAATCCCAATTAGTGAAACGTTATGAAAATATGGGAGACGAGACAACCTTGGAGGAGATATACTCCAGACAACGTGCAAGGAGAAAGATCTGGGAGTAAGAATTTCTCCAAGACTATCACCAGAAGGGCATTGTGAATCTTGAAATAGGTTTCAGAGTTTCTTTTATAGCATTATACGTTAGGATCATCTTGGCATATGGAGCGCCACAATGCAACCTCCACCTGTATGGTAGAATTGTTATTGAAAGTGTTAGGAGTAAGAAAGTAGGATTGAAAAAAAAAAAAAGAGGATGTAGGAAGAGAAGTAGATAGTGTTAATTGAAGCTTATAGGTAAACAGTACATAATGGTAAAGAATTGTTTGTCACATTTGTGTATTTAGCTTGAACTAAGTAGATCCAACGTTCACAACAACAATATGAAGAGAGCCTTAAGGGACTTTAAGAACCCTGGTAGAGAAGAGAACCAGGGAAGACACTGCCATATACTCAGGTGTTTAGAGTGGATACAGACAGGCAGTTAGAGATGCAAGGAGATAAAACTAGGGGACATTTACTGGTATCTAAAGACGAAGATGAGACAGAGATATTAGCAAATAGGTTCTGGTGAAGGCAGACACTTTGCACTGCTTTAAGACTAGGTATGATCGAGCCTTGGAGGCCCGCTCATACATGAATCGACCCCTGCAAACACAACTAGGCTACTACAACCAGACGAGTACACACACTCTTGTAGCAGAGAGTGGACCTATCAGCGACCAGCGAAGAAGCGGGACCAGGAGCTGCGAAATGACCCCCTGCAACCACATATAGGCGAGTATACACACACACACACACACGCAAGTTCAAACACACACACATCTCTCTCTCTCTCTCTCTCTCTCTCTCTCTCTCTCTCTCTCTCTCTCCTTCACAACGACAACAAAATAATTTCCTTCCTAGCGACATTTACATTATAAAGGTAAAAGTAATTGATAGAAGAAAGAGCAGCCTGATTGAAGTGACTCAAAATGAAAAAAAAGGAAAAATTTCTTTCTTTTACATAATGAAATTTACGCATTTCCAAGAGTTTCGAATTTATATGTAAATTAGTCATTGTGATCGATGGATGAAAACCATTGTATTATATACGTTAAGAACACATTGTAATATATACGTTAAGAACACATTGTAATATATACGTTAAGAACACATTGTAATATATACGTTAAGAACACATTGTAATATATACGTTAAGAACACATTGTAATATATACGTTAAGAACACATTGTAATGAAGACACAAGTGACTCATTGTAATAGGTACACTGAGAATATAGTCATAGGTACACTGAGAATATAGTCATAGGTACACTGAGAATATAGTCATAGGTACACTGAGAATATAGTCATAGGTACACTGAGAATACACTGTCATAGGTACACTGAGAATACACTGTCATAGGTACACTGAGAATACACTGTCATAGGTACACTGAGAATATAGTCATAGGTACACTGAGAATATAGTCATAGGTACACTGAGAATACACTGTCATAGGTACACTGAGAATACACTGTCATAGGTACACTGAGAATATAGTCATAGGTACACTGAGAATACACTGTCATAGGTACACTGAGAATACACTGTCATAGGTACACTGAGAATACACTGTCATAGGTACACTGAGAATACACTGTCATAGGTACACTGAGAATACACTGTCATAGGTACACTGAGAATATAGACATAGGTACACTGAGAATACACTGTCATAGGTACACTGAGAATACACTGTCATAGGTACACTGAGAATACACTGTCATAGGTACACTGAGAATACACTGTCATAGGTACACTGAGAATACACTGTCATAGGTACACTGAGAATACACTGTCATAGGTACACTGAGAATACACTGTCATAGGTACACTGAGAATATAGACATAGGTACACTGAGAATACACTGTTATAGGTACACTGAGAATACACTGTCATAGGTACACTAAGAATACACTGGCATAGGTACACTGAGAATACACTGTCATAGGTACACTGAGAATACACTGTCATAGGTATACTGTAATAGGTTCATTTTAAGTGCGTCAGTGTAACAGTTACATAATAAATGTAATTTCCTGGTATCTTGCCAATTTTCTTCAGGCTTTTGTCTTTAAAGTAAAATTAAGGTAAGTCATTGTGTTCACAGCGAGACTTTGTAAAGTACAAGGGAGTTTGAGGTAATCAGTCCCTCAGCCTGGAGTAGATGTGATCAGTCCATCAGTCATGATACGAGTATAACATATGTGGGGGAGGAGTTATGTATGTAGACAAGTGAGGCGAAGCAGTAGTAGGCGGCGTCACTTTGGACAAATCCACAGCTGGAAGTAGGTCATGACTATAGGATAGGCAAGCGTAGAATTCCCTGTAACAGCACCTACCTACCACCCTGACCCAGTAGCAGCCACCTACCTCCCTCCCTGACTCAGTAGCAGCCACCTACCTCCCTCCCTGACTCAGTAGCAGCCACCTACCTCCCTCCCAGGCTCAGTAACAGCACCTACCTACCTCCCAGGCTCAGTAACAGCACCTACCTCCCTCCCAGGCTCAGTAACAGCACCTACTTACCTCCCAGGCTCAGGAACAGTAACCTTACACACGCCGTCAACGCCTCTGTCAGAAGTCATTAAAATCTCAATTAAGAATCAATTAATTCCTTCGTTCCAATAATTTTTTTCTATTGATAATTTTTTTCTAAAAACCTTCGACAAATATTTAATATAATTTTAATTAAATTCTGACGCGATTGTTCATATATTTTCATTTCTTCATTTCGATAAGCCCCTAAGGGGGTCATATATCGTGTTCTTGATCCGAGGAATTAAGAGCGACGACTATCCTCCTTCCTCGTATCAGACCTGATTACCTCCCTTTTCCCTGGTGCTGTACGGCTCGTGCGGGTTTACTGCTTCCTCCATACATGTAATCGCGTATGTTATACGCTACCTCGCGTATTATTAATTGCGTACAGCTACGATAAGTTAGTTAAGTGAGCTAAGTTAGTTTAGATTTTGTGATAAGTTAGTTTACGGTAGTTAATTTTAATGTAAGTTAGGCCAGGTCATGTTAGAAAAAAGTTATTTTAACTCAGGTTAAGTTAGAATGCAAAAATTTATTAAAACGTACATAAAACCACAAATACACATAACAAGAAACCGACAGTGATAGTCTGGCAACCATTACAAAGTTAACCATAAAACGTTTAAAACTGAACGACTATCACTCATGCTGTGAAATATATATATATATATATATATATATATATATATATATATATATATATATATATATATATATATATATATATATATATATATATACATCATTTACCAAACTGCGCCAGGCCAGGATTCGACCCCACGACACATTGTCCCGCCTCAAGAGGCCACAAAATGTATGTGCATGTCACCCTACCATCGATCCTACAAACAACATGAGCCTAGCGAACTAGGCTTGTTTCATGTTGCGAGGACACTCGTGGCAGATGTATGATCAAGGATTAATTTCAGCTTCCTGTTTGAATACCCGCCTCCACAAGTACGTAGTCTATATTAGGATAGTGTGTGTGTAGTGTGTGTATGTGTGTGTGTGTGTGTGTGTGTGTGTGTGTGTGTGTGTGCTTGGTAAAGTCTCAGCTCCTGGTCCACCTCTAAGTGGTCGTGTATACATGCGTACGTGCGTTCATGCACGTGCATGTGTCGCAACAGTAGGTAACAAAGCAACGGGTCGACGCTCCTGTTTGTACCTATCAACAGAACGGCAGATTCAACAGGCACATCATGGGTCATTTAGGGCTGTAATTGGCTGATTCCTTGCGTCTGTGTCCAGCTGGTCCGGCATCAGCTGACTGCTGAACAGCTGATTTACCGAACAGCTGACAGGCGATCAGCTGATTTCTGGGAGAGGCGATTTGTGTGTTGCTTAGAATACTAAACAAATGATCGAAAGTAAGTCAACCCACAGTACGAAGACGTTTCGGTCCTGCCTCGACCATTATCAGGTCCAGGATCGAAAGGTCGTTTAAAGTTTCTGCTTCAAAGTTCGAGTTATTTGTGATCTTTTTCGGCCACGGTTTTGTGGGTTAGTTGTGAACTGTTGCTGCCACGGTATTGTGGGTTAGTTCCAAAGTGTACCAACCACAGAACTGTGGGTTAGTTGTGATTTTTTTTCCAGCCACAGAATTGTGACTTCTAAAAAATTCATATTTGTCTTAAGTAATTTAAGATCAGGTGAAGACCTACTTAATTAATAACTTGAAGAATTAGACACATGTGTAACACCTGTGTCTAACTCTTCCTCTTGTCGGAATTATATAACATTCATGTACAAGTGATAAGTTTTTTTTTTTTAGATTTAGATTTTGTCGCCACTGAAGTGGCTAGTTTATTGTAGACCTCATATGCATCCCGTGGATGGTAGCGCAAGAGCATAGGGATACACAATAGGCCTAGGATCTAGGCCCCAAAGAGATTTACAGGAGCGCATCTGGATTTATACCTACAGTTCACTTATCTTTTACAAGCAAATTTAGGAAATCTGCTTGATATGTCTGGTACCTTATTTTCATTGATATCTTGACATATCACATAGGTTATTATACTATCTCTATATTCCTCAATAAGTGGAGAGTTAAGCACAGTTTTCAAGATACTGGTTTCATTTGCACTTTCTTGATATTCCGTGCCACGGATATTCCAGTTCCTGGATACTTCCCCGAGACTGGTTTTGATAGTTTTCTTGTTCTTGTAGCCTGACCTGGAGGCTTTTCCTGTTGATAAAATGGTCAACCAGGCTGTTGCTACTGTTGCCCCACATATCCATCACAGCCTGGTTGATCCGGCACTTAGTACAGGTTGGGATTCAGTTTCCTCTAAGACTTTTATGCATGTTGCAGCAGTATTTATGGTTTTTGCTGGTAGCAGATTGAATAGCTTGAGACCACGGATGTTGATACAATGTTCTCTTACTGTGCCCACGACGCCCCTGCTTTTCACTGGGTTTATTTTACATTTTCTCTCATATCTCTCACTCGAGTACGTCGTTAGTGTGCTGGTTTCTAGAGAGTACATGTTTAGTACTTTCATCCATTTTAAGTTTAGTAGTAAGCAGGAAATAGTCCTATAATCGTAAATCATCATCAGTTTCGATTAAAATTAAAATAATCGACACATTTTAGCTAAAAAATAAAGTATGTCAGAAAATGCCTCCAGTTATTCGCAGTTTAAATGCTTTATTGGCTTACTAAGCAAGCAGTAAATGATCCCGATCAATTCCAGTTGTGTTGTCTTTCCTGCCTTGAACGGAGCTGTCAACACTGTGCACTACTCTAGGCGAGAGAGCACAAGTGATTTGAATGTTATCACCAATGGCGCTGTTTATCTTGTTTTAAAGAGTTCTCATTATCCTACCTACTGGTTTTTTCCTGTTTTTCACAACTGCCTTACTGTGGTTTCTAAATGATCGACCAACTGACACTGTTGTAGACAGGTCCTGTACATGTGCCTCTCCGTTAGGTGATGGTCCTGGGTTTCTATACAACACATCTCCGTGGTATCGACAAGGCTACTGGAGAGCGAAACGTTGCCACAGTAAATTCTCACATTAGTTGAATCTGTGTACTATTATCTAATATGTGGTTTATGGCGGTTTATTGAGACGTTTCGTCCACAAAAGACTTGGTCAATTACTACAAGTTCCTGATGGGCGAAAAGTCTTCTTAGTAAAGTGTCATAAACCACAAATTGAGTCTTGTTGGAATACTTGTAGAGAGTGTTTCATTCCCTGGACATGTCATTGCTAGGACGACACCGCTGGTGATGGAGGAGGCTGAGTGAGGGTCGATGACACTAATGGTGCAGTTGACGATGGAGAGACAGTAGTTACTAGTTGTCAAAGGCACTGTGTGTGTGTGTGTGTGTGTGTGTGTCTCAGCGTAAGAAACAACAGCCAAGAAATATAAAGGTTATCTATGACGTAATCATAAATCCCCCTTCCCCTCACTCCTCTCCCCTTTGTTTTGACACATGACGTCATCAAGCCTCCGGTCCAGGAGTACACGTTGCCTTCTTGTAAAAAAAAAAAAAAATTCTATTTCTAACGAGCCATCCAATCAAGCTACAGAAGATATACAAAATTCGATACAAAATTTGATACATAATTTGATACAGCTGTAGGCACAGAAGAAGAAACCCACTAAATACGCAATGCATTTCGGGCACACCAGTCATAACACTCACTACTTAAATCTAAACCTAGCAGGTTATTTAAGACAGCGAGTGACAGTAAGCTTGTGTAATTTAGTACAGTGACAAGTACAGTTAGACTATGACTGTCATACTGGTCAACTGTAAATAAATTACACATTTAAGTGAAGTATAATGAACACTTGTCAGTGTTTCATAATAACACTTGTCAGTGTTTCATAATAACACTTGTCAGTGTTTCATAATAACACTTGTCAGTGCTCCATAATAACACTTGTCAGTGTTCATAATAACACTTGTCAGTGCTCCATAATAACACTTGTCAGTGCTCCATAATAACACTTGTCAGTGTTTCATAATAACACTTGTCAGTGCTCCATAATAACACTTGTCAGTGTTTCATAATAACACTTGTCAGTGCTCCATAATAACACTTGTCAGTGTTTCATAATAACACTTGTCAGTGCTCCATAATAACACTTGTCAGTGTTTCTCATAATAACACTTGTCAGTGCTCCATAATAACACTTGTCAGTGTTCTCCATAATAACACTTGTCAGTGTTTCATAGCATAACACTTGTCAGTGTTTCATAATAACACTTGTCAGTGCTCCATAGTTTCATAATAACACTTGTCAGTGCTCCATAATAACACTTGTCAGTGTTTCATAATAACACTTGTCAGTGTTTCATAATAACACTTGTCAGTGCTTCATAATAACACTTGTCAGTGCTCCATAATAACACTTGTCAGTGTTTCATAATAACACTTGTCAGTGCTTCATAATAACACTTGTCAGTGCTTCATAATAACACTTGTCAGTGCTCCATAATAACACTTGTCAGTGCTCCATAATAACACTTGTCAGTGTTCCATAATAACACTTGTCAGTGTTCCATAATAACACTTGTCAGTGTTCCATAATAACACTTGTCAGTGTTCCATAATAACACTTGTCAGTGTTCCATAATAACACTCATGGAAGCTGAAACATAGAAGATCAACTAGTCTGTATATTTCGAACATTATACCGGAGGATCAAGCCCACACCACGTCTTGCGTTGAATGACCCACATGAGTTTAGCGCTGAACATAAGCACACTGCAATAGGACCTTCTCAAACCCAAACCCATGAATTACTATATTATTATAGATGTATTTTTGAGGGAATGTCCAATGCGTTGGATTTTTTTTTTTTTTCAGAAATGTTTTGGGATGTGTGTACTGAATTTGAATTTGCTGTCCAGGTGTATTCACAAGAATTCTCCCTTATCCTGCCCATCAATTGGTGTATCTTTATATTCAAATGAACTTTTGTTAAGCTGCTGAAGAACACACATTAATGGTCACATGTTACAAAAATAACCCGCACCTAGGTCCAAGTCGGACCGAAACGTCGTCGTAAGTTTCATGCCCCTGTGTGCGGGTTATGTGTGTATTGTTCCAGTCCCGGTATTGTGCCCCTTCATTCTTTTTGGTCACATGTTGGTGTCCGTCACTCAAGTAAAATTTCAGGTACAAGCGAGCGTGTCCTCTGATTCCATAATGCCATAATTCGGGCATCAGAATGTGCTATTGGATATTAATTTTTTTTAATAGTGGCATATACTAAGCAGAGCATTTTTATTGTGTCATCGGTAGTTGGTCCAGAATTGACGCCAAATTAACCCTGGTTAAGGATATTATGGTTATTTGTGAAGTCGTATATTTGTTTATATATTGATTTTTTTTTTCAAAGATTTTAAAAAGCAGTGGCAAGTTTGAAACTGGTCTGTTATTGACTTTTTTTGGGTCACCAATTTTTGTGGACTGGTGGGAATTTTTTGACTCAATTTATTTACTGAGCAAAGCTGAAATATTTGGTGGTAAATGAGAAGCTTTCTTGGTGGTTTATTTGATTTGCTTCCAGTTTTATTTTTCACCGATATAATTATGGAGGTAACCTCGGGTAACTTGGATGGTTACCAGTGAATTATGGAGGTAACCTCAGGTACACGGAGTTTGGATGATTACCAGTGAGGTAATCTCAAAACCTGGGCAGAAAATTAAGATTTTTTCTGACTAGATTTGCCCCAGTAGTCGAAAAGAAACCTTTAATTTATTTGCCGTTTCCGAGGGTAGACAGGAAATAAATCAGGCTGAGTGAGACCTATTTCTTTGGATGTGGTCAACTTACTAGTGTCTAGTATCTGAGAAAATGTTTTCCAAGTCATTTGTTTTCATCTTTTTGTTATTTTCCTCCTGATGTGGCTGTACAACAGCTCTGGGTCACAGTTGGTTCTCGTTGCTATGTCATTCTCGTACTGCCGCTGTGCCTCTCTCCTTATCCATGAATATTCACTTGTGGCTCTTCGGCTAATCTCTTTATTTTCCCGACACCTTTATCTTCTATACTTTTATATTTGTTTTGATTTCTTTATGAACTTAACGAGTATAATAGTATATATTTCTTGGCAAGTATTTTAGGTATTAATCCTAACCCGTACCGCTTCTCCAAGTTATTTATCAGTGGACCTGAGGATGTCATCGGTTAGCCATAACCTATTTAATCACTTTGTTGTCATCCTATTTGGTTTTTAATTGGCAAGGTCTGTTGTAGAGGTCGTGCACTGCGAAGGCTCACCATACCTATGATATTCCCTAACGACATTTGAGTTCTCAGACAGTCAATCAGAGTAATTAGGGATGTGTCGGTCGAGTAAATAATAAGTCATTGTCTTGGTGCAGTTCTCACTGCCAGTCAGTGTTGCTTGTTGTCTTAATAAAATATTCAGATGCCTCATCTTGAAGCCTTAAGGAGATTTTAGTTTAATGGGGTATTTTGATAAGTTGGTAACTAGGAAGGTGGGGCAGTGATTATCATTACTGTGTGATAATTTCTGCTAGATGAGCAGGAATACTTATCCATATATGGTATCTGTATTGTGAAGAAGTTTCGCCAGCCAGTGGCTTCCTCAGTCCAGTATTGATTACCTGATTTCAGGTAATCAGTCCCTCAGCCTGGAATTTAATTTATCAGTCGATCGAGATTAGACTGATCACAGGCTCTACGCTGAGGGACTGATTACCTCAAACTACTCCTGAATTTTTCCATCATTCCTCTCTGTATTGGACTGAGAAAGCCACTGACTGACAAAACATTTCCGCAATAATGACACTCAAGTATTGCACAAGCATCTAGTGCATCAAGATAATGTTTATGATGTGACTCAGCAAAACCAGTTAGCCGGACTTGAGTCCTGGAGTTACAAAGTACATTATTATTATTATTATTATTATTATTATTATTATTATTATTATTATTATTATGAAAACTAAGCTCTAAACCCATCAGGGTTAGGTGGAAAGGACAGTGCCTGCACTCTGAAAGAGGGGCGGGGATATGGCAGTGTGGAGGCGCATCTGAACCCTAATGTCAGTAATCCTCGGCAAGACAGTGATAGAGTGAGTGATGATGAATGTGTTTCTTTCTCCGGGCGTAATGTTGCAGTAGTCTTAATTATTCTTGTAGGCTAAGTTATTCTTGTAGGCTTATAAACATTACTCAAGAAAGATGCTACTTGGAGATCCTCTGATCGATGATGTTAATGGGTATTTAGGAATTGGGACTACCCTCCTCTTCCTTGGATCAAACCTGATTCTACCAGTCCCCAGAAATGGAATTTTATTGGTTTGTAGCAGTTGGTTTATTTCTAGGCTTACGAATCTGAACGTTTTGACGGATATTCAGTGTTTAGGTTTCTGTTCAATGTTCAGTCGTCTGTTGAACGTGAAAGCGTCTGTTCAACGTTGAGGCGTCTGTTTACCTTTTTGGCGCTTACCCCTCCTATGTAAACAGTGGTGGTGGAGGTGCAGAGAGAGAGAGAGAGAGAGAGAGAGAGAGAGAGAGAGAGAGAGAGAGAGAGAGAGAGAGAGAGAGAGAAGAGGACAGTAATCGATCATGACTTAAGGCAAGACTGCCACTTTGTTGGACTGTGTTGTAGAGGAGAAAGTGGGAGGGAAGGAACAGAAGGCAGAGTGGAGTGAAACTTCAGGATGGTCTTCAGGGCCCGAAGCTACGAAGTTACTTTGGATAATGCTTAATATTTTAAACCAATGTTGGAGGTTATAATATATATATATATATATATATATATATATATATATATATATATATATATATATATATATATATATATATATATATATATATATAATATATATATATATATATATATATATATATATATATATATATATATATATATATATCAACTCATCTCGTGCATAAACCTACTTATATAATTTATTTTAGGTAAAGTAATACTGCAAATACGCAAAACTGATACTTTGCAAGTGCACTTACAAAGAGGAGGATAACTAAACTGTGATGAACACTTTAGTTATGTGTTGACAAGTAAGTTTTACGTGTATCCAAATGTAAGTTGTGGCAATAAAACCCGTGACTGCACATGGTTAAATAACAGAAAATTAACATTGAAAAGTCTGAAGATGTGATGTTGATGAAGTGATCAGGTGTTCCTGTTTAACACACACACACACACACACACACACACGCATACACACACACACACACACACACACACACACACGCATACACACACACACACATACACACACACATGTGTGTGTGATAAAGTTCATGGAGCAGGGAGCGTGACCCAGTAGCGGCCAGTGAAGAGGCGGGGCCAGGAGCTATGACTCGACCCCTGCAACCACAACTAGGTGAGTACACACACAAAGAACTATACATAGTTTTAAGACGAGGTTTGATAAAGCTCATGGGAGAGGACCCAGTAGCAAGCAGTGAAGAGGCGGGGCCAGGAGCTATGATTCCACCCCTGCAACCACAACTAGGTGAGCACAAGACCTCAAAGAGAATGACCAGAGTGGATAGTAAGTGAGTGAACTCGAGGCTGAAACTGGGTCAGAGGAGAGACGTATGAGTCTTGGGGATGTTAGAAGAAACGGATTTAAAACCATCGTTCTATACTTCCTTAACATGTAAATGTTACTGAAAATGACGGAGAGAATGCAAGATAACAGTAGACAAATGAGACTAGGTATAAAATCTAACATGAATCAGCGGAACTTCACTAAGAAAAATCAGGTTGCAGCCTCGGATCAAAATCTACACTTGCTACAATGGCCCACTCACCTGGCCCACTCACCTGGATTTGTTGCTAATACATGTCCAAATTTTGAAGTGAAATGAGGTATATGAGGAATTGACGGAGACACACACTGCACGGTTTAATAACTAGGTATGACAGGGCCCAAAAGGCCAAGAATCAGCGAGGCGGGTGATTTTGGTCTGAGACGGGGCCAAGAGCTGAGACTTGACTTACGCTCATTACACACACACACACACACAACAGTCCAAGATTCTACCAACAAGTGCCTCTGACAACCAGTAACCAACACAGGTATCAATCATGATTGTAAATATGCTGTAAGACGATAGTAAGAAGACAGTGATGTAAATTCAGGAAGAAGGAGAAATAGCGAGAAAAGAAATAGACGCAACAGACGAAGAAAGATTTCAATCAACTTGAAGAGACGTGATAAGGGCAGTCATGGGAAATGTCATTATCTGACATTTAAATTACGCCATGATGATGAGAGGAGGGTCATGAGCCAATGATATATCTTTTCTTCATCCTAAGTGAATCAATCATGGAGGCAACTGAATGTGTAAGGGCCAAGTAGCGGCCAGTGACCCCAATGTTCTACAATTACCTGATGGAAGTGTGGAGGAAGGGGAAGAAGAGGAGGAGGAAGAGGAGGAGGAGGAGGAAGAGGAGGAGGACCACCAAATCCTACAAGAATCACTCATCCAGCAGAGCTAGGTGTTTTACTGTGATTCGAGGACATACGGTGGTGTGGGTGCCTCTGAGCTAATTTCATTCTACTCCCCGTTTGGTGTATTAGCCTCAACGAGCAGTATTCTTGTAGGATTTGGGGGTCCTGTGGGTTAGAGCGTCATGTGGCTTTCGCTCAACATAAGGAGGGCCAAAACAACATGGGTTCGAGTCCTTGGCTAGTCACAGTGTTGTTATTGATCAATATCACTTGTTCGTGGTTACAATAATATATATAAATATATATATATATATATATATTTTATATATATATATATATATATATATATATATATATACATGTATATATATTTATTTATTTATTTATTTTGCCCTTTTTCATAATTACGATTGAAAAAATGCATCAAGATGGAGGAGCACATACTATGAGGATTCTTCCACGCGCTATTCAATTTCTGATGTACTTTTTCAATCGTATTTACGAAAAATTGCATTATATATAGAGGAGCTTTAAAAAGAGAGCTTATTGCATATAGAGGAGCTTTGTAAGAGTTTACTGTACAAAGATGAGCTTTATGAGAGAGTTGACTTTATTAAAACAGACACTGTGGATACCAGGACATAGATGCAGACGTTTCAGTCCTGAGACCGTGTTGGTCCAAGTACCAAAACGTATCCAGTGAAGGTGTGTTATTTCGTTCGTACTGGAGAAGAAAATAACGAGTGATCTAGATGCCTGGAAGGCAAAGGGACCAGACAAAATTTCTCCCTGGGTTCTACCACAATGAGAACCATTGTGTGAACCACTAGTAGTGAACTTTAACAAATCGACTGAAACTGGACATCTGCTAGAGGTCTGGACAACAGTAAATGATGTCCCAGTATTCCAAAGAAGGGGACAGACAGGTGGCATTGAACTATAGGCCGGTGTCACTAACATGTACAGTAAGGTTAAGGAGATGATTGGAAAAGGAACTGTGGTTGTCGTCTCCTGCTACATCAAGATCTTCACTCATCTTCGGCAGTATTTAAGACTCCATTCTTATGCTTCACCTTCAGATTGTTCCGGACTATGGAGCTGAACACTTCTTCAGGCTAAGAGACTGACCACCTCAAATACTATGCCTCCAAGTTTGATGGACCGATTACATCATCTTTACTTTGCTACCACGCCTGCTACTGAAGCTTTCTATGTAGCTGAAACGTTTCATTCAACAAAGACATCTAACTGTTGCGCATGTGTATTCCTCTTCAAGAGTAGTGGAGCATCTGGAAATGAGTGAATTTATAATCAACAACCAGCACGATTTTCGAGATGTTGATTCCTGTTAGAGTTCTATGATAAGGTGACGAAAATAAGGCAGGAGAGGGCTGGGTGGACTATATACTTTTGGACTGCAAGATGGCTTTCGACGTAGTACCCCACAAGAGTCTGCTAGAGCAGCAGGCAGAAATTACAGGGAAAACACTGCAATGAATCAAGGAATACTTAACGGGAAGGAAGCAACGAGTTGCTGTCAAGGAGTAGGTTTCGGTATGGGCGAGTGTAACTAGTGGGGTTCTGCAAGAGTCAGTACTTGGTCCAGGTCTGTTTGTGCATCTAAATGACATGAATTGAGTCGCAGCCATCCTTGTTTGCAGACGAAATAAAACTAATGACAATACAAACAGTAGGAGCCCAGAAAATACTACAAATGGATCCAGACAAGCTGCAGGATTGATCTGACATGTGGCTATTGGAATTATACCCCAGCAACGTTATGAAAATCAGAGGACAAAGCCGTCCAGAAAATTAAACATGTGAAGAAAAGAGGACGGAGAGAGCGGGCAGAAGGAAGACGGGAAACTCTAAAAAAGGATCAAAGACAAGATTTAAGGAAATGAAAGGAAATGAATGTTAACCATTAGGTTGAGGAAACTACATGATACAACTAGCCACCACCGTCCACAGGATGGGTATGAGCGCACGTCAAACTAGCCACCACCGTCCACAGGATGGGTATGAGCGCACGTCAAACTAGCCACCACCGTCCACAGGATGGGTATGAGCGCACGTCAAACTAGCCACCACCGTCCACAGGATGGGTATGAGCGCACGTCAAACTAGCCACTACCGTCCACAGGATGGGTATGAGTGCACGTCAAACTAGCCACCACCGTCCACAGGATGGGTATGAGTGCACGTCAAACTAGCCACCACCGTCCACAGGATGGGTATGAGTGCACGTCAAACTAGCCACCACCGTCCACAGGATGGGTATGAGTGCACGTCAAACTAGCCACCACCGTCCACAGGATGGGTATGAGTGCACGTCAAACTAGCCACCACCGTCCACTGGATGGGTATGAGTGCACGTCAAACTAGCCACCACCGTCCACAGGATGGGTATGAGTGCACGTCAAACTAGCCACCACCGTCCACTGGATGGGTATGAGTGCACGTCAAACTAGCCACCACCGTCCACAGGATGGGTATGAGTGTACATCAAACTAGCCACCACCGTCCACAGGATGGGTATGAGTGTACATCAAACTAGCCACCACCATCCACAGGATGGGTATGAGTGCACATCAAACTAGCCACCACCGTCCACAGGATGGGTATGAGTGCACATCAAACTAGCCACCACCATCCACAGGATGGGTATGAGTGCACATCAAACTAGCCACCACCGTCCACAGGATGGGTATGAGTGCACATCAAACTAGCCACCACCATCCACAGGACAGATGTAGGGCGAGCACTGAACTAGCAAAATTCAATTCTCTCTCAATATTGACACTTACTGGTCTGTTAAATGCATATCACTTAACAAATTGGTCAGATAGTTATCCTCGTGGCCGTAACTTAAAAGGATACGGTTAATGGTAGAGGTTTTGTTAATATGGGAGAAAGTTACAGGTCTACCCTTGTGTTGATGGATTGTTCATGGAGGGGAACAACGAATTATCCTGGCGAGTTGAACGAGGGGAATATTGATTCAAGGCCCGACCTGCCAGTCTTGATCTCGTGTGTGTGTGTGTGTGTGTACTCACCTATTTGTAGTTGCTGGGGTCGATTTACAGCTCCTGGCCCCGCCTCTTCACTGGTCGCTACTAGGTCCACTCTATCCCTGCTCCATGAGCTTTATCGTAACTCTTAAAGCTATAGGTTCTGCCTCCACTACATCTTTGTATGTGTGTGTGTGTGTGTGTGGGTGGCTACCACCTGTCTAAGGTTCTTGTGTAATCGTTACTCGCCATGTTTAAGATCACTCGCCTTCCCATGTGTGTACTCACCTAATTCACGTAACTGTGGTACAGGGGTTGAGTATCGGCTCATAGTATCACCTCTTTCCTGGCCGGTACTGGGTTCACTCTCTTGGCTGCATGAGCAGTGTCACACCTATTCTTTAAGTTATGTATGGATTCTGCCTCTAGATCGTTCCTCTTTCTGACCACTCTAAGGCTAAAAAAGTATTATCTAACATCCCTGTGACTCGTCTATGCTTTTATCTTCTAGTTGTGCCCTCGTGTACCTGATATCCGCCTCTTAAACACACTTTTCCTGTACACCCTCTAAATTCCTCCAATTTTGTACGTCGTAATCATGTCACCTCTGGTCCTTCTGTTCTTTTGTGTAGTCAGATTTAGCTCTTCTAGCCTCTCCTTATAGTTCAAACTTCTTAACTCTGGGACTAGTTTCGCTGCAAATCTTTGCACTCTTTCCAGTTTCTTCACATGCTTAACCAAACGTGTTTTTCACACTGGCGTTGCATACTCCAAGATGGTTCTGACTTACGCCATGTGTAAGGTGGTGAATGCCTCCTTGTTGAGGATCCTGAAAGATACTTTTAAATGTGCTAGTCTGGTGTTTGCTGCAGCGGTTATTCGATTAATGTGTGCCTCAGGTGATATGCTGGGAACAATATTCTCCCCGAGGTCCTTTTCCAGGCCTTTGTTTCCCGAGCCTGTACGCTGTTTCTGGACGGCTTTGTCCTCTGATGTTCATAACGTTGCTGGGGTATAATTCCAATAGCCACTTGTCAGATCAATCCTGCAGCTTGTCTGGACCTATTTGTAGTATTTTCTGGGCTCTTACTGTTGGTATTGTCATTAGTTTTATTTCGTCTGCAAACAAGGATGGCTGTGACTCAATTCATGTCATTTACATGCACAAACAGACCTGGACCAAGTACTGACTCTTGCAGAACCCCACTAGTTACACTCGCACATTCCGAAACCTCCTCCTTGACAGCAACTCGTTGCTTTCTTCCCGTTAAGTATTCCTTGATGTGCACTTATACCCATCCAGTGGACAGTGGTGGCTAGTTTGACGTGCACTCATACCCATCCTGTGGACAGTGGTGGATAGTTTGATGTGCACTTATACCCATCCAGTGGTGGCTAGTTTGATGTGCACTTATACCCATCCAGTGGTGGCTAGTTTGATGTGCACTTATACCCATCCAGTGGACGGTGGTGGCTAGTTTGACGTGCACCCATACCCATCCTGTGGACGGTGGTGGCTAGTTTGACGTGCACTCCTACCCATCCTGTGGACAGTGGTGGCTAGTTGTGCACTCCTACCCATCCTGTGGACAGTAACGTAACTTCTGCTATATGGAGAGCTAGATATTAGGCACACTTTACTATACAATACACATTTCTCCTTTAATTTCATCAGTTACAAGCAAATTTAGAGTAGCTCAAAATTTCTGGTACATTATTTTCACTGAGATACTTTGACATATCTCATAAGTAACTGTGGTATTTAAGTATTTCACAGTAAGTGGAGAATGAATCTTACGGGTGTGGGACTAGAACCTATGGTGATTAACAAACACACACATACACATACACACACAATATGCAAAACAACCACTGTAAAAATTTAGTGAACTTCCAAGCACTTTCGTGATTTCTCACATTATCAAGGAACAATAAAAACGAAAGATTAGCAGAAGAAATATAAGGGCGAGATTACACTACACGAACAACTTACAACAACCTGAATCTTTCATGACGACGCTGGTGAGGTTGTCAAGGACCTGTCAGATATAACTTATATTCTACCCAAGCTTTAAGATTTTAACTTGTTTAGTATATCTTAAATTCTTCTCAAATTTTATTAATTTTTAAATGAGTGTAAATTGTATAATCCTAAACCTATATTCAGGTATATTAATTTTATTATATATTGATTTTATTATATTTCTCTC
This sequence comes from Cherax destructor, assembly GCA_009830355.1. Classification (NCBI taxonomy): domain Eukaryota; kingdom Metazoa; phylum Arthropoda; class Malacostraca; order Decapoda; family Parastacidae; genus Cherax; species Cherax destructor. The sequence goes on from WNWK01001389.1 coordinate 207,265, forward strand.
AGCCACGGACTTGCTTCATCCAACTTTTTCAGCCTTTTGAAAATCAATTGGATGGCTAAAATCTCTCACATGAATAAACTGACTCTTGTCCACCTCTTATGCAATATTTATGTTGTTGTAATCTTAGTTCAAGACTTTTCCCAGTTTGACTGTAATAAACTATCACATTTTCTTTACTGGGAATCTTATAGACTCAGCCATCAGCATTTTGAGGGGAATTTTTAATAAAGTTTTATTTTTTACTGTATCCTGATTTTTAAATACAACTTTAATATTAAAATTCTTAAGTAGAGAAGGCATATCAAGCAAGTTTTCATGGTGAGGAAGAACCAACATATTTTAAGTTGCATGAGGTTGTGTGTCCTTTTTTGAGTTGTAAAAAGTATTTCTAGCAATTTAAAAAAAATATTAAGTGTTTTGGGTATTTTAGATCATTAGCTATTTCATAAATTTTCAAGCTTTCTTCATCTATGAACTCTGGGCTGCAAATACTCAAAGTTCTCATAAAAATTGATGAGAATACAGAAAGTTTAACTCTATCATAATGTGAAGAATAATACTACACATAAAAACAGTTATCTGTTGGTTTTAAATTTAAACTCATGGTTCCCCTTAATAATTAAAACATCTAGAAAAGGCAAAGTGTTATTTGTTCAAACTCAAGAGTAAAATTTATGGAATTACCTAAACTATTTAGTTTAACAAGGAAATGGTTAATATTTACATTTTTAGGCATTAGACATAAAACATCAACATATTTGTACCACTTAGCTCTGTTGGAAAGGATTTTGTTAAACAATCTTGTTTCAAATTATTCCATGTACAAATTGCTAAGGACAGGTGAGAGAGGATTTCCCATTGCCATACCAAACTTTTGAGTCTAAAAAATCGCCATTAAACACAAACTTTGCATCAACAATACACAGTTTAATAAGCTCAATGACTGTAGGTACTGGCAACGGTAAATCGTAATTAACAAGTTCTTCAGAAAGGAAACTTAATAAATTAACTGGAACTTTTGTTGACAAAGAAGTAACACTAAATCTATGGCTGGCTGATTTATATACCTGGATTCTGTATTTTTATTAATCCATACATATAATGTAAAGCTGGATTGACGGTCGTTTTACTGTTTTATTAAAATTACTGTTAACAGAATCCAAGGGATTCTTTCTAAGTTTGGAATAAGTATCTGTATCATTTAAAACATTATTCATTTTATATTGGTAATCAGTTTCTTTTAAAATTACTATTACATTTTATCTGCTTTAGTAATATGCAAACTTTTGTTACTAACAAGTTTTCCCAAGACTTAAAAAATCTTTGAGGGCAATTGGGAATATTTTGTTTTATCATAGAACTATAAACCATCCCATAACTTATATTCATCACTGCATAATCATTTAATTATTGTTAGTACTAGAAGCACTAGTATTTCTAGTACTAGAAGTACTAGTATTGCTAGTACTGGAAGCATTAGTATTACTAGTATAAGAAGTACTAGTATTACTAGTGGTAGTAAAAGAAACTAGCATCAATGAAGAATAAGGAGAATGACAGCTGTTATACACTTTACATCTCTCGTAATAGACAATTTTCTTCACCGTTATATATATATATATATATATATATATATATATATATATATATATATATATATATATATATATATATATATATATATATATATATATATATATATATATATATATTATCACTTTTATTTCATGAGTAATTAATAAAATGAATCTCCGCAAATTAAAACAGTGTTTCTTTACTCTAAGTCGAAAGCTTTCAATAAGCTTATCTATCATTTTGTTTAAAATTCCAAGCCATACATTTTTATGCTAAACACGGGAATAAAGTGGTGAGGAATATGACGTTTTTGCACTGGGTAGTGGGAGAAAAACAGGTTCCATGATAACTTGTAAGGAAAGCTATGTTAATCAATGCATCTATGCATTTGTTTACATTGGTACAGCTCATGCAGGTTGTGGAATCGTATTTGTTTACATTGGTACAGCTCATGCAGGTTGTTGAATCGTATTTGTTTACATTGGTACAGCTCATGCAGGTTGTGGAATCGTATTTGTTTACATTGGTACAGCTCATGCAGGTTGTGGAATCGTATTTGTTTACATTGGTACATCTCATGCAGGCTGTGGAATCTTAATATCATTACATATTTTTTTTATGATTTTGGAGCCGTGTTAAATGCAAAACATTCAGTAAGGAATGAAGTGACAGATTGGTTTCTTTGTAAATATTGTAATACCACACATGGTATTCTTCGTCACTGCACTGGGAATACCAAGTGATATAGACATTGGTATCCACATAAAGGACCAAGAAGAGGTATATTTGTCCCCATTTTCCATTTCAAAATAAAACTGTACACACATGGCTCACAGAGAACAACATCGTCTACTGTAGGCTTATGTTGGCGCTCTCTCTCTCTCTATATATATATATATATATATATACAGCAAGACGGATATGTTTATACAGTACTTTTCCCTTCTAAATTATGGTTGTTTAAAGCGAATTTTCCCAAACCTTTCGCTCCCACCCCATTGAAAATATTTCTCTTAGCATCCGTGGCTTCAGGCAAGTTTGGAGTTACTTACCTGACATGTTGAGTCTCCGTCGACTGGTTTGCTCTCTCAATCTGCCATCAACAAGACTCACCTGGAAACAACAACGGGGTCAGTCTATTGGTTGTTATGAGATGGCAGAGAGAGACTTGACTTTCCCCTGAAAAACCCATTGTTACCTCACCCGGTCCAACGCAGTGACGAAAAACTCATTAGAAAAATCTAGTTTAGGAGAGAAATTTGTCTCCTATTTTGATAGCGTTTGACTGGGTTGAGTTTCAGCTCCTGAACCTTGAGAAAATGTTCTGCAACTGGACGGTAATTTGATGGAATGGACTTATCCCCTGATTTAAATATAGGAATTGCATTAGCTATCTTCCGCATCCCTGGCACAAGACTAGTTTGGATGGACTCGTTAACGGCTGACAAAGTTCCAAATCGCATTCTTTAATTACCCTTGAAAATAATTCTTCGGGGCCCAGGGACTTATTTTCAGTTTATCTACCTGTCTGATAACCTCGTGATAGCAATATTACTTAATATGTTTTCTTCATGAATTGAATAATTGGACAGAGAACACATTTCCTGTTAGGTAAAAGAACATAAGTGCAACTAATGCGACATTTTTGTGGCAACGTTTCGCACTCCAGGAACTTTGTCAAGCCGTTACAAACAATACAGGGACACAGAGGGTATATATAGTTACAGAGTGCTGTGCAAAAGGTAATATAATTGTTGTAGGTAGTACTGCTTGTGGTAGCAGCAGCAGCAGCAGCAGCTATGTGATGGAGGGGTTTATTGTTTTGAGGAGAATTCTTGGTAATACTTCAGGGATGAAGCTGCCTTTATTCTGCGTTACAGCATTTAATGGTGATTTAAGGCATTTACATCTACGGAAATTAGATTCTTTAATCACTAAATGGACGTCGTTGAATTTCATCACGTGGTTGGCGGAATTACAGTGGTGGTTTCTTGCTGTTTCGCCTACGTATATTCTATCACAGCTTCCACAAGGGATAGTATAAACCCCTGCGTTGATTGGGTCAATGTTCAATTTCGTCCTAGTCAGATCTTTCATGGAAGTGCAGGATGCGATGGTGACTCTAGTGTTAGCTTGCAGGAGTACATTAGAGACGTTTAATGCAACCTGGATATAGGGAAGGATTATAACGTTGTTAGGAGTGGTGTTAGTGCATTGAGAACTGATATGAAGAGCTCTTTTCTTGAAGTCTTTGATGGAAAAGGAAGGAAAATGTAGCTGGGTGAAGGTTTGGTGTGTATGTACACTCCTCGTCAAGAAACTCTGGTCTGCAAATTCGGAATGTTCTTAGGAAAAACCCGATGTTGATGCCTCTTTTGGTCTTAGTATCTTGACTGGAACAGAAGTGTGCGAAATCCTTTTTGTTTCTAGGCTTCTTGTAAGCTTGAAACCTTAGAGTGTTATCTACTTTGTCAACGAGAACGTCTAGGAAAGGTAACTTGTCACTGGACTCTTCTTCAAGTGTAAATTGGATAACCGGTTCAGTTGCGTTGAGTCTTCCCTGAAGATTCCGCACATTAAAACGACTGGGTGTTAATACGAGGACGTCGTCCATATAACGTAACCAAGTGACGCTGGTGGGGTTGTTAGCGAAGCGTTCAGCTTCCAGGTGCTCCATATACCAGTTAACTAAGTCGGCGCTGATGGGGGACCTCATTACCATGGGTGTCTTTGTAGAGTTGTTATTGAAAGAAAAGAAGTTGAAGTTAATGCAGAGTTTAATCAGGTCAACGAAATCTCCGGGAGGTAGAGGAAGAATAAGGTCCTGATAGGCTTTATGACGAAGAACGTCAATGGCTTGTGTGGTGGGTACCTTAGTGAAGAGGGAAGTTACGTCGAAACTTAGTTGTGTCGGATGGAGAGATCTCTGATGCAGTTGAGTGGGTCGCTAGTATACATACGACTGTCTACATACGAGCCCATCAGCACACAGCAATGGGAGACACTCAACAAGGACTTCCTATACAAAACCAGACAAATACTTAGATGAACTAATGAAGGGAAGAAATTTCTACACTTAATACTCAGCAACCCTAAACCAGCACACCTGTATGGACTACCTAAGACCAATAAACATAATATACCTCTGAGACCAATCACATCAGGTATAGGCAGTTATACCTGACAAAACTTACCTAACCTTGCCTGTGCTTCAGAGTCTTCAAGACTACGGTGATCTTCAACTCCAAGACTGTGGGACTGATTACCTCATCTTTTGTATATAGTCCTACTGTTTTCTAATTATGTCCTTGAATTTGTATTGATAAAGCCACTGGATGGCGAAACGTCGACTGTAAAGATACCCAGATGTTGTACACGTGTCTAATTTTCATCTGGTCGGTATTGTATACCAGTCATGTACACCTGGTCGAACATACTCACTCCGTTATATAAATAACGTTATATTCCTTTAGATGTTAATACTTTCCCCCTGATATTACCCGCTGTTGTCTGAGATATTATTGCACCAATTATTATTATTATTATTATTATTATTATTATTATTACATTTCGATTTTCTCCGCCATCCTCTGTGAATGAGAGAATTGAATATGTATACAATTATACACGTGTGTATACATAATACACCTGTATATACATGTAAACAGGTCTATAAAAAACCCAGATATTTCAGGTTTTGAAATGTGAATTACTTGCTATTGTCTGAAATGTGATTACATTAACGTATTTTTTTGTTTAGACCCGATCATTCTCCTTTGTAACAATTACTTTTGTTTTGCTTGACCACTGATCGTTCAAACGTGGGGGACCACCTGGACACAAAAGGTGAAACAAATAAAAGAAGAAATTCGTCTATCTTTATGTCCTTCAGAGAAACGTATCTGCTGAAGAGGGTCCCTGGAGGTCAAAAAATGTCAATAACTTTTATACTCGTGTTTTAATTTCTTCTCCCCAGATTTTTTCCTCGTTTTTCATGTGTATTTGTGTTGTGCTTCGCGTGCACGTTGTGTTGCGTGTTGCAAGCTTTAAGTCATCTGATCGAGGCCTTCCACTGGCTTACCCCTCCACCCCTTTAAAAATTAGGGTTACGAATATAAGCCTTCTCTTGTTCTTTCTGAGAGAGACTTTTTACCTTCATCAATCCCTGACCTAATTTTGAGATGAATAATTGCAATATATACGACCCTGACCTGTGATTCCCAGGACTGCTCATTCCCACGGAACGCTCGTTAATAGTCGGATGATAGTCCCCCCCCCCAGTAGTCTGTCGATAGTGTGAAAGCACGAACGGGGTGGTTGAGTGATGGAATCTGTCAGGAAGTTCGTGTATATGTGGCTTTCTGTGTGTGATGTTTATGGTGAAGCTTGGGAATGATACCACCAGCTCTATCACAATAATAATAATAATAATAATAATAATAATAATAATAATAATAATAATAATAATAATAATAATAATTTAAGAAAAATAAAATATTTAAAAGTAATAAAAATGAAATATTAATAATCATTTTTTTAATTATTTTTTTATATTTTTAAATTAAAAATAATATAAAAATAATGATACTATTAATAATAATTAATATAAATAAAACCAAAAATAATAAAATTAATAATTGTAATAATAATAATAATAATTAATAATTAAAACCATCTCATTTTACACTTAGAAATATCACACACACACAAAAAAAATCAAATATTTTCTTTCATTTTTCAAGACAAAGACAGTAAGCCAGGTCAAGACCTCGGTCACATGACCACAAGTTCCAGGGAATCCGTCACTGCACTAGCGTTACCAGCACACTGACCTACCTGACCTGACACAAATAAATTTCTCTATTTCAACCTGTTCTTCCGACGTCGCTTTCCCGACGATCTTCAACTGAAGTTAAAAACCCCGACTTTGTCGGCAGGTGCCTAGGCAGGTGAAAATAGGTTACCTGTGGTTGCTTCCAGGGGTCAGCGCCCCCGCGGCCGGGTCCCGGTCTAGGCCTCCTGGTTCCTGTGCGACAATAATCGTCTTCGGGAAGACCTAAGAGGAATGGGACACAGTTCACGCGATCGATCGCTGAGTTTGTGTAGGAGGGAAGAGGGGGAAGTTGGTCAGCCTCGAGGCTGGTGGAGGATGAGTAAGGGTGGGAGGGGAAGAGGGGGTGTTGGTCAGCATCGAGGCTGGTGGAGGATGAGTAAGGGTGGAGGAAGAGGGGGTGTTGGTCAGCCTCGAGGTTGGTGGAGGATGAGTAAGGGTGGGAGGGAAGAGAGGGGTGTTGGTCAGCCTCGAGGCTGGTGGAGGATGAGTAAGGGTGGGAGGGGAAGAGGGGGGGTGTTGGTCAGCCTCGAGGCTGGTGGAGGATGAGTAAGGGTGGGAGGGAAGAGGGGTGTTGGTCAGCCTCGAGGCTGGTGGAGGATGAGTAAGGGTGGGAGGGGAAGAGGGGGGGGTGTTGGTCAGCCTCGAGGCTGGTGGAGGATGAGTAAGGGTGGGAGGAAGAGGGGTGTTAGTCAGCCTCGAGGCTGGTGGAGGATGAGTAAGGGTGGGAGGAAGAGGGGTGTTGGTCAGCCTCGAGGCTGGTGGAGGATGAGTAAGGGTGGGAGGGAAGGGGTGTTGGTCAGCCTCGAGGCTGGTGGAGGATGAGTAAGGGTGGGAGGGAAGAGGGGGTGTTGGTCAGCCTCGAGGCTGGTGGAGGATGAGTAAGGGTGGGAGGGGAAGAGGGGTGTTGGTCAGCCTCGAGGCTGGTGGAGGATGAGTAAGGGTGGAAGGGAGAGATAAGGGAGTGGGAGAGGAGAGAGAAGGGAGTGAAAAGGAAGAGAGAAAGGAGTGAGAGGGAAGAAAGAATAGGTGTGAAAGAAGAGAGTAGATGGGATTGAAGATAGAAGAGGTGGTTTAACTAGTGTTGTGCTGCTTGGTTTATTTAGACTAAGTCGCTTGGTTTAACGTACAATCCTTTGGTTTGTTATTCTGGAGGTTTAAAGCCTATCTACCACGCACACGCGAGTGTACGAAATTAGGTGTAATAATAATAATAATAGTAATATATAAGTATAATATTAATAAAAATATATTATAAATAATGAAATTATTATTCAAGGAAGCGCTAAGCCCATGATAAGAGGTCGCACAGGTCGTTAGGAAAGACCCAAGAGAGTTACGCTCCAATTCCTTGGATCAAGAGTCCTCCTGCATCAAGTTATATTTTATTCCTAAGAATCTGTTTCTTCCCAGTACGATCTGCGTTACAGTTCTCAGGCGTCGCGTTCATCCTGGAGTTAATTAGTCAGATTTAAACAAATGGTATTTAAAGGTAAATACTGGAGGGAAGGAAGGAGGGAAGGAAGGAAGGAAGGAAGGAGGGAAGGAAGGAGGGAAGGAAGGAGGGAAGGAAGGAAGGAATGAAGGAAGGAAGGAGGGAAGGAAGGAGGGAGGGAAGGAGGGAGGGAAGGAAGGAGGGAAGGAAGGAAGGAAGGAAGGAGGGAAGGAAGGAGGGAGGGAAGGAGGGAGGGAAGGAAGGAAGGAAGGAAGGAAGGAGGAAGGAAGGAGGGAGGGAAGGAGGGAGGGAAGGAAGGAGGGAGGGAAGGAAGGAGAGAAGGAAGGAGGGAAGGATGGAGGGAAGGAAGGAGGAAGGAAGAAGGAAGGGAAGAAGGAAGGAAGGAAGGAGAGCGGAGGGGAAAGAGGGAGAGGGAAGGAAGGAGGGAGGGAAGGAAGGAAGGAGGGAGGGAGGGAAGGTAAATAGGTAGACAGAGAGGACAGAGAAAATCAGCGAAATATATATATATATATATATATATATATATATATATATATATATATATATATATATATATATATATATATATATATATATACATATATATATATATATATATATATATATATATATATATATATATATGTCAATTGGGACCCATTGCCTCGGAGAAGTGGATAAAAGGCTTCAAGGAAGAATATTTAGATTTCTTTCTAAGCCATTTGAATATTCCACTTCCCTACCACCCCATCTTTTTTTTTTTTACAAACTTTATTTCAAGACAAAATACAATGGGAGTAAAACAACATAGATAACAACTCAGAGCTACATGTCAAATACTTCGTCCAACTCCCGGCAGTGGGCCCGTGCCCAGAATACTGCAGGTATTTCCCTCTGGATCGCAACACTGAGTCTCTGAAAGAGGAAGCTGGTCGCCCTGTGGTCCTTGGTTTCTATGATGAGTTTTCCACCCAGCTCCTTGAGAAACTTTAGAGCACACTTGCCCCATGCTCCATGGGTCTCCGACCCTATTGGGATGAAGTTATAGCAAGAGGGAAGGTCTTCATATTTGCGGTCTTCTGGATCTCCCTGTGGCTGGCAGCTCCACCCCCTTCAGCTAAGGAGTGTGGCAGGTAGGTGTCTGCCAATGTGGCAGCACAGGTGTAGTCCCAGCAATCTGCTTACCATCCTTCCAGGGTAGCATGGTGGCTCCATCAGGACGCTTTTGACTTCCATCAGACCTCTGCATTTGGGGTTCCCGTTGAGCTGGGCAACGGGCTGTGGCGAGGCTTCTCTTTAGATGTCATTGACCTCCTCATGTCTAGCATACTTCCCTTCTGATGTGTGACACACTAGACCATGAAGTCCGAATTGATCAGCCGTCGCCCTGCCGCAAATACACCTATGTTCGGTGAGTATGGGGCGGCTAGGCGAAGAGCAACACCAATCCGAATGGCCTGTGGGTCGAGTCGAGTGCCCAGAGAGGAATTGGGAACAGCAAGAAGGAAATCTCCTGAGTGTGGTGCCCTCACCGCTAGGAGACGAGCTTGTCCTTTCCTGAAGCGTTGGTGAGCATTGTGTTGGAAATTTTTTCATGATCGGTTTGTCCCAGTGGGACTGTTTGTGCTCTTTGGGAGGAGCTGGTCTACTGGAGGAGTCTGCCATGATGTCCCACTGCACTGCTGCTTCAATGAACTTGGGGTCTTGAGCTCCCACCACACCTCTCAAACGTTCAGGGACAATCCTCTTGACTAATCCACAGGAGGCCAAACACGATGACAGAAATGCAGGTAACGCTACATGCCTTGCTTTGTATATATATATATATATATATATATATATATATATATATATATATATATATATATATATATATATATATATATATATATATATAAGTTTATTTACACATGTTTAATTGTAAATAATGGGACAGACATCATTGTAGTACAAGATTATTAAAGACGGAAGTAAGTGTCGTAATTATGTGGAATAAAAACACGGGTTGGAGTGATAATTATAGATCGTAATTCGCAGATGAATTATCAAGCAGAGGTTATTAATACTAGCTGAGGTATAATTTGCAAAAATTGTGAAATATACGACGCCAGAAGTCTGCTCTTATTACTGACGTTATTTGAAGTTTGTTGAGGTTATGAGAGGTTTATTGAAGTTATGATGCGTTTATATGGTGCGTTTACCGAGTCCTACTGAACACTGGATATGTTTCTCTTGTGTAGGGCCCACCTGGTCCACCACTCTCCAAGGACACGTCCAAGTATGGGGTCTGTAAGGTCATTGTGAGACCCAAGTCTCCTACATATACAGTAAGCCTATTACACTAGCCTTCGCTTCACCATCTGCTTCTTCATTTCAAGTAGACGAAATGAAAATGCTAAAGACCTTCGATTTATTTTGTCTGCTGACCTTTCTTTCAAAGAATAATTATAATAAGAGTCACTGCAGCCCGGAAAATGACAGGGCGGATAAAAAGAGCTTTCCAAGTAAGAGAAAATGACATGGAGGATAATAAGAACTTTCAAAACAAGGGAAATAATGCCACTGATGATACTGTTGAAATCCCTTGTACTCTCTCGCTTGGAGTATTGTTCAGTGTTGACGACCCATTCAGGGCAGGTGAGATATCAGAGCTGGAACAGATACAGAGATCATTTATGGCCCACATAAACACAATAAAGTATCTCAATTACTAAGAACTCCTCAAAGTCCTAAATATGTACTCACTGAAGGGAGTAGAGAGAGATATATGATAATATATACGTGGAAAGTACTTAATATTCATAGCTTTGTAATAACATACTGAAGAGGGAGAGATGGGAGAATAAATACAATAAACCCAGTGAAAACTAGGAGTACCATGGGCACAATAAGAGAACATTGTATCAATATCCGGGGTCCCAGACTAACATCTTACGAAAAGATATCAGAAACAAGAGGAAAATGGACAAGCACCCCTACCAAGTTCCGGATCAACCAGGCTGTGAGAGATATGTGAGCCAACAGGCCACCCAGCAGTAGCAACAGCCAGGTTCATCAGGCAAGCACCAGACAAGCCTGGCACAGGGCCGGGCTCCGTGAGTATGAAAACTCTCGAAACACATCAAATATAAAGGTAGTCTACATCTGAATACTAAACACAAGAAGCCATCTCCTTGGCAATGACCACAACATACGTTGCATTGCAAGATGTCATGATGAATGAGACTTGTGCAACATTTGGGTATCTTTATTGGGAAAAAGTTTCTCCGACCATTGACTTTCTCGGTCCAATACAGAGAAAAATAATGGAAGATAAGGAGCTTGAGGCAATCAGTCCCTCAGCCTGGAGTTGATGTGCTCATTGCAGATGCTTGCAATGACACAGCTAGTGTTAGGTCCCCATGAAGGCCTGATGCAGTGGTCCTCCTGTTTTATGTTGTCACCAGACTCAACATAGTCGCGCAATAGGAAAAGCGCAGAATGCAGAGTCGTAAACAGAACTTAGCAAGCGCAGCAGAGTTGTCCAAGGTGCAGATTTGGTAGCCTTACTTCAGGATGGAAGAACACAACACTACGCATGTGTGGAGTACTGTCCGCCGTCGCTACGCCTCCCAGGATGGTAGGAGAGCTCTGCCTGGGTGACCGCCAGCTGTGACGCAGCCTGGTGACGCCAGGACTGGCCAGCTCGTCCAGGCTCGTCAAGTCGGACCGAAACGTCGTCGTAAGCTCCTCTATTTTTATATGTGCGGGTTGTGTGTGTATTGTTCCAGTCACGGTATTGTGCCTTTTTTGTTATTTACTAATTATCTCCTATTCTCCACACTTCTCCAACCTCCCTCAAACCCCTCCTCAATCCCACTCACCCCTCCTCAATCCCATTCAAACCCCCTCAACCCCACTCCATCACCTTTCAACTCCGTCAAACTCCCTCAGGCTTAATTCCATTCTCCCCAACTCCCTCAACCTCCCCCCCCTCTCTCCTTCACAAAAGCAGCATCCCTCTCGATACCTGTAATCTAGGGCCAAGGAGATTCAGGTCCTGAAGATGTGGTCCCAAGGACGTGCGGGTCACAAGAACGTGGAAGTCCCAAGGACGTGGAGGTCCCAAGGACGTGAAAGTCCCATGGACGTGAAAGTCCCATGGACGTGAAAGTCCCATGGACGTGAAAGTCCCAAGGACTTGAAAGTTCCAAGGACCTGAAAGTCCCAAGGACCTGAAAGTCCCAAGGACCTGAAAGTCCCAAGGACGTGGATGTCCCAAGGACGTGGATGTCCCAAGGACGTGGATGCCCCAAGGACGTGCAGGTTCCAAGGACATGCAGGTTCCAAGGACATGCAGGTCCCAAGGACATGCAGGTCCCAAGGACATGCAGGCTGTTGAAAGTAGGTTTTAAAGATGGCGATCAAGGTGGAGTTTCCTTGTCAACAAAAGGTTAGTCTTCCTTAACAACCTTGTTTATATGGCAGTGTCACCTGCTGCTGTTGCTGTGTTGCTGGTGCTGTAGTTGCTGCTGTTGTGTTGATTGTGCTGTGTTGCTGCTGCTGCTGTGTTGGTGGTGCTGTCGTTGCTGCTGTTACTAATGCTGTGTGGTGGTTCTGTCGTTGTTGATAGAGTTGCTGCTGTGTTGTTGCTGGTGTTAGTGTTGTGTTGCTGCTGTGTTGTTGCTGGTGTTAGTGTTGTGTTGCTGCTGTGTTGTTGCTGGTGTTAGTGTTGTGTTGCTGCTGTGATGTTACTGTTTCATTGCTGATATTGTTGCCGCTGTTGCTTGGTGCTGACACTGTTGCTGGTGCTGTGTTGCTGCTGCTGCTGTCCTTGCCAATATTACTGCTGCTGTTTCTGGGGCTGTATTGCTGCTGTGTTGCTGCTCACTAATGCAGTGAGATGAGTGTTGTGGTTTTTTTGTTTTGTTTCGTGTTTCGATGTTTTTTGTAATGTGTTGTTTTGTGTTTATTTTTATTTTAAATTAATGTTGTCTTTTGTGTCTTTGTATTTTGAGATTTCCACTGTTTTGTATATTTCTGTATTTTGTGTTCGTCGAGACTTGCATTGTTTTGTATGTTACTGTATTTGTTGAGACTTGCATTGTTTTGTATGCTACTGTATTTTGTATTCGTTGAGACTTGCACTGTTTTGTATGCTACTGTATTTTGTATTTGTTTTTGAAAATTACCTTGTCTTGTTCTAGGCTTTATTTTTATCAGTTGTTTTGCACTGAGGTCTTTAATTATCAGTAATATCGAGGTTCACAGATTTTTTTCTCTCACTTTACACTCATATATGAAGAAATTATTTTCAATACCCCAGTCACGGGAGGAGCTTCCAAACTGCACTAACAGATGCAAGAATACACAACAAGAACTTATGCAAAAGGATAGGCAATAAAAGAGTAAGAGACTTCTAACCCTGAAAATCTAGACTGGGAAGATATAGAGAAAATAACTGGGAAAAGAGTGGTGATGCTGCTTATCTCCAACCTCTTAAGAAAGCTAGTAACCTCATATATAATCGGGCCGAAACGTCTCAGGACAAAACGTCCCGGAGTTAAATTCTTTCATCTAGTATTAGAACAAACTTAACGAGTGCTTCTGAAGGTTGGTTTACAGGCAGACCTCGCTAATACGGCACTCACTTTAGAGTGCTTCAAGCGCCAATACGGCGCTTTTTCAATTATATTCATGTTTATTATTCTCGGTGCTTGCCTTGCTATTATGGTTTTCAGCTATGTTCAAAAATTTATATATTTTTATTTTTGCATCTTTTTTTTATATGCGAAGTGCTATTTCGCACTTAATAAATGATAGTGTAAACATGGTTTTAGGCTTTTACATGCACTAGCTGATTCACTTTAAGGCGATATTGTCTTTACGGCGGAGGTCTGGAACCTAAGTCGCCGTATTAGTGAGGTATGGCTGTATTTCAAAAGCCAAAATACAGATGAGTGTGACTGCCCTTTCACCGAGTTAAACACTGTATTTAGAAATTGTCTATCAACAGCCTCTGGAGAAGATGGTGTAACTTGATGTCCTCAGAACGTTAAGGCATGTCCCTGGTAACCCTTTCTTTACACTGATCATAGACTGGGAGTGTCCCCCTAATTCCTATTGAAAATGGTATAAAATACTGCTAAGGTGATGATTAAGACATGTGCGACAGTTTGGTATCTACATCTGCTGCCTCTGTAGTTGACTGAAGAAGCCTAATGTGTACCCAACTGTTGTACATGTGTCTTAAGCATCGCTAATTCCTGAACCAACAGTCTCATTGTGCCTATTCCTAAGCAGCATTTGCCTGATACATTTGGACTAATACGTAATACAGAATCAGACACCAACTTTCATCTCATTTCTATGGGTTTGTGAAATAGAAAAGTGTGCATAAATTAATTACCCCTTTCATACTGTATAAGCTTCTACTAGTTTTGCCACATTTCCTGATATAACAAACTAAATTTGATATAACAAACAGAACTGTTATATGCACTAGCCGAAATGAATATTGGTAACTTACTCAGTTGGATAATATGTTATCTGTCAAAAAGAGCATCCTGTCTTGCATCATGGCTTTAGAAGCGAGTGTAAAGAAATGTCCTTAAGTACACCACAGGGAGGAGTTCTCAGTCCCATGCTATTTAATATTCTGATTATTGCGCTTCTAAATGCTCTACCCGCCTCACCTAAACATATAGCTATAAGCTATGATCCATACAACAGGGTACAAGAAGATGAGTACCATTCTTATTGAGGTTCAGTTCGTCATATCTCCATCTAAAACGAAGATATTGACAAGCAAACGACATCATCCACCCATCTGTTTGCAGGGTGAAAACATTAGCTTTGCTAAATCTTACAGATACCTTTGTGTAAACGTACCCTTCAATAAATCTATGATATCACACCTCATTAACAAATGCATAGATAAGCTAAATGCTCTCAAAGCTGTTGCTGTCTACAACCCAAACTATGGTGCTAATGTTGCTGGCTACAAGCACCAACTATGGTGCTAATGTGAGAATAATGAGAATGATGTACATAGCCTATATCAGATCCTTAAATGATTATGTTGCGCCCATGTTAATATTAGCTAATGAAAATTCTCTCCGGCCCTTGGAATTTATGCAAAATGAAGCTCTCGGAATTATTCATGGCTGTCCTAAATCTACCAAGATTCTTAGTATGAAGATGGAGCTTAGTGTTCCTAGTATCAGTGTTATGATTGACATTAACACTCTAATTGGTATTAGATTGTTAAGAAATGAACCAGACACTGTCACTATATTACTACATGTCTACAAGTACATAAACATAGATCTAAATGGGTTGTGAAAACATGCATTTATATTAGATTTTATAACTTGCACAAAGTATATTACTGAAGAGAAGAGCATTTCAACCCTCCATGGAGGATGTGTTCATTTAATATCACACATCTGCAAGACCCTCCCAAGAAGTTCGTCAAGAGTAAACTCTTTCTTAAATCACTTGCAAAGGAATCTGTTCAAGAAGAAATTTCTCACTAGACTGTTTGAAATAATTAACAAATTTCATACAGGAGTTACTAGCCGGGCTGTGGTTCGTACGCTGGACAGCCTGTTGATCAGGTCCTGATCCACCGGGAGGCCTGGTCGTGGACCGGGTCGCGGGGGCGCTGACCCCCGGAATATCCTCCAGGTAGGTAGGGCTGCATCTGCTCGTGTGTCAGGGTCACCTGTCACCTGGGAAACTCGCAAGGGTTCTAATATTAGTCAATGATGGTGTTAAGGTCTCTGGATGATGCACTCTTTCTCTTCCTGCTCCTCCTCCTCCTCCTTCTCTTCCTCTTCCTCCTCGTCTTCCTTCTCTTCCTCCTCCTCCTCTTCACTCTTGTCTGTTTCTTAAACTCTTTTTTCTTCTTAAAATTTCCTCCACTTTTCTCTCTCCTTTCCATTCTTTCATACTCCCTCTCTTCCTTTATCTTTATCGCTTCCTTTCATTCATTTCCTTGCTTCCTTTTTACCCTCCCTCCATCGATCTCTTCCCTCCCTTCCCCACTCCCTCCCTGCCTCCCTTCATCATTACCGCTTATCCATCCTCCCTCCCTTCCTCTTTCCCCAGTTCCACATTTCCACCTTGTTTCTCTTTCCATTCTTTATCATTGTCCTCCCTCCCCTCTTCCTATGTGCCTGCCTACCTCCTTCTACCGTTCTGCCCTGCCATGCCTGCCTGCCCTGCCTACCTGCCTGCCTGCCAGCTGCCTACCTGCCTGCCTGCCACCTGCCGCCTGCCTACCTGCCTCTGCCTACCGCCTGCCTGCCTACCTGCCGCCTGCCTCACTCCTGCCTTTATCTGCTCGTGCCTCTGCACCTGCTCCTGCCTCCTGCCTGCCTGCCTACCTGCCTGACCAGCCTGCCATACCTGTCCTGCCTGCTCAGCTGCCTGCCTCCGCCTGCCTGCACCTGCCTGCCTGCCTACGCCCCCCTGCCTGCCTGCCTACCTGCCCGCCTGCCTCCCTTACTTCCTGCCTATTATCTACGTCTCTGTCTCTCTGGTATTCTAGCCTTACTTCTTCTCTCCTTGCCTACCTGTACTAAGAGAACCAGACTCATATATACTGTGCTGGCTGGTCTCAATGCTGCCTCCGCCGCCTCCGTCACCCCGGCCACCACCACCGCCGTCGCCGCCGCCACCACCGCTGCTCTCTCTGAATTATACACAACTTTCCTTCCTGGCTAAACTTTCCTCTGGCTTTGTTAGAACCTTGTGTGTGTGTGTGTGTGTGTGTATGTGTACTCACCTAATTGTACTCACCTAATTGTGGTTGCAGGGTCGAGACTCAGCTCCTGGCCCCGCCTCTTGCTGTCGCACTGGGTCTCTGCTCTCCTGCTCCATGAGCTTTATCATACCTGTCTTAAAACTATGTATGGTTCCTGCCTCCACTATATCTTTCTCTAGACTATTCCACTTCCTGACTACTCTGTGGCTGAAGAAATGTTCCTACATCCTTTGACTCATCTGAGTCTTCAGCTTCCAGTTGTGTCCCCTTGTTTCTGTGTTCCCTCTGGAACATCATGTCACTGTCTACCTTGTCAATTCCCCGCAGTATTTTGTATGTCGTTATCATGTCTCCTCTGACCCTTCTTTCCTCCAGTGTTGTTAGTCCTATTTCCCTCAACCTTTCTTCATAGGACAGACCCCTGAGTTGTGGCACTAACCTTGTCGCAAACCTTTGCACTTTCTCTAGTTTCTTTACGTGCTTGACCAGGTGTGGGTTCCAGACTGGTGCTGCATATTCTAGTATGGGCCTGACGTACACGGTGTACAGTGTCTTGAACGATTCCTTGTTAAGGTAACGGAACGCTAATCTTAGGTTTGCCAGTCGCCCATATGCTGCCGCAGTTATCTGGTTGATGTGTGCCTCCGGAGACGTGCTTGGCGTTATACTCACCCCAAGGTCTTTCTCCTTTGCCGAGGTTTGTAGCCTTTGTCCGCCTAGCCTGTACTCTGTCAGCGGTCTTCTTTGCCCTTCTCCGATCTTCATGACTTTGCATTTGGTGGGATTGAATTCGAGAAGCCAGTTGCTAGACCAGATGTCAAGCTTGTCCAGGTCTGTTTGAAGTCCTGCTTGGTCCTCTTCCGATGTGATTCTCCTCATTAATTTCACATCATCTGCGAACAGAGACACTTCTGAGTCTATCCCGTCCGTCATGTCATTTACATATACCAAGAATAACACTGGCCCTAGGACTGACCCCTGCGGAACGCCGCTCGTCACAGGCGCCCACTGTGATGCCTCACCACGCACCATGACCCGTTGTTGCCTCCCTGTGAGGTATTCCCTGATCCATTCCAGTGCCCTTCCTGTTATACATGCTTGTTCTTCCAACTTCTTTACTAATCTCATGTGAGGAACTGTGTCGAAGGCCTTCCTGCAGTCCAGGAAAATGCAATCAACCCACCCTTCTCTCTCTTGCCTTACCTCTGTTACTTTATCATAGAACTCTAGGAGGTTTGTTACACAGGATTTGCCTTCCCGGAATCCGTGCTGTCGGGTGTTTATTATCCTGTTCAGCTCGAGGTGCTCCACCATTCTTTTCCTGATGATTTTCTCCAGGACTTTGCACACTATACATGTAAGTGACACTGGTCTATAGTTTAGTGCCTCTTTTCTGTCCCCTTTTTTAAAGATGGGGACTACGTTGGCCTTCTTCCATACCTCAGGTAGCTGCCCAGTTTCAAGGGATGTGTGTGTATGTATGTGTGTATGTGTGTGTGTGTGTGTTCTCGCCTATTTGTACTCACCTATTTGTGGTTGCAGGGGTCCAGTCACAGCTCCTGGACCCGCCTTTTCACTGGTCATTACTAGGTCCACTCTCTCCCTGCTCCATGATTTTTATCGTATCTCTTCTTAAAGCTGTGTATGGATCCTGCCTCCACTACATCACTCACCAGATTGTCCCACTTCCTGACAACTCTGTGACTAAAGAAATACTTCCTAACATCCCTGTGACTCTTCTGCGTTTTCAACTTACAACTGTGACCCATAACTGAAACATTCTGTCCCTTTGCACCTTGTCAATTCCTCTCAGTATTTTGTATGTCGTTATCATGTCCTCCCTATCCCTTCTGTCCTCCAGTGTCATCAGATTGATTTATCTTAACCTCTCCTCGTAGGCCATATCCCTTAGCTCCGGGACTAATCTTGTTGCAAACCTTTCACTTTCTCTAATTTCTTGACGTGCTTGACCAGGTGTGGGTTCCATACTGGTGCTACATACTCCAGTATAAGCCTGACGTACACGGTGTACAGTCTTGAACGATTCCTTACTCACGTATCGAAACGCTATTGTTAGGTTTGCCAGGCTCCCATATGCTGCAGCAGTTATTTGGTTGATGTGCCCCTCAGATGTGTTCGGTATGATGCCCCGGTGTGGAACTATGACACTTAAGGAATCTGGCTTTAGGTTATGCATATGCACGATGGCCTCAATTATAAATGAATCTAGTATGAATAATTAAAATCTATTATATATTGTTTTTTAATTGCCGATTTTCAAATATTTCTTTCCAGCCACGAGGTACAAGGAACTAGAGCTCTGGCTTCCGACCAATTTTCGGGAGTGTTGCAAACTCAGGTGTGATTGAATATTGCATTTGATTCCTGAGCTGTTCGTATTGAATATCGGTGTTGTGTTAACCTAACATCTAGAGGTTTGCCAGTCCACGTAAAATAAGTTGCACCGACTCTTGTAAACACCACAAACACAATACTGAGAGAAATTCTTCATCAAAATGCTCTTAACCGTCCATGAATTCTTAAAAACTAGTTATATGTTGAATCTTTTTAGAGCATTCGGCAAGACAAATAAATTCTCATTGTATGACAGAACCAGCATATTCCTGATATGAGGAGTTATTCTGGGTTCAGTCCTATGTTAAGTTTTCCTAGATGCCAGCACAACCGTTTCTGCAAACCCCTTAGGGTATTTACATAAATTCTA
The DNA here is from genome assembly GCA_009830355.1 of Cherax destructor. Taxonomy (NCBI): domain Eukaryota; kingdom Metazoa; phylum Arthropoda; class Malacostraca; order Decapoda; family Parastacidae; genus Cherax; species Cherax destructor. Next base: position 226,580 of record WNWK01001389.1, read on the forward strand.
CAAGAGATGGGATTAGTTAAACAAATATCTACTTTACACAGACAATTGATTATATTTAATCATGGGTGTGTTCAACTCTCCAACACGACCCTAACAATTAGAGAGCCAACTCATGGACAGGAACACAGCTGAAAACAAAATATTTTCAACACTGCCTATATTCTGAGGACTAACCACCAAGTCACAGTTCTGTGTTCCAACGCCCACTGGAAGGACATAGACCTGAAGATATTAATGTGAACTTGAAGTTCATCACGGACACCACACGTGTACCTGGATAAAAAATTTTAGCTTGCCAGATCCGTCCTGCTCGACAAGCTCTTCGACTTGACTGGTATTATTCTAAGTAGTTTACAAAGCACACAGGCACTTGGGTATCTTTATTGTGAAGACGTTTCGCCAACCAGAGGCTTCTTCAGTCCAATACAGAGATTCCATTTGACTGATAAAGCCTCTGGTTGGGGAAAGGTTTCCGCAGTAAAGATACTATTCAAACTTTTCGCCAGGGGTATACATGATGAATTAGATACTTGAAACATCTGGGTATCTGTTTTGTAGACGTTTTTGGAGGTGATCAGTCCCTCAGCTTCGCAGAACTATGTACAGAAGACAACAGAAGATGAGGTAATCAGTCCCTCAGTCTAGGAGCTGGTGTTGAGCCCCGTAGACTTGAAAAACTAAAGAACAGGCAGGAAGATAGACGCTTATATGTAGTCAGATGAGATGCAGTAGGTGAAGGCACTGTCACCGGTAGACGGAACCTACCAGTGGAAGTCATTCCCCAGAGTGTTGGACACTAAGAGGCTTGGTCAAAAGAATGGCTCTTGACTTATACAAATGAACTTCCGCTTCTCTTGGATCAAACTTAAATACTCCCTATCCCTCTTACGAGTTGACGCTTCCTCAAACTATAATAATAATAATAATGTAAATATCGTGTCGTTGGAGGAGCAAAGGGTGAGAGAGAGGACACACTCACAGAGTACAAGGTACTCAGGATGAGTGAGTGAGTGGCGTGGAGTGAGCGCAGAACAAGAGGGCATAGATGGAAGCTAAACACCAAGTAGCCACGAGGATACTAACAAGCTTTTTTACACTGTGAAGCTGACGACTGAAAGCTGTGACCTGAGTGAGGTTCTGAAAGGCAACTTCACAGAACAATAACAAAGAGTAGATCTGGCCCCTCGTATGTGGGTGCATCGGACGCTCCTAAAGCGTTAAACCTACACTTGAAACAGTAGAGTGGAATGGATAGTAGATTTTTTTTCTTCTTCTCCACTCTCTCTCTCTCTCTCTCTCTCTCTCTCTCTCTCTCTCTCTCTCTCTCTCTCTCTCTCCTCTCTCTCTCTCTCTCTCTCTCTCTCTATCTCGTCACTTCCCAGCTTCAAAACCCCAATAAAATCTAGATATCTAGATAAACCAAAAACTGGATAGGATTAGTGGTATACGAATGAAGACAGAATTATAAAACAATGAGAACTAATGGGAAGAGCAACAGAAGGGAAAATCAGACATCATATTTCCTGAGGGATACCTTATAATGAGGAATATAAAAAAAAAGATGAAATGGCGCTTATGCTTAGGCATAAGTGAATATCTTAGGAAATGGAAAACCTGAATATGGGTGACATTCATGGCTATATAACTAGAACTATAATAACTTGACGGATTCACCTAATAGTACTGGCAATATATCAAGGCAACAATATATCTCAGAGACAGTAGCAAGGAAACAAGGATCATGGCAACTTCGGGAAAAAGGATAAATTGCTAAAATTGGGATCCACGTGGAGGACCAAAGACATGAAAAACAAGATCAATGAAAACTGCAATTTAAATTTCCTGACCCAATACGTAAAAGAAATAAAGTCAAGCTGAGTATAAAGCAGCATAACGGGATCTGCTATTTGGTCTAAGCAAATTAGACAGGAGAAATGAACTATGGAGAACATCTGGTAGCCAGCGATCACGCTGCGTTAGCTTATGAATATCCAGTAGAAAAAGGAATATATATATAGAAAAATATGGAGTAATGGAATCCCAAAATGCACAAGAGAATGTGGAAATGAAAATCTTTCTAAGTGGAGTGCAATGAGAAAGAAACAGAGGGAAAAGTCATGATCTGATGGAAAAAGTATATTCCAGGAGGCCACAGGAAGAGTCATACCAACCAGAAAAAATAGAAATGGGAACATGAAAGACTGCCTATGGTTTAACAGAAACTGTGAAGATGCTACAGTGAGGAGTAAGTGAGCATAAACACAGGCATAGAGCAAGCATGACGACAGAAAACATGGAATCAAGCAAGAAAAACGAATTTACCAGGATAAGAAAAGCTAAACGGCAGTTTGAATACGACATAGTATCAAAGGCTAAATCAGGAAACTCCTCTACAGTCTTATAAGAATAAAGATCAAGTATTATAAGACTGAAGAGGAACTGAAGATAAAAGACAGATGGTACAGTATGTGAGGAACTGAAAAGATTCAGGGAAGTATTGACCGAAAAAAATATAAATGAGACACTTGTACAATATTTGGGTATCCTTATTCTGGAAATCTCAAACTTCTCCATCTTCCTCCGCTCCTCTGTATTGCACTGAACAAACCAGTAACTGGAGAAACGTGTCCAGAATAAAGATACCCAAATCTTCCACAAGTGTCTCATTTATCACGTCAGATAAAGCTGGACATCGTCCAAACGTAGGAGGAAGAAATGATGAAACTACCGTGAAAGCAACGGCACCTGCAGTATAACTCCACGGGTACTGCAAGAGGCAGATCGAACCTACTACGACTGTATTAAAAGTGTAATGATAAACGCTTCTCAATGCTGAAGTGTAACCCATTGTTCTCTTCTTGTCTGTTACGAACATTTATAACACATCACTGGATATAAAAATAAATACCTGTTAGATAACTGCAAGAGTGATCCCAACATAAGCTGGTAAACAGTCAGGAAGCTCACATACAATCACCGACATGAAAGCTCACATACAATCACCGACATGAAAGCTCACATACAATCACCGACATGAAATCTCACATACAATCACCGACATGAATACTTCGTAAAGTTCTGTGAAAAATAATCAGCCTTCTGCACCAGAACAAAACACGTCTCAGAAGCTGGAGGAGTTACAGAGGTTTGAAACCAATCTCCTACCAGAACTGAGAGGGATGAACTATGAGGAGAAACTTCAACTAACAATTTTGGAAGAGAGATATGATAACAATGTACCAGGTACTCAGAGATTTTTAATGGCAAATAACACTGAAATGCGAGGCGCAGGGACTACAAGACGACAAAGGTGGAAACTGAGTTAAGATAATGCACATAGATATTAGGAAATATTTCTTCAGCCTTAGGGAGGAAAGTAAGTTGAATATGTGTGATGAAGAGGTGATGGAGGCAAACTCCATACACAGTTTCAAGAATAGGTACGAGACCATTCCTGAGGCCAGAAACCAGCAAATGTAGATCAGTTTTTGAAGAGGCAGAGCCAACCACCGCCACCACTACTACCGACTACCAACCACCAATAACCACAATCAACAACCATTTAACTTCCCTAGTAAATAATATACCTAGTAAACTACCTTTTATTACCAAATAGGAGGACATAAGACCCATACCAGACATTTACATTTATCTGGCAGTCTTACAGCAGACACGCAGACTCTGCTGCTCACCCAGAGCTCCCTGCATTCTCTGCTGGTGGGCCAGAATGCGCCCAAATCCAAGTGCATCTTTAAGGCCGGCCATAAATCGTGCGTCTGGCAGAGGTGCTCGTGTAAACAATTCGTACGTCTGGCAGAGGCGCTTGTGTAAAACATTTTTTGTATAATTCTTGTTTTGTTGTTGTTGTTGTTGTTCCTGTTGCTATTATTGATTATACTGCTTTCCCAATTGCTATTATTGCAGCTATTCCTGTTGCTGTCATTGCAACTATTCCTGTTGCTGTTATTGTTGCTGCTTCTGTTAATGATGCTGCTGTTCCTTCAATTGTGGCCCCTCTGTTGTTTTCATAGCTACTTCTACTGTTATTGCTGCTGTTGCTGTTACTGCTGCTATTGCTATTATTGCCGTTTCAGCTTTATTTCTGCTGCTTTAGCTGTTATTGTTATTACTGCTCTTATTAGTGTTATTGTTGCCTTAACTGCAGCTGTTGTTACTGTTGCTGCCATTATAGCTGCTGCTACAACTGTTCCTGCTATTGTAATTACTGTTGTAGCTATTATTGCTGCTGTTTTTGAAGCTCCAGTTGAACTTAATGCTATTGAATCATTGCAATCGCTTCTGTTGATGCAGGTGATATTGCTGTTGTTGATACTACTGTTGGTATTATTGCAGTTGCTGTTCTTGCTGTTAATGTTATTTAGTTATGAATAGTTATAGCCACGAATTGTGGGTTAGTTGTGAATTGTTGCATCTACGGTATTATAGGTGTGTTGCGAATTCTTGCAGCCAGGGTTTTGTGGGTTAATTGTGAATTGTTTGAGCCAGGGTATTGTGGGCTAATTTTGAATTGTTCCAGCCTCGGTATTGTGGGTTAGTTGTGAATTGTTCCAGCCACGTTTCGAAAGCTATACACCAAATCAAACTATTATTCATCCTTTTCAGTGAACAAGACAGTTGTTCAGTTTAGGAGTAAGAAAATTGCTAAGTTAGTCAGTAAGATAATTATTCGGTAGTTCAGTCAGTAATAACACACAAAATGCGTACTAAAGAGATAACTGGCAAAGTGGTCAGATGGATCTTCAACTTTCTAACCAATAGAACACAAAGAATAGTGGTAAACAGAGTTAAATCGGATGCTGCCATAGTGAAGAGCTCTGTCCCACAAGGCACAGTACTCGCACCTATCCTGTTCTTCATTCTCATATCAGACATAGACAGAGATGTAGACCATAGAACTGTATCATCCTTTGCAGACTGTACTAGGATCTGCATGAGAGTGTCATCCATTGAGGACACGGCAAATCTCCAAGAAGATATAAACCAAGTTTTCCAATGGGCAACAGAGAACAATATGATGTTCAATGAAGACAAATTCCAACTACTCAGTTATGGAAAACTGGAGGAAATAATAGCTAGGACTGAGTATATTACAAACTCTAATCACACAATAGAGCGGAAAAGTAATGTGAAGGACCTGGGAGTGGTAATGTCCGAGGACCTCACCTTCAAGGACCACAACAATGTCACTATCACTATCACAATGTCACTATCACGCGAGGAAACTGATATGATGGATAACAAGAACATTCAAGACAAGAGATGCTAAGCCAATGATGATCTTTTTTAAATCACTGGTTCTCTCTAGCTAGAATACTGCTGTACATTAACATCTCCATTCAAGGCAGGTGAAATTATAGATCTAGAGAATGTACAGAGAACCTTTACTGCACATATAAGTTCCATCAAACACCTTAACTACTGGGAACGTCTGGAAGCACTAGACTTATATTCACTGGAGCGCAGGCGAGAGAGATATATCATAATCTACACCTGGAAGATTCTGGAGGGACTGGTCCCTAATATGCACACAGAAATCACTCCTTACGAAAGCAAAAGACTTGGCAGACGGTGCAACGTACCCCCAGTGAAGAGTAGGGGCGCCACTGGTACACTAAGAGAAAACACAATAAGTGTCTGGGGTCCAAGACTGTTCAACAGCCTCCCACCAGCCATAAGGAGCATTACCAGTAGGCCTCTGGTTGTCTTCAAGAGGGAGCTGGACAGATACCTAAAGTCAGTGCCAGATTAGCTGGGCTGTGGTTCGTACGTTGGACTACGTGCAGCCAGCAGTAACAGCCTCGTTGATCAGACCCTGATCCACCCTGAGGCCTGGTCATAGACCGGGTCGCGGGGGCGTTGATCCCCGGAATGCCCTCCAGGTAGACTCCAGGTAGGTAGTCTCAAAATCATTCAGACCTCCAGTCCTCCAGTCACACAATCAGTCCTCCAGTAGACATTCTTTCTGACACATATTCAGTCAACTTGCTTTTCCAGTAAGATATCAGTCAATCTCCTTCGCTGAGCCACTTGATTATTCCCCCATTCATTCTATCGTTCAGTCAAACATTCTGTCACTCAGTCAGGCAGTTAATAACTGTCTGCTGGACAGGAAAAAGATCGTACAGCAGACAGTTGACCAATCTCGTTACTAAGTCAGTAATTGGTGTAATATCGTGTGTGTGAGTGTACTCACCTAGTTGTACTCACCTAGTTGTGGTTGCAGGGGTCGATTCATAGCTCCTGGGCCCGCCTCTTCACTGGCCGCTACTGGGTCACTCTCCCTGCGCCATGAGCTTTATCATACCTCTTCTTAAGCTATGAATGGATCCTGCCTCCACTACATCACTTCCCAGACTATTCCACTTCCTGACCACTCTATGGCTGAAGAAATACTTCCTAACATCCCTGTGATTCATCTGAGTCTTCAACTTCCAACTGTGTCCCCTTGTTGTTGTGTCCCATCTCTGGAACATCCTGTCTCTGTCCACCTTGTCAATTCCTCTCAGTATTTTATATGCCGTTATCATGTACCCCCTATGTCTCCTGTCCTCCAGTGTCGCCAGGTCGATTTCCCTTAACCTCTCCTCGTAGGACATACCCCTTAGCTCCGGGACTAGTCTTGTTGCAAACCTTTGCACTTTCTCTAGGTGTGGGTTCCAAACTGGTGCTGCATACTCCAATATGGGCCTAACGTACAGTGTACAGGGTTCTGTGTGTGTGTGTGTGAGTGTGCGTATATACACGTGATACACATTGGCAAGAATATACAAACATACACACACGTGCGTGCCTATAAATACTGTGTATACAGATTTCACTTTGACACACACACACACACACGTGTGCGTTCCTATACACTCATGGGCCGTCACCGCCACAGTCACCACCACAGTCACCATCACCGCCACAGTCACCAACGCCACAGTCGTCACCACAGTCACCATCGCCACAGTCGTCACCCCAGTCACCACCGCCAGTCACCACCGCCACAGACGTCACCACAGTCACCAACGCCACAGTCGTCACCACAGTCACCACCACCACAGTCGTCACCACAGTCACCAACGCTACAGTCGTCACCACAGTCACCACCGCCACAGTCGTCACCACAGTCACCACCGCCAGTCACCACCGCCACAGTCGTCACCACAGTCACCAACGCCACAGTCGTCACCCCAGTCACCACCGCCACAGTCGTCACCACAGTCACCACCGCCACAGTCGTCACCACAGTCACCACCGCCACAGTCGTCACCACAGTCACCACCGCCACAGTCACCGCCAACAGACTAAATCACCTATTGTGGGTGGCATCCTGGTGTTGTTATACCTTAGAGCTAAGTTTTAAAAAGAGCCCAGGCAAGATAACAGCTGTCAGACTATGAGCCCAGGCAAGATAACAGCTGTCAGACTATGAGCCCATGCAAGATAACAGCTGTCAGACTATGAGCCCAGGCAAGATAACAGCTGTCAGACTATGAACTCACGCAAGATAACAGCTGTCAGCCTATATTCGCCGGTGAATAAATGTGTTATCATGACTTTCCTTTGATCAAAGTGAACTAAGATGAGAAACGCAGCAGGCTCGAACCTTCGTCCTCCCACGATGGAGTGGAGAGGGCCTGGACGCAGCCCTGGCAGTGCTCGTGGGTGAGTCTCGTGCTTTACCTTATCATAACAAACAAGGTATAAATATATTGATTTATTTTAGGCCTTTCTACATGCAAATTATCTTGGCAAGAACGAAAATTGGACTCGATAGTTTTGGTTTTGAGTTATAAAAGCAAATAAACTATATATATATATATATATATATATATATATATATATATATATATATATATATATACCAAAGTCCCAATACGACTCAGTGTTCAGCGAGCCGCTGTCCAGACTAAGGATCGACAATCTAAATTAATTATTTATGAACGAGACCCAAAATTTGGTCATCTCAAAAATCTCTGATATTATCCCATCACCACAAGATTTTGAAAAGGCAACAAATGACATCCCCATGCACTCTGCCTCAGGCAGAGTGCATCTGGATGTTCATCAAGAACTGCAAGATGTTCATCAAGAACTGCAAGATACCCCTGTCGCGTGCCTTCAGCATTCTATGGAGAGGAAGCATGGACACGGGTCATCCCACACTAAAAACAACAGACATAGCCCCACTCTACAAAGGGGCAGTAAAGCAATTGCAAAGAACTACAGACCGATAGCACTAACATCCCATATCATAAAAATCTTTGAAAGGGTTCTAAGAAGCAAGATCGCCAACCACCTAGATACCCATCAATTACACAACCCAGGGCAACACGGATTTAAAGCAGGTCGCTCCTGCCTGTCCCAGCTACTGGACCACTATGACAAGGTCCTGGATGCTATAGAGGATAAACAAAATACAGATGTATACACAGACTTTGCAAAAGCCTTCGGCAAGTGTGACCATGGTGTAAAAGCGCACAAAATGCGTGATAAAGGAATAACAAGAAAAGTTGCTAGACGGATCTATAACTTTCTAACAAATAGAACACGAAGAGTAATAGTAAACAGAGTAGTCTGAGGCAGCTACTGTGATTAGCTCTGTTCCACAAGGCACAGTACTCGCTCCCATCCTATTCCTGGTAAATTAGTAAATCATCTACATCCTATTCCTCATCCTCATATCTGACCAACAGAGATGTAAGCCATAACTCAGTGTCTTTCTTTGCGGATGACCCCTGAATTGCCATGACAGTGACCACAATCGAAGACACCGCAAGACTCCAAGCGGTCATCAACTAAATCTTCAAATGGGCCACTCAAAACAATATGAAGTTCAATGAAGAGAAGTTTCAACTACTCAGATATGGAAAACTTGAGGACTTGCCTTGTATGGGCCAGTGGGCCTTCTGCAGTGTTCCTCTATTCTTATGTTCTTATGTTAAATTAAAACTGTATTAGGGTATACAACAAATTCTAACTACGCAACAGAGCGAAAAAGTAATGTGAAGGACCTGGTACTGATAATGTCAGAGGATCTCGCCTTCAAAGACCACAACAATGTATCTAATGCATCTTCTAGGAAAATGATACGATGGATAATGAGAACCTTGAAAACTAGGGACGCCAATCCCATGATGATTCTCTTCAAATCCCTCGTTCTCTGTAGGCTGGAATACTGCTGTACACTAACTGCCCCCTTCAAGGCAGGCGAAATTGCTGACCTGGAGAGTGTACAAAGAACTTTCACGGCACACATAAGTACGATAAGGCACCTAAATTACTGGGAACAGTTGAAATCCCTTGATTTGTATTCCCTGGAACGCAGGCGAGAAAGATACATGGTAATATTCACTTGGAAAATCCTACAGGGATTAGTGCCAAACTTGCACACGAAAATCACTCCCTATGAAAGCAAAAGACTCGGCAGGAGGTGCAACATTTTCCCAATGAAAAGCAGGGGCGCCATGAGTACACTGAGAGACAGCACAATAAGTGTCAGAGGCCCAAGAATGTTCAACTGCCTCCCAGCATACATAAGGGGGATTACAATTAGACCCCTGGCTGTTTTCAAGAAGGCACTGGACAGGCACCTAAAGTCAGTAGCTGACCAACCGGGCTGTGGGTCGTACGTCAGTTTGCGTGCGGCCAACATTAACAGCCTGGTTGATCAAACCCTGATCCACCACGAGGCCTGGTCTCAGACCGGGCCGCGGGGGCGTTGACCCCAGAAACCCTCTCCAGGTATACTCTAGGGATATATATATATAATATATATATATAAATATATATATATATATATATATATATATATATATATATATATATATATATATATATATATATATATATATATATATATATATATATATATATATATATATATATATATGCAAACAATCGCAGACGGGCGATCTTAACTTTGCAAGACAAGCCACGGGGGGTGATTCGCACTACGCTACTCTGAGAACTCTCTCCCTGCTTTAGTTGCTCTCTTGCAACATTGCAAAGCTCCTGATGACGCACTGAGAAGTGTGAAAGTACTTGAGCTAAAGATTTCCACCCCCGTGGCTTGTCTTGCATATATATATATATATATATATATATATATATATATATATATATATATATATATATATATATATATATATATATATATATATATATATATATATATATATATATATATATATATATATATATATATTATATATATATATATATATATATATATATATATATATATATATATATATATATATATATATATATATAATATATATATATATATATATATATATATATATATATATATATATATATATATATATATATATATATATATATATATATACATAAATATACATATATATAGGATGGGTCTACTCTGGTTCAAATTGTGGCACCCATAGCCTCGGAGAAGTGGATAAAAAGGCTTCAAGGAAGAATATTTGGATTTCTTCCTGAAGCCATTTGAATATTCCACTTCCCCTACCACCCCATCTTTTTTTTTTTACCAATAGGTATATTTTATTACATAATATGGTACAAAATATTTAAGAGATACATTGTTTATATATTGATGGCATATACAGTACACGAGGTGTGAGAGATACATGTCTAGTACATATTGTTACATGTTTGTCACTGATTATAATGCGAAAATCTCATCCAGCTCCTCAGAGCTGGAGCGCGTGTCCAAAATACAGCATGCATTACCCCTCTGAACAGCAGCACTGAGTCGCTGGAACAGAAAACTAGCTGCCCTGGGATCCCTAGTTACCCTGTTGAGTCTTTTGCCCAGCTCCTTGAGGAACTTAGATGCACACTTTCCCCACGAGCCAAGGATCTCTGAGCCTATGGGAACAAACATATAATGATGGGCAAGTTCTCCATATTTTCTCGACTTTTGGGACTCCCTGAAGGTGGCAGCTGCCCCTCCTTCCTCCCTGGTGTATTGGAGATAAGTATCAGCCAAGGTATATATATATATATATACGTATATATGTGTAAAACTACCTGAGTCCCTCTCACCTCAACAAGACAGTACCTGAGTCCCTCTCACCTCAACAAGACAGTACCTGAGTCCCTCTCACCTCAACAAGACAGTACCTGAGTCCTATCAACAAACATATATCTCATCAACAAGTTCTCCTAGTTTCCTCAACAGACTTTGGCACTCCCTCAACAGACAGTCCTGTCCCTCTCACCTCCAAGGCAGTACTGAGTAAGTCTCACCAACAAAGTACGTTACTGATCCATCTCACCTCAACATGATGTACAATACCTAGAGTCCCTTCACCTCAACAAGACAGTGCTTGCCGTGAGAGTATGCCCCATCAACTTACCAATCATAAGAACGCTAAACTTCTGTAATGTTATTACTGTCACCCAAGTGACTCCGAGTTACGACCCTCTGCCTTCCTTTGGTGGGGAGAGAGAGCCTGCCCTCCCTCATGTCTCCCCTCTTAGTGGGGAGAGAGCGCCTGCACTCCTTCATGTATCCCCTCTTAGTGAGGAGAGAGCGCCTGCACTCCCTCATGTCTTCCCTTTTAGTGGGAGAGAGCGCCTGCACTCCCTCATGTCTCCCCTCTCAGTGGGGAGAGAGCGCCTGCACTCCCTCATGTCTCCCCTCTTAGTGAGGAGAGAGCGCCTGCACTCCCTCATGTCTCCCCTTTAGTGGGAGAGAGGCCTGCACTCCCTCATGTCTCCCTCTCAGTGGGAGAGAGCGCCTGCACTCCCTCATGTCTCCCTCTTAGTGAGGAGAGAGCGCCTGCACTCCCTCATGTCTCCCCTTTTAGTGGGGAGAGAGACCCTGCACTCCCTCGTGTCTTCCCTCTCAGTGGGGAGAGAGACCCTGCACTCCCTCGTGTCTTCCCTCTCAGTGGGGAGAGAGACCCTGCACTCCCTCGTGTCTTCCCTCTCAGTGGGGAGAGAGACCCTGCACTCCCTCGTGTCTTCCCTCTCAGTGGGGAGAGAGACCCTGCACTCCCTCGTGTCTTCCTCTCTCAGTGGGGAGAGACCCTGCACTCCCTCGTGTCTCCTCTCTCAGTGGGGAGTGAGACCCTGCATCCCTCGTGTCTCCTCTTTCAGTGGGGAGGAGACCCTGCACTCCCTCGTGTCTCCTCTCTCAGTGGGGAGAGAGACCCTGCACTCCCTCGTGTCTCCTCTCTCAGTGGGGAGTGAGACCCTGCACTCCCTCGTGTCTCCTCTCTCAGTGGGGAGTGAGACCCTGCACTCCCTCGTGTCTCCTCTCTCAGTGGGAGAGAGACCCTGCACTCCCTCGTGTCTCCTCTCTCAGTGGGGAGGGACCCTGCACTCCCTCGTGTCTCCTCTCTCAGTGGGAGGAGACCCTGCACTCCCTCGTGTCTCCTCTCTCAGTGGGAGAGAGACCCTGCACTCCCTCGTGTCTCCTCTCTCAGTGGGGAGTGAGACCCTGCACTCCCTCGTGTCTCCTCTCTCAGTGGGGAGAGAGAGCCCTGCACTCCCTCGTGTCTCCTCTCTCAGTGGGGAGAGAGACCCTGCACTCCCTCGTGTCTCCTCTCTCAGTGGGGAGGAGACCCTGCACTCCCTCGTGTCTCCTCTCTCAGTGGGAGAGAGACCCTGCACTCCCTCGTGTCTCCTCTCTCAGTGGGGAGAGGACCCTGCACTCCCTCGTGTCTCCTCTCTCAGTGGGAGAGAGACCCTGCACTCCCTCGTGTCTCCTCTCTCAGTGGGGAGAGAGACCCTGCACTCCCTCGTGTCTCCTCTCTCAGTGGGAGAGAGACCCTGCACTCCCTCGTGTCTCCTCTCTCAGTGGGGAGAGAGACCCTGCACTCCCTCGTGTCTCCTCTCTCAGTGGGAGAGAGACCCTGCACTCCCTCGTGTCTCCTCTCTCAGTGGGGAGAGAGACCCTGCACTCCCTCGTGTCTCCTCTCTCAGTGGGGAGAGAGACCCTGCACTCCCTCGTGTCTCCTCTCTCAGTGGGGAGTGAGACCCTGCACTCCCTCGTGTCTCCTCTCTCAGTGGGGAGTGAGACCCTGCACTCCCTCGTGTCTCCTCTCACAGTGGGGAGAGACCCTGCACTCCCTCGTGTCTCCTCTCTCAGTGGGAGGAGACCCTGCACTCCCTCGTGTCTCCTCTCTCAGTGGGGAGTGAGACCCTGCACTCCCTCGTGTCTCCTCTCTCAGTGGGGAGAGAGACCCTGCACTCCCTCGTGTCTCCTCTCTCAGTGGGGAGTGAGACCCTGCACTCCCTCGTGTCTCCTCTCTCAGTGGGGAGAGAGACCCTGCACTCCCTCGTGTCTCCTCTCTCAGTGGGAAGAGACCCTGCACTCCCTCGTGTCTCCTCTCTCAGTGGGGAGGAGACCCTGCACTCCCTCGTGTCTCCTCTCTCAGTGGGGAGAGAGACCCTGCACTCCCTCGTGTCTCCTCTCTCAGTGGGGAGAGAGACCCTGCACTCCCTCGTGTCTCCTCTCTCAGTGGGGAGAGAGACCCTGCACTCCCTCGTGTCTCCTCTCTCAGTGGGGAGAGAGACCCTGCACTCCCTCGTGTCTCCTGTCTCAGTGGGGAGAGAGACCCTGCACTCCCTCGTGTCTCCTCTCTCAGTGGGGAGAGAGACCCTGCACTCCCTCGTGTCTCCTCTCTCAGTGGGGAGAGAGACCCTGCACTCCCTCGTGTCTCCTGTCTCAGTGGGGAGAGAGACCCTGCACTCCCTCGTGTCTCCTCTCTCAGTGGGGAGAGAGACCCTGCACTCCCTCGTGTCTCCTGTCTCAGTGGGGAGAGAGACCCTGCACTCCCTCGTGTCTCCTCTCTCAGTGGGAGAGAGACCCTGCACTCCCTCGTGTCTCCTCTCTCAGTGGGGAGAGAGACCCTGCACTCCCTCGTGTCTCCTCTCTCAGTGGGGAGTGAGACCCTGCACACCCTCGTGTCTCCTCTCTCAGTGGGGAGAGAGAGTCTTCATAACTTCGCTTAATATCAATAGCACCCTCAGTCTCTACATCTTCCCTACCTGCCACCTCACACTACATCTTCCCTACCTGCCACCTCACACTACATCTTCCCTACCTGCCACCTCACACTACATCTTCCCTACCTGCCACCTCACACTACATCTTCCTACCTGCCACCTCACACTACATCTTCCCTACCTGCCACCTCACACTACATCTTCCCTACCTGCCACCTCACACTACATCTTCCCTACCTGCCACCTCACACTACATCTTCCCTACCTGCCACCTCACACTACATCTTCCCTACCTGCCACCTCACACTACATCTTCCCTACCTGCCACCTCACACTACATCTTCCCTACCTGCCACCTCACACTACATCTTCCCTACCTGCCACCTCACACTACATCTTCCCTACCTGCCACCTCACACTACATCTTCCCTACCTGCCACCTCACACTACATCTTCCCTACCTGCCACCTCACACTACATCTTCCCTACCTGCCACCTCACACTACATCTTCCTACCTGCCACCTCACACTACATCTTCCTACCTGCCACCTCACACTACATCTTCCCTACCTGCCACCTCACACTACATCTTCCCTACCTGCCACCTACACTACATCTTCCCTACCTGCCACCTCACACTACATCTTCCCTACCTGCCACCTCACACTACATCTTCCCTACCTGCCACCTCACCTACATCTTCCCTACCTGCCACCTCACACTACATCTTCCTACCTGCCACCTCACACTACATCTTCTCTACCTGCCACCTCCACTACATCTTCCCTACCTGCCACCTCACACTACATCTTCTCTACCTGCCACCTCACACTACATCTTCTCTACCTGCCACCTCACACTACATCTTCCCTACCTGCCACCTCACACTACATCTTCTCTACCTGCCACCTCACACTACATCTTCTCTACCTGCCACCTCACACTACATCTTGTATTTCATGATTATGAATTTACATTGTGTACACTGTGTGCGTGTGTGTGTGTGTGTGTGTGTGTGTGTGTGTGTGTGTGTGTGTGTGTGTGTGTGTGTGTGTGTGTGTGCATCAGTGTATATTTATCCCAGCGTCTCTCCGTGTACGTGTGTATGAGTATGGATGTGTGTACGAGTGTGTACCAATGTATACCTGGAGAGGGTTTCGGGGGTCAACGCCCCCGCGAAACGGTCTGAGACCATGACTCGTGATGTATCAGGGTCTGATCAACCAGGCTATTACTGCTGGCCACACGCAAACTGACGTACGAACCACAGCTCGGTTGGTCAGGTACTGACTTTAGGTGCCTGTCCAGCTCCTTCTTGAAGACAGCCAGGTGTCTATTGGTAATCCCACTTATGTACGCTGGGAGGCAGTTGAACAGTCTTGAGCCCCTGACACTTATTATGCTGTCTCTCAGTGTACTCGTGGCACCCCTGCTTTTCATTGGGGAAATGTTGCATCTCCTGCAGAGTCTTTTACTTTCATAGGGAGTGATTCTCGTGTGCAAGTTTGGTACCAATCCCTCTAGGATTTTCAAAGTGTACATTATCATGCATCTTTCTCGCCTGCGTTCCAGTGAATACAGATCGTTCCCAGTAATTTAAGTGCTTTATCGTACTTATGTGTGCCGTGAAAGTTCTTTGTACACTCTCCAGGTTAGCAATTTCGCCAGCCTTTATAGGAGCAGTTAGTGTACAGCAGTATTCCAGCCTACAGAGAACAAACGATTTGAAGAGAATCATCATGGGCTTGGCGTCCCTAGTTGGAGAACACTCATGACAATTCGTGTGTTATCTGCAAAGGAAGACACGGAGCTATGGTTTACATCTCTGTTGGTCAGGTATGAGGATGAGGAATAGGCTGGGAGCGAGTACTGTGCCTTGTGGAACAGAGCTAATCACAGTAGCTGCCTCAGACTTTACTGTTTACTATTACTCTGTGTTCTATTTGTTAAGAAGTTATAGATCCATCTACCAACTTTTCCTGTTATTCCTTTATCACGCATTTTGTGCGCTATTACACAGTGGTCGCACTTGTCGAAGGCTTTCACAAAGTCTGTGTATGTACGAATGTGTATGTGTGTGTGTAATTTTATACCAAGCCTGCTACAATGCCCCATCATTATGCTCTAACACAGGAGCACTGCTGAAGGCCTACTGACCCATGCTAAGCAAGTCCAACACACACCTACCCACCCCCATTCGTGTACCCATCCATTCCCTTCAATGAAGGGGATGGATGAAGGAGATTGCTCCACTCACCCACATCTCTGACCAAATCAGTACAGGGGGCCCCGCTTATACAGCAGGTTAGGTTCCGGGCTTCTGCTGTAAAGATAAAATCTGTCAAGTAAAAGGACACAAATGCAACTAATGTGACATTTTATTGTGGCAACGTTTCGCTCTCCAGGAGCTTAGCTAACCTTAACGGCTTGACTAAGAAATAGTATTGACTATGACTTGACCTTAATAGTAACTAGTGCTGACTATTGCTTAACCTTAATAGTAACTAGTGCTGACTATTGCTTGACCTTAATAGTAACTAGTGCTGACTATTGCTTAACCTTAATAGTAACTAGTGCTGACTATTGCTTGACCTTAATAGTAACTAGTGCTGACTATTGCTTGACCTTGCAGAGTGAAACAATTTGGACAGTGATATTGTTGTTGATAGGATGAGTGTCTAGTGTTTGTGAATAGTATCTCTCTCTCTCTCTCTCTCTCTCTCTCTCTCTCTCTCTCTCTAGAAATAGACTTGACGTCAGTGATCCATACAATATTAAGTAGACACCAGCAGGAGAGACCTGGGGCTTGTGTTTTTACTCTCAGGTAATACTAAACTTTCAACACAACTCTGGTACATTCCTCCCTCCTGACTGTGTACATTCCTGTGTGTGTACATTCCTGCCTCCTGTGTGTACATTCCTGCCTCTGTGATCATTCCTGCCTCCTGTCTGTGTGTACATTCCCGCCTCCTGTGTGTGTATGTGTGTGTGTATATACACTCCCCTCCGTCTGTGTGTGTACACTCCCTGCCTCCTCTGTGTATACATTCCTGCCTCTTTCATTGAGTCTTTAACTTTATAAATCTTTACACAAAGCAAAACATGACATGATAAAGCTCTTCTCACAGTGAAACTTGATAAAGCTTAGAGGGTGAAAAACAATAACAATAATACGAGCCTATTCTTTCATCTCTGTCTTTTCCTCACAAATTTTGGAGAGGACAAATGTCCCATTGGCCAAAAAAGTAATGTCAGCGCCTTTTAAAAGCAAAATTCATGCCTTTCTGAACAAAGCTGAAGCAAAAAGACTGTCCTGAAGCCAAATCAATTTTATTTTTGAAGTAAATATTTAAATCGGTTTGTCTTCATGCGCGGGTTAGGTCAGGTTTAGTTACTTTAACTTAAACCAATTAACATCGGATGTTTTAATCGGAAACGAACTATACTCTTAATGGCCACTTTGTTAGGTACACCCACAGATCAATCTGATTTTTTTAAATGGATTCAACAAGGTGCTTAAAACATTACTTTGAGATTCTGGTCCTTGTTGACATAACACCCAGCAGTTCATGCTGTAAATCTCTCGTTGCACTTCACAAAGATTTACTCCAAATTCTCACCTTATCATCTGCATGTCTTAGTATATATCACGATGCCTCAGACCAGGTGACGTTTTTTTTTCCCACTCTTCATCTGTTCAGTTTTAGTGAGCCTGTGCCTACTGTAACTTCAGTTTCCTGTTCTTAGCTGACAGGAGTGGAACTGTGCTGCTGCTGTAGCCCTTCCAGTTGAAGGTTCGACATGTGCATTCAGTGATTCTCGTGTGTATACAACTGTTGTAATGCTTGGTTATTTGAGTTGCTGTTACCTTCCTGTCAGCTTGAACCAGTCTGGCCACTCTCCTCTGACCTCTCTCTCTCTCTCTTTAATAATGATGTTTCGCCCAGAGAACTTCCTCTCACTGGATGTTTTGTATTTTTCAGTCTCTGTAGAGACAGTTGTGCGAGAAAATCTCAGATGATCAGCAGTTTCTGATATACTCAGACCACCTCGTCTGTCTGGCACTAACAATCATTCCACGGTCAGTCTGAACAAGTGAACCTCTTGACCTTGTCTACATGTTCTTTGGCACTGAGGTGCTGCCACGTTATTGACTGATTAGATATATGCATTAACGAGCAGGTGTACAGGTGTGCCTAATAAGATGGCCACAGAGTGTAAATTTAAACGAAGAAACCCAGATATCTAAAAGATATCAGATGTAAAGTAGCGTAACCTGTCTTAGACATGATCTATCGAAGTATTTTCACAGGCATGACTTATCTAGACTCTCATAATCGTAATAACACGATTACAAACCACAGTACGGGTGGGGTTTGAAACCATGGCTAATGAATCGTAAAACTCATTCGTCATGAGTTCAAACCTCACCCGTTCCGTGGTTTTTATAACTTATCTAGAAAGCTGCGATGTCGTGTGTAGTGAAATTGTTTTCCTGCAGCCATTATCAGTACGGAAAAGATAACGTGACCATGTTTCCTCCACTCCTTAAGTGTCCTCCACTCCTTAAGTGTCCTCCACTCCTTAAGTGTCCTCCACTCCTTAAGTGTCCTCCACTCCTTAAGTGTCCTCCACTCCTTAAGTGTCCTCCACTCCTTAAGTGTCCTCCACTCCTTAAGTGTCCTCCACTCCTTAAGTGTCCTCCACTCCTTAAGTGTCCTCCACTCCTTAAGTGTCCTCCACTCCTTAAGTGTCCTCCACTCCTTAAGTGTCCTCCACTCCTTAAGTGTCCTCCACTCCTTAAGTGTTTCCTCCACTCCTTAAGTGTCCTCCACTCCTTAAGTGTCCTCCACTCCTTAAGTGTCCTCCACTCCTTAAGTGTCCTCCACTCCTTAAGTGTCCTCCACTCCTTAAGTGTCCTCCACTCCTTAAGTGTCCTCCACTCCTTAAGTGTCCTCCACTCCTTAAGTGTCCTCCACTCCTTAAGTGTCCTCCACTCCTTAAGTGTCCTCCACTCCTTAAGTGTCCTCCACTCCTTAAGTGTCCTCCACTCCTTAAGTGTTTCCTCCACTCCTTAAGTGTCCTCCACTCCTTAAGTGTCCTCTACTCCTTAAGTGTTTCCTCCACTCCTTAAGTGCACTCAGGGTTAGCAGAGTTTAAGACAAGGGATGTAGATTTTAGATTTTGCCGCCGAAGTGGCTAGTTTATTGTGCACCTCATATCCATCCTGTGGATGGTAGTGGCTAGTTTATTGTGCACCTCATATCCATCCTGTGGATGGTAGTGGCTAGTTTATTGTGCACCTCATATCCATTCTGTGGATGGTAGTGCTAGTTTATTGTGCACCTCATATCCATCCTGTGGATGGTAGTGGCTAGTTTATTGTGCACCTCATATCCATCCTGTGGATGGTAGTGGCTAGTTTATTGTGTACCTCATATCCATTCTGTGGATGGTAGTGGCTAGTTTATTGTGCACCACATATCCATTCTGTGGATGGTAATGGCTAGTTTATTGTGCACCTCATATCCATTCTGTGGATGGTAGTGGCTAGTTTATTGTGCACCCCATATCCATTCTGTGGATGGTAGTGGGTAGTTTATTGTGCACCTCATATCCATTCTGTGGATGGTAGTGGCTAGTTTATTGTGCACCTCATATCCATCCTGTGGATGGTAGTGGCTAGTTTATTGTGTACCTCATATCCATTCTGTGGATGGTAGTGGCTAGTTTATTGTGCACCCCATATCCATTCTGTGGATGGTAATGGCTAGTTTATTGTGCACCTCATATCCATTCTGTGGATGGTAGTGGCTAGTTTATTGTGCACCTCATATCCATTCTGTGGATGGTAGTGGCTAGTTTATTGTGCACCTCATATCCATTCTGTGGATGGTAGTGGCTAGTTTATTGTGCACCTCATATCCATTCTGTGGATGGTAGTGGCTAGTTTATTGTGCACCCCATATCCATCCTGTGGATGGTAGTGGCTAGTTTATTGTGCACCTCATATCCATTCTGTGGATGGTAGTGGCTAGTTTATTGTGCACCTCATATCCATTCTGTGGATGGTAGTGGCTAGTTTATTGTGCACCTCCATATCCATCCTGTGATGGTAGTGGCTAGTTTATGTGCACCCCATATCCATCCTGTGGATGGTAGTGGCTAGTTTATTGTGCACCCCATATCCATCCTGTGGATGGTAGTGCTAGTTTATTGTGCACCTCATATCCATCCTGTGGATGGTAGTGGCTAGTTTATTGTGCACCCCATATCCATCCTGTGGATGGTAGTGGCTAGTTTATTGTGCACCTCATATCCATCCTGTGGATGGTAATGGCTAGTTTATTGTGCACCTCATATCCATCCTGTGGATGGTAATGGCTAGTTTATTGTGCACCTCATATCCATCCTGTGGATGGTAGTGGCTAGTTTATTGTGCACCTCATATCCATCCTGTTGATGGTAGTGGCTAGTTTATTGTGTACCTCATATCCATCCTGTGGATGGTAGTGGCTAGTTTATTGTGCACCTCATATCCATCCTGTGGATGGTAGTGGCTAGTTTATTGTGCACCTCATATCCATTCTGTGGATGGTAGTGGCTAGTTTATTGTGCACCTCATATCCATCCTGTGGATGGTAGTGGCTAGTTTATTGTGCACCTCATATCCATTCTGTGGATGGTAGTGCTAGTTTATTGTGCACCTCATATCCATCTGTGGATGGTAGTGGCTAGTTTATTGTGCACCTCATATCCATTCTGTGGATGGTAGTGGCTAGTTTATTGTGCACCTCATATCCATCCTGTGGATGGTAGTGGCTAGTTTATTGTGCACCATATATCCATTCTGTGGATGGTAGTGGCTAGTTTATTGTGCACCTCATATCCATCCTGTGGATGGTAGTGGTTAGTTTATTGTGCACCTCATATCCATTGTGGATGGTAGTGGCTAGTTTATTGTGCACCTCATATCCATCCTGTGGATGGTAGTGGCTAGTTTATTGTGTACCTCATATCCATTCTGTGGATGGTAGTGCTAGTTTATTGTGCACCTCATATCCATCCTGTGGATGGTAGTGGCTAGTTTATTGTGCACCTCATATCCATTCTGTGGATGGTAGTGGCTAGTTTATTGTGCACCTCATATCCATTCTGTGGATGGTAGTGGCTAGTTTATTGTGCACCCCATATCCATTCTGTGGATGGTAGTGGCTAGTTTATTGTGCACCTCATATCCATTCTGTGGATGGTAGTGGCTAGTTTATTGTGCACCTCATATCCATTCTGTGGATGGTAGTGGCTAGTTTATTGTGCACCTCATATCCATTCTGTGGATGGTAGTGGCTAGTTTATTGTGCACCCCATATCCATCCTGTGGATGGTAGTGGCTAGTTTATTGTGCACCCCATATCCATCCTGTGGATGGTAGTGGCTAGTTTATTGTGCACCCCATATCCATCCTGTGGATGGTAGTGCTAGTTTATTGTGCACCTCATATCCATCCTGTGGATGGTAGTGGCTAGTTTATTGTGCACCCCATATCCATCCTGTGGATGGTAGTGGCTAGTTTATTGTGCACCTCATATCCATCCTGTTGATGGTAATGGCTAGTTTATTGTGCACCTCATATCCATCCTGTGGATGGTAGTGGCTAGTTTATTGTGCACCTCATATCCATCCTGTGGATGGTAGCGCAATAAAATATGGATATACAAAAGGCTTAGGAGCGAGGCCCCAAAATGGTTAACAAGAGTACATCTGAATTTATGTCAACAGTTCACTTATCTGTTGTAAGCAAATTTAGAAAATTTGCTTAATATGTCTGGTAGCCTTTTTTCATTAATAAGATATCCGGACATATCACGTAAGTTATTGAAATATCTGTATATTCCTCAATTTAGTGGACAATAAACCACAATGTTCAAGATAGTGACCATAGGCTGGCCACATACTTTGCATTTGGTTTGATCATCATCTGTGTGTCTGTCAAACTGCCAGAAGTACTTGTAACCAAGCCTAAGCCTGGCCACTACAACATCAGTCAGTGTTCATATTGCAAGTTGCTCCACAAACATACTTATCTACGTTCATGTTATCATAGTGGGTTATAAATCTACTCAGGCTTCTAATTGCATTCCTATAACATTCATTTTCATTATTTACTTCTCTTTTAATATTATTCCTAATGCTAGACACAGATACACCAGTTATATTCTATATTATGGGTTCTTGGCTAACATATCAGCTTTATAATGAAAGAGTAATCCAGTGTGTGATGGAACCCATAACAATTGTATATTTATTCTTTTTTCCCAGATTTTTGAGTATCTATACCTGGCTTCTCCAATGAACATGTTGTTAGAGTCATTATATGAGTCAAGAGCCTTCAGTGATAACATAGAATCAGTAATGATGATAGAATCAAGCTCAGTGTCATAAGTTAGCTTTAGTGCCATTAGGACGGCAAACAATTCAGTAGACGACCAGTTATTTCTTATGCCTAACTCAACAAAGTTGTTATCGTGCTTAACAAGAGAGGTGACAATAAGAGCAGATGCAGCCTTGTCAGTAGACTCCGTAGACTCCTGCTTAGATCCATTGTTGTAGGGAGAGTACAGGTGAAGAACCGGAATTAATATCTTTAAATAACAAAAAAGGCACAATACCGTGACTGGAACAATACACACACAACCCACACATAGAAGAGAGGAGCTTACGACGACGTTTTACAAAGTAAATGGTCCAAGTCGGACCGAAACGTCGTCGTAAGCTCCTCTCTTCTATGTGCGGGTTGTGTGTGAATTAATATCTTTATTTCTACAAGTACATGTACAAGGTATACAGGCCTAGCTGACATCAGTGACATACTGCTATATAGAAAGCCACTTCTTATGCAGAGCATTTCGGGCAAATTAGGTCAATTTTGTCCCAGGATGCGACCCACACCAGTCCACTAACACCCAGGTACCCATTTTATACTGATGGGTGAACAGGGATACAGGTGTCTTATGGAAACACGTCCCTAATGTTTTCCAGCCGTACCGGAGATTCGAACTCCGGACCTCAGTGTGTGAGCTGAGTGCGCTACCGATCGAGCTACGGGACACCCTTGGGATGTGAAGGGAGGACGTGGGATGAAGAGAAAGGGGGTGTGGGTTGAAGAGAGAGGGTGTGGGTTGAAGAGAGAGGGTGTGGGTTGAAGAGGAAAGGGGGCGCGGGTTGAAGGGGCGTGAATTGAGGGGAGGGGGGTGCGGGTTGAAGAAGGTCCGTAGACTGAGGAAGGAGACGTGTATTGAGGAGGGGTGTGAGCTCAGGAGGGGGCGGGAGTTAAGGGAGAAGAGGGGGCGAGGGTTAAGGGGGGCGGCAGGTTGGGTCATGAAATATTTAAGGCGTTGCTGCTGTGTCCCCAAGTCAACCAACCCCGAGTTTTACTACCACTATCACTACCACCACTACCACCATTACTGTCACCATCACCACTACTACCACCACAACTGCCACTATTATTACCAGCCGCCACCACCACCGTCACTACCACCACTCATGGTTGCTAGGATGGGTTACCACCTAAGCCAGCAAGGAAAGCCCTGTACCAACCCACTTCTACGATAAAGCGTCTCTTTCTCAACATCTCACAACTGACAACACCCGGGCGATGCGAGACGTGTGTAAGATTTCGTTAAACACGTACTCAGGAGTTAGTTGACTCACGAAATTACAATAACACGATTGCAAACCAATCAGGGAACAGGTGGGATCTAAACCCATGGCGAGTGTTCATGCCCTACCCATTCAGTAATTACTTGACTACTAGTAGTGGTGGCATCCTGGGCGAGGTCCCAGGAACCCACAGGTAGTGTTGAAAATGGTATAAAATAGTATAGAATACTGTCCTAATCATCAGATCCAGGGCCCTAAGTCTCTCCTCATAGAGAAGATTTCTGATACTTGGGATCAACTTTGTCATCCTCCTTTGTACGTCTTCCAGAGCATTTATCCATTCTTTAATACGGTGACCAGAACTGTGCAGCATAATCTAAATGAGGCCTAACCAAGAATATATAGAGTTGAAGAACAACCTGAAGACTTCTATTATTTATACTTCTTGATATGAAGTCAAGGATTCTGTTAGCTTTATTGCGAACACTTATGCACTGTTGTCTTGGTTTTAGATTACTGCTAATAAGAACTCACAAATCCTTTTTGCAATCAGTAATATTAAGATCTACATTATTTAGTCTATATGTGGCATGGTTATATTCCTGTCCAATGTTTAGAACTTTGCATTTGTCTATATTAAACTGCATCTACCACTTCTCCGACCACTGCATCATACTATTCAAATCTTCCTGGAATGCTCTAATGTCCTCGTCAGATTGAATTCGACGGCCTATTTTGGTGTCATCGGCAAACTTGCTTATGTTGCTATTTATTCCCTCATCTATGGCGTTTATGTAGATTGTGAACAACAAGGGACCCAACACTGGCCCCTGTGGAACACCGCTCGTGACGCTTCCCCATTCTGATTTCTTCTCATTTATGCAAATTCTCTGCTGCCTATTTGTCAACCACCAGGAAAAAAATTCTCCTCGTATTCCGTGTGCCTTAATTTTCCTCAATAGCCCCTGATGTGGAACTATCAAAAGCCTTACTGAAGTCCATATACACAATATCATATTCATTACCATGATCTACCTCCTCAAATACCTTGGTGAAAAAAGTTAGTAAATTCGTAAGGCAGGAACGCCCCTTTGTAAAACCGTGCTGAGATTCGTTGATCGAAAAGTTCTGCAAAATTCAACTAGTCTTCATACTGTCACGCAGACTCATGCACAACACTTGCAAATATTCTGAAAGTGCCAGAAAATTGGTTAAACTTGAAAATAACATAAAAAAGTCAATTTTTCTATATAGTAAAATGTGCTGCCACATTTTTGGGGGCTAATTTCATGACCTTCAGAGTAGCTTACTAGAGTCAAGCTTTGTATTCAGCAAAAAATATCAAAATATTTGGTAAATCACTAACGAACATAACACAAGAACACAAACATGGCGGGACAGTAGAGTAAGTCTACTACACCAGCTGCCTTGTTATGTATGTGACTGAAGAAGCCTACTGTGTGGAGCGAAACGTTTCAACAATAAACATACCCAACTGTTGCACATGTGTCTTAATCATCAACTTGATTAATGAGACACTTGTGCAACATTTGGGAATCTTTATTCTGGAAACGTTTCGTCACACAGTGGCTTCTTCAGTCGAATGTAGAAAAAGGTGGGAGATAAGTAGTAGTAATTTGAGGTAATCAGTCCCTCAGCCTGGAGTCAATATATTCAATCCATCAATCTTATTGATCAACTTGTCGGTTTTCTAACCCTTTTTCAACATAGCCCTTCTGGCCCATGCTGGGTAGGTCTATCTCACACCCACCCACAAAAAAAACCTCATAAGAAATCACAGAACGGGTGGGGTTTGAAACCACGGCGGGTGAATCCTAAAACTCACAGTCCTGTGAATAGTTTACAGTCGTGTTATTACGATTTTGTGATCCACTCATAAGAACATGGCGAAGCACTGCAACAGGCCTGCTGGTCCATCCCGCCCCCTGCAACGCCTTCGAGATCTTCCACCTCACCTTCAACAGTATTTAAGACTCCGTTCTCATGCTTCAGCTTCATATCGATCCAGACCATGAAGCTGAGCTCTTCTCCAGGCTGAGGGACTGACCACCTCAAACACTATTTCCCCAAGGTTGATGGACTGATTACATCATCTTTATTTCACTATTACTGCTGCCTCTGTATTTGACTGAAGAAGCCTGCTTTGTGGGCGAAACGTTTCATCAAGATACCCAACTGTTGCACATGTGTCTTACTCTTCAAGTTGTAAGTGTTTTATACCATTGCCAAGAGGTTCAACTCACACCCATTCATGTACAAGTCTCACCTATGCATGGTTCTCGCTTCTATAACTCTACTTAGAAGTTTGTTTCAACCACATACAACTCTACTGCTAAACCAGTAGAGTATTTTCAGAGTCCTTAACCCCATTCACTGACACTAGAGATGCAGTTTTGTGTGTTAAATTCTTGTTATGGAACGTTTTACTTTGTTCATGTTTATGTTAATAAAATCTATGCGTAGTCACTATCAGCACCACCACTATCACCGTCAGCACCACCACCACCAGTACCACTACCATCACCATAGCCATCAACTACCATCAGCACAGCAATCAATATCACTATCACCACCAACACCACCAGTACCACTGCCATCACCACGCTATTAATATAACTACCACCACTACCATTACCACAGCCATCAATATAACTACCACCACTACCATTACCACAGCCATCAATATAACTACCACCACTACCATTACCACAGCCATCAATATAACTACCACTACTACCATTACCACATCCATCAATATAACTACCACCACTACCATTACCACAGCCATCAATATAACTACCACCACTACCATTACCACAGCCATCAATATAACTACCACCACTACCATTACCACAGCCATCAATATAACTACCACTACTACCATCACCACAGCCATCAATAACTACCACCACTACCATTACCACAGCCATCAATATAACTACCACCACTACCATTACCACAGCCATCAATATAACTACCACTACTACCATCACCACAGCCATCAATAACTACCACCACTACCATTACCACAGCCATCAATATAACTACCACTACTACCATTACCACATCCATCAATATAACTACCACCACTACCATTACCACAGCCATCAATATAACTACCACTACTACCATTACCACAGCCATCAATATAACTACCACCACTACCATTACCACAGCCATCAATATAACTACCACTACTACCATCACCACAGCCATCAATAACTACCACCACTACCATTACCACAGCCATCAATATAACTACCACCACTACCATTACCACAGCCATCAATATAACTACCACTACTACCATCACCACAGCCATCAATAACTACCACCACTACCATTACCACAGCCATCAATATAACTACCACTACTACCATTACCACAGCCATCAATATAACTACCACCACTACCATTACCACAGCCATCAATATAACTACCACCACTACCATTACCACAGCCATCAATATAACTACCACTACTACCATCACCACATCCATCAATAACTACCACCACTACCATTACCACAGCCATCAATATAACTACCACCACTACCATTACCACAGCCATCAATATAACTACCACTACTACCATCACCACAGCCATCAATAACTACCACCACTACCATTACCACAGCCATCAATATAACTACCACCACTACCATTACCACAGCCATCAATATAACTACCACTACTACCATCACCACACCATCAATAACTACCACCACTACCATTACCACAGCCATCAATATAACTACCACCACTACCATTACCACAGCCATCAATATAACTACCACTACTACCATCACCACAGCCATCAATAACTACCACCACTACCATTACCACAGCCATCAATATAACTACCACCACTACCATTACCACAGCCATCAATATAACTACCACTACTACCATCACCACAGCCATCAATAACTACCACCACTACCATTACCACAGCCATCAATATAACTACAACTACTACCATCACCACAGCCATCAATATAACTACCACTACTACCATCACCACAGCCATCAATATAACTACCACTACTACCATCACCACAGCCATCAATATAACTACCACTACTACCATCACCACAGCCATCAATATAACTACCACCACTACCATTACCACAGCCATCAATATAACTACCACTACTACCATCACCACAGCCATCAATAACTACCACCACTACCATTACCACAGCCATCAATATAACTACCACTACTACCATCACCACAGCCATCAATATAACTACCACTACTACCATCACCACAGCCATCAATAACTACCACCACTACCATTACCACAGCCATCAATATAACTACCACTACTACCATCACCACAGCCATCAATAACTACCACCACTACCATTACCAGCACCATCGCTTGTAAAGCAAGACCTGCCCACATATATGTTAAAAAGTATGTGTAGAAGAAACATTCAGAGAGTGTTTGGCACTAAAAGAGGTGCATCAGGTCAATACTGGCACCATGGCGACATACCATGTATACAGAAAACTCATCTGCTTCGACTTCATACTCATTTCTGCAACACTGCAATCCCCTGATGTGCTGATTGCAACACGAAAGGCCTAGAGCTATCATTCAACTCCCCCTGTGGTTATGCATTATATATACCTGCTAATTTTGGGACCATGGTTCAAACATCCCGTTCATATATATATATATATATATATATATATATATATATTTATATATATTCCGATTCCCTATTTTTTTTTTTTTGGTGGATTGGTTTTGACATGGACCTGCCAAGTATGGGCCAGTAGGCCTGTTGCAGTGTTCCTCCTTTCTTATGTTCTTATGATCCTCCTCTGCTGAAGAGGATCCCAGAAGGGGTACACACACACACAGGAGAAAAATATACAGAGTCGGGAATAAGCGGTGGTGTGTGTGTGCATTTGTCACCCGCACCTGTGCGTTGTGTTTATCCTATAAAATAAGTTTACCAAGTCCTCCTGACATACTGGATGTTCTTTATTCTATGACACTGCTGGTCTGAACGTAGGCAGCTTCTAAACACAGTTGGCAAGTCCTGTTGACCGCAGTGAGCCGGTGTGCCTGTAGTCAGCCCATCACAAGTCCTGTTGACCGCAGTGAGCCGTGGTGCCTGTAGTCAGCCCATCACAAGTCCTGTTGACCGCAGTGAGCCGTGGTGCCTGTAGTCAGCCCATCGCCGGCGGGTAATTTTCCTCTTTGCTTGATACAGTTTAGTTTTTATTTACAGAACTTTAGTGTTTAGATTTATTGTTGTTCCCCCGAATGTGCGATTGCCACACTGGATGTTGTGTTTAAAAAGACACGTGAGCAAACACAAGGACATTTATTAGAATACGTTTCAGTCCTGAGACCCTTATCACCTACTATTGTAAACACCTTCTACTGTGGTGTTTCATCCTGGTTAACTTGTGAATGGTTCTCGAGGTAATAACATAGCTGTGTTAGCTATGTTCTCAGCGGGTAGAATAATCCAGTGATGTGATAAATGGTTTAGAAAACCATTTATCACATCACTGACAGGTTTAAGAATGAGACACTTGTGCAACATTTTCTCAATAAAGATTCCCTAATGTTGCACAAGTGTCTGTCTCATTTTTCAGTCCATTGATGGCTTCATGTGTCTGTCTTAGCGTTCGGATGAATTATGCTGTATACAAACAATACTGAGAGAATAAACAAGTATTGTATACCATTCCTGTATTTGCTGTCAGATTCTGACGAGGACACTAGAGTCCTACAGGATGACCTGGATGTTTTGGTTATAGAGTCGTGGATAAGTGGAACTCCAGAGTAACATCACTGAAGCTAAAATGTTGTGTAGTTTTAAAAGTAGGTTAGAAAAATACATGAGTGGGTGTGAGTTGGACCTAATTGGCGACCCCATCACGTACGGCACTGATGGGCTACCCCATCACGTACGGCACTGATGGGCGATCCCATTACGTACCGCACTGATGGGCGACACCCATTACGTACCGCACTGATGGGCGACCCCATCACGTACCGCACTGATGGGTGTTCCCATCGCCATGCCAAAACTTTCGTAGGCAGTACAGATTATCACAAGTAAAAGCATTTTCACTAAATTTCGTTAGCATAAACACCCACACCTCCACTCGTAATGCCATCACCACAACCATTACTCATCAACCACCATCTTCCACTAACCCCTACCAACCTCTGTGTTCCCCACTTACCACCATCCACTGAGTCGAAACTCGACCACCACAATCCATATTCTTTCGTCGCCTATAGCTCCTCGACTCCACACCTTGCCCCCTTTTCCTGCTTTACTTCATATTCACCTAATCCCTTGCTCCACCCCCAGGAGTTAGTCAACTATTGTGGATGGTATCCTTAGGGAGAACCAAAGTATCCTAACATATACTTGTGACAATCCTCGGCTCCCTCAGGTTATCCTTCAATATCAACTCTCCGGGGTTAATAATCCTAATATTTTTCTTCAACAAATCGCTTCCTCCTTCCACTTAACCCTCTCCTTCTTACCACGAAAATTAAAATATTTTTACTAAAAATCTATTAGTCAAAATACTTAATCTCTTAGATTTTATGGTACTCTTAGTATGATTTTTTTTAAATATGCGAAATAAAAAAAATAAGAAATATGTGCTAAAATGTTATTTTATTGCCTCCTGTGTTTCCCCCATCAACGAAGACAGAGTAAAGGCTAATAAAGTGCGTTGTTAGTCCCCGCACCACGAGCGATTAATGACTACCAGTCTCTCGGGCGCTTCCTTCAAAGCAATATGGTGGAGGCATTGTTGATCCCTACTGCGCTGCCTCCAGGGAACTGATCGTTTTAAGATCAACACCAATAAGACGCATGCGGTAACTAGTACATTTATGAAGACGACGTTTCGCCCATACGATGCTTCATCAATCCGATTATTCTCCTTAATGAATGGCCTAGCTTCTGCACTTGTGTTATTTCAGTCCAAGATGAGCGTGTCCACACTATTATAATAATAATAATAATAATAATAATAATAATAATAATAATATCTATTTCTACAAGTACATTTACAAGGTATACAGACCATAGCTGACATCAA
This sequence comes from Cherax destructor, assembly GCA_009830355.1. Taxonomy (NCBI): domain Eukaryota; kingdom Metazoa; phylum Arthropoda; class Malacostraca; order Decapoda; family Parastacidae; genus Cherax; species Cherax destructor. The sequence continues at coordinate 257,312 of WNWK01001389.1, forward strand.
TGACATAATACTATATAGAAAGCCGCTTGTTATGCTCAGAGCATTTCGGGCAAATTAGGTCAGTTTTTTCCCAGGATGCGACCCACACCAGTCGACTAACACTCAGCTTTTTCACCGTGTAGTTCACTCAACACAGATACTCTCACACCAAGGTATAGTAACCAGCATCAGTTAAAAACTGATTATATTTTGTTAAACGATTCCAGTTAAAGTTCTTTGAGGTCCCTACAGGAACCTCGGTAATCATAACGTGTTAAAATGTGTTCCACAGTCAGCTGTACGTCAGATGCTACACAGAGAGGGAGATGACAGAACCACATGTAAACAAGTGGCTATCGGCGAGATGTGTTCCTGGTCCTCATTCGAGAGATTCGGTTTCAAAACCATTTATCGAATCATGCCGAATGCTGTACAACTTGCTGCTTAGCTATAAAGACAACCAGGCCTGCCACGTTCCAAGGACATTTCCCTATCTAGGGTACATGAAATTACTGCAGGACAACAGTCTGCCATAGAATTGGCTTGTTACAGCAACCTTTGTCTAAACATCTACTTGTTTGAAACTTGAGACACTTGGGCAACATTTCGGAAACTTTATTATGGAAACGTATCGCCACTCAGTGACTTCAGTCCAATACAGAAAAGAACGGTGAAAGATGAGGAGGGGTTTGATGTAATCAGTCCCTCAGCCTTGAAAGTATTGGACCGAAGAAGTTATTGGGTGACAAAATGTTTCCTTAATAAAGATTCCCAAATGTTGTCCAAGTGTCTCGATTTTCAGCTTGTCGTTTTTCTACATCATTTGTACAAAATATGCCTCTGTTTCCAGGGGCACCATCAAAACTGCACATCCCTGTGCTGTGTGTGCAGACATGGCACTGTATCTTTTGGACCACAGGCTGGACAGCAGCATAGCGGGCCAGGGCAACCATAATACATTGGGAATCTGAGTACACAAACCAAGAACCAAATAAAGCCAGCTATCATGACGGCAGATCCAAGAAGTACGTCGAACTCTGCAGAGGAGCTTCACGAAGAGGGTCCCAGAAGGGGGTAGAAATATACAGATCAATTAATCTCCTGAGTTTCTGTCTCCTTACTGAGCACTGACAAGTGTTTATTACACTTTAGTTGAAGAATTAGACACATGTGCAACATCTGGGTATCTTTACTGTGGACGTTTCGCCATCCAGTGACTTTATCAATACAAATTCAAGGACATAATTGGAAGACAATAGAACTATATACAAAGTATAAGGTAATCCTTCCTACTGTCTTCCAATTATATCCTTGAATCTGTACTGATAAAGCCACTGGAGGGCGAAACGTCTACAATCAAGATACCCAGATGTTGCACATGTGTAATTCATTATCTTGTCGGTACCGTGTACCATACATATACACTTTATTTATTCATAGATGACTGTAAGTGTGCACACTACGAGCCCACACCGACGATCACATCAAAGCCAACACCATCATCGCCTCTTGACCAGTTAGTAAATACCTCTATCTATGAAGGAAGACCCTAATCATGCACCATGAAATCAACCAAGCTCATCAGTGGATCTCGAGACGTGAGGATTACCTTCCACTGCCTACAAGACGTACCTCAGGCACTGTCCAAGGAGGTCAGTGGGAGAAGTCGACTTCTCAGGCCACAGACACACTGAGGTCACAATCCAGAGAGCTGTCTGTGTCCCAACGCCAAACGAAACAGGAAGCCTTGAAGAAGCAGAGGGCACTATGGGGTATGTGACATCATATAGGTTCCATAGCTCAGTTGGTAGCGCACTCAGCTCACACACCGAGGTCCGTGGTTCGATCCCCGGCACTGGTGGAAACATTGGGCGTGTTTCCTTAAGACATCTGCTATCCATGTTCACCTAGCAGTAATTAGGTACCTGGGTATTAGTCGACTGGTGTGGGTCGCATCCTGGGGACAAGATTAACCTAAGTTTCCCGAAATGCTCTGCATAACTAGTGGCTATCTATGTAGTATGTCACTGATGTCAGCTATGGTCTGTATACATTGTATCTTGTACTTGTATAAATGTAGATTATTATTTGTATTAAACATCTCTACACACATTTATGGGGGAGCGCTAAATCCGTAGGAGTCATGCAGCGCCTGGGGGAAATAACAGGCAATCATGTTCAATGCAAGAGGAAAAAGGTTCAATTTCTTGGATCCAGAGCCCGTCACAGGCATCAAGAAGCTATCTAGACACACACAGGCGAAGAGGCAGCGAAACGACACCAGGATAAAACGACCCATAAAAGAACGCAATATTTTATTATAATGACGTATCGCCCAAGATGAAACCTTGAGCCAAACGTAATGAAGTCTTACACTGTTTCGTGTGTTTTCTTCCGATTTAGTTATCCTTGATAAGTTTTCAAGGATCGTATTATTGTCGCTGTGTTTACAAAGACATTTTACCCAAAAAGTGTTATAAGGTGTTGGTAAATTTTGTAAAATAATCCATTGCTTCGTATTTACAGCTTCATTGAGAGAGTAAGAGTGAGCTTCAAGATTAACGTAATTAAGGTTCACAATGGATCCCCATCGTGCAGGTGATGCTGTGTAGAAAGGGATTACAGTTAACTAAGAACCACTCATGTGATACTATGATTATCAGTGTTTAGCTAATACTTCCCTAAGAAATACGAATTTGAATGAATTCGTAGCCAACACTTCCCCAAGGAATATAATGACCGAGGCTTTCGTTGAAATTTGCCTCTTCTCGTAAGTTATAAATTCCCAGCAAGGCTTAATACCGTGCCTTGACGCCGTGGAGTGCGAGTGCAGGTTTGTGTACCAGAAAAGTGTAAGAATGTTGAATTACTGGAAAGATGGTGTGTTGATATCTTGAGGTTAAACCCAAAGAAAATTTAGTGATGTGATTTTCACTCCAGGGAGCAGCCTCTGTCAGGGACAAAATATATGCCTTGCACTACCAAGTTCTGGTTACGACTGAGGAAAGCGCAGTATTTATCTAGGGTAATTATTATCAGTCGAGTGTGGGAGGACTCTGAGGTGTGTCGTGTGAGTTATGAAGCATAAATAACACTGAAGGATTTCATGAAAATTGTTCTCAGTGATCTTATAGTGAGGTGAATATTTATCTCAGTGAACAGGAGTACCACCATTAGGCTCTGCTGCCACTCCCACCACTGGCACCTCTACTACTACTACTACCACTACTATCCATACCCACTACCAGCGCCACCATGGAGGCAGAAACAGGTACCATCGGAGAGCTACAGAAGTATCACAGCCGTCTGCTACGAAATCGCCGTCACACCCTCGCCAATGTTGGGTGAGTACCCTATCACTAGTACCCTATCACTAGTACCCTATCACTAGTATCCTGTATATCTGTATATCACTATTATCTTGTCTATCACCAGTACCCTTTATATGACTAGTACCCTGTATGTGACTAGTACCCTGTATATGACTAGTACCCTGTATATCACTAGTACCCCTGTCTCACTTGTACCCCTGTTTATCCCTAGTACCCTATCTCACTAGTACTCTCTCACTAGTAACCCATCTCACTAGTACCCTATCTCACTAGTAGTGACTCACTAGTACTGCATCACTAGTACCCTATCTCACTAGTACTGTCTGTAGCACCTCATGTCTTGGCAAGAACCTCTGTCATCAGTCTTCCCTGACAGTCATATGTCAGTTTTTTGTGACAACCATAAAACTGCTTTTGTAAAACTTTTACAAACCTTCAGACCATAAATTTAGTTGGTTTTTGTCACACCATAAATCTGGCTCCTTGAATTAATAATCAGATAATGTGTAATAATGTTGGTAGAATTACCGCTCGTGGAGAGCGAAACGTCGCCACAATAAAACGTAGCATTAATTGCACTTGTGTCCTTTTAACTAACCTTAGAGAATAAGTTTTATGTGTCAGACTCCAGAAGGTTAGTCCAGTTGAAGCTACGAGGGGCTCTTGATGCAAGGAAGTGGAGCTCCTTCCCTCCCTCAGCTCATACTTAATTACCCTATTCCCAGGCGCTACGTATGACGTGCGGGTCTAGCGCTTCTCCATAAATATAATATAGTTAAAAATCATTTATTTTACTCTTGAGGAAGCTTTTAACCCGTAGGGGTCACACAGGGAATGGGAGAAAATCAGTTTTCATCCGAGGAAGACATCTGCTTAAATTCCTCGGATCAAGAGCCTTTCACCAGCATCAGAGACCATCCCTCCACCCGCCTTGAAAACACACACACACACAGCGAAGAGGCGGGGCCAGGAGCTGAGTGTCGACCCCTGCAACCACAATTAGGTGAGTACACACACACACACAGCCAACAAGCCAAGAGTTAATTGACAAGTTGCTTCGGCAACTGGTATCTTGAGGTTAACTTGTGACTATTTTGGGGATCACTCCCCCCTTCTTTACCCCTGAGGCTGGGTCCCAGACCAAGCCTCCCTGTTGCTGGTCTACAGTACGGTACAGTATACACCTGAGGCTGGGTCCCAGACCAAGCCTCCCTGTTGCTGGTCTACAGTACGGTACAGTATACACAGGAAAGACCCAGGAGGGAAAGCCTTAAAGTGGCGACAGGTAAGAATAGGACCAGATCGAAGACTCTGCAGTCAAAGAGGAAGAGCCAGGGATTAACCCAGCTGGTGAAAGAACCAAGGCACGTCGAGTACCAGTAGACTGGCACAGGCCGGAGCAGACTGGCACAGGCAGGTGGAGACTGGCACAGGCAGGAGGAGACTGGCACAGGCAGGAGCAGACTGGCACAGGCAGGAACAGACTGGCACAGGCAGGAGGAGACTGGCACAGGCAGGAGCAGACTGGCACAGGCAGGAGCAGACTGGCACAGGCAGGAACAGACTGGTACAGGCAGGAACAGACTGGCACAGACAGGAGCAGACTGGCACAGACAGGAGAAGACTGGCACATGCAAGGGCAACCAGTCACAAGCAAGAGCAAGCAGACACAAGCAAGAGCAAGCAGACACAAGCAAGGGCAAGCAGACACAGGTCAACAGGTGGTCGTGAAGGTGAGCAGCTGCGTCCTTAACCCACGTCTGTCTATCTCTTAAACTTCCTGAACACTATAATAGTACACTATAGTACAGCGTGATGGTGTTGGTCTGGGCGACGCATTTCACAGGTCCTTGAACCTTTCTTTTCGGAGTAAATACAAAGGGACGCGGCTTGAGCATGTTACAGTTCCACATCTGTCAGGTATGGTGTTTCTTTACATTGTTCTTGGTGTAAGAGGTCACTGAAGCAATAGGTCACTGGAGCAAGAGGTCACTGGAGCAAGAGTTCACTGGAGCAAGAGTTAACTAGTGTAAGTGGTCACTGTTCTTCGGTGTGGTATAGAAGACCAGGTTTCCGAAAGTTTGGTTGGGACTTAGGCCGTCAACTTCGATTTCTTTCCTCGGAGGTGTCTATGTCTATTTCCCGTTGGTGTAGTGTCCTGGGAGGTGGCAGCTGCAGAGTCAGGTAGAGTGGTTTAGGTGGTGATAGTTGGTAGGTAGAGAGGTGTGTGTTTGTTAGTATAAAATACCCATCAGTACTTCTTATTCTTGAGAGAGCAGTACTTGGTGACCATGGTGTAGGCGTGGCAGGTATAGCTTGGGGTAATAAGGTGATAATATTCATGTTCAATGTTACAATGGTTACGACTGGAGACGAATTACTTCGCTTATAGGGGTGATGGCCTCAGAAACGTCGGTGACCAAGTTTCAGTATTGAAGATGCATTAGGAATCTTAATGACTTCTCCAACCTTGCTCCAGGTGATCTGTCCCTCGATTGATTTACGTAGGTCGTCGGGATAAAGGCTTTGGACGTCCCGGTCAAGTATATTGAAGTTTGACTTCTTTTCGAGGAGTCAACGTGTGGAGACGAAGTCAGACTGGATGGCTGTGGCGGTAAACGATTTATCTGCGTCGTCATCACTGATGCAGTGCTTAGTCGTGATCGGGCTGGCCAGACGGACACCTTGAGTGCCCCTAAGAACAGACAGCGCCCGCTTCGCGTGGGTCGAAGTATCCTCACAAAGTGAATGAATGCGTACACGGTACGCATGAAAATGGGTTGAGCAAATATTTTCGTTAGTGGGTTTGGGTTTAAGAAAGACCTGCCTAGTATGAACCAGAAGGCCTGCTGCAGTGTTCCTCCTCTCTTACGTTTATGTTCGTATGATCCTGCGATCACCTCTCCGACGGGAATCGTAGGGAAACCGGTAACGAGAAAGCTTCTGCAACTTGCAAGAGGCATTACGGAAAAAATTATGCAAGCTTTCTGGCCAGACTCTTGGTGCCAGCTGCAAGCACTCCACATGCACCACAGTCCGCTCATCAGGAACCGACTTGAGGAAATCAGGAACGATAACTCCGGACGACTGTTAGTGAAACTGTGTTTTCTCCCACATTTTCCAGGGTGCGTGTCTAGCTCACAAGTGAGTTAGTTGCCGTCCATCACGTGTCCAATGAACCTCACACCTGACTCTCTTAAGCTCACATGTGGCCAGTTAACTGCACAAAATGATTTTTTTCCGAATAGCAAAACCAAAATGGTTTATGTCACTTAAATAGAGAAAGGTTACCTATTTGTAGCTACCTATTTACAGATACCTATATGCAGGAGTTTAACCCTATAAAGTTACCTAATTGTAGTTAACTCTTTTCATTTATCATTTTCCTTAACCTATTCACAGTTACCTATTTGTTTATCCACATTTAATATTTTGTATTTACCTATTTGCAATAGATACTCGTGGTCTTGAGACTGTTTACTCAGAGCTGCTTCAACCACTAGCTTTGGGAACTAAAGTATTTTTGAGTAGAGTCAACAGCTTACACGTGACCTTTATAATTTTTCGTGTAGTCTATGGCTTTATACCCAATAAATCAAACCTGAATACACACACACACAATATATATATATATATATATATATATATATATATATATATATATATATATATATATATATATACACATGGTAAACGAAGCACATGATAGTAAGTCTGGGGAGGGAGAGGAGCACTAAGGCAGGAAGGATCAGGAAGCTTCGTACGGGAATTCAAATGTAAATTTAACAAGTTAAAACTCATGGGTGTTAAGCACTGCATAGCTGTCCATTAATGGGTTAAGAGGCGGGAGTTCCAAAGAGCTGGAGATGAGATTACCCTCACTCACAGCTGAGCGAGTGATGAGATTACCCTCACTCACAGCTGAGCGAGTGCACACCACGCTAATGAATCTCTCGCTAGCCGTCACCAGCAGCAATAAAAACAAATCCATTCAGATTCTGTAAACAATATATATCAGATCTATCTTTAGAGTACACAGCGCCAGCGTTGAGCCTACACCTCACACAAGCACATTCAGGAACTTTGAGAGGCTTGAAGGTTTGCACTCAAACTTGTTCCTGGTGTGAGTGGTGTGAGCAATGAAGAGATATTTAAGGAACTGACCCTGAAAATTCTGGGAGAGAGAAGAACTAATACAGACACGATTATGACATACAAAATACTCTGAGAAAATAACAGGGACGAAAAGGACAGATATTGTGAAATTAAAATGTCAGGAACAAGGGAAAGAAAAAAAAAACAGGCGAGTTATAGTTAATTTTTAGACACCATACACAATTTCAAGAGTAGGTATGATCATGTCCCGGAGGCCAGAAATCGGCAAATCCAACCATTAACAACAGGAGGGACCAGGAGCTATGACATACACACCAAGGAAAAACGAGGCCTACTGGGAGCCAAACACGCACACACACACACACACACAAATATTATAATCATAGCTAAGCGCTAAAGCCATAAGAGTCATACAGCGCTGTACACAGACTAATAAATATATAAATAAGCATACGGATTTATAAGCAAATATCAACTTCCATAAAAACTCTGAGTGTGACTGAAGTGTTTCGGTCAAGAGCGAGACCACTTCTGTTTGTGTCTTGTGATCGTTGACAGCATTCAACGCTCATCTCACGCTCCTGGAGCATGAGTGTGTGTCACTCCACTGAGAAATGTACAATACAGCTTTGGTATATCTGTATCTAGCATTAAGAATAATATTAGAAGAGTGCTAAATTATGAAAGTAGATGTCACAGGAATGTAGTTAGAAGACTGAGTAGCTCACTCACTCACTTTTTTTAACATTAACATAAACGTAGATCATTATTTTTTACGGAGCAACTTGCAATGTAAACAGACTGAGGATGTGGTTGCTAGTCACTAAGGAATTAACGGTGTAAATAACTTTGGATGTGATTTTTCACCACGACTTTGCCTTTGTGAGATTAGATACACATCATTAAGTTCCTTGACATGTAATTTACACACTTCACAAAAGTGGAATCAGTGGCGCAATACGCTAGACTTTAGAGCATGTGAAAGCTAAACGAAACGTTTCGCCACAAGTGCCTTCATTACTCCCAACCATCAGGACTGATGAAGCCACTCGGGGCGAAACGTTTTCTTTAGTAAATGTCCTGAACTGTATATATGAGTTCTTTCCCACAGATTGCCATTATCACCATAACAACTACGTTTCAGTTAGCTGTTTGAGCTAAGAAGAGATAAACATTGGACCTGACACCCAACCCTCTCCCTTCCCTGTGCTCACTTATATATAGTTGCAGGCGTCGAGTCCTAGCTCCTGACCCACAAGAAATCCAGACTTCCACTACAATAAACCATTTATTCACACGCTTAGTTGATAGTACCCGAGTACATTACACACGTCATACCAGTTTATATTTAACTAGAATTGGCTCTGCTACTTTGCATGGCGTATAATTTGATTAAGTGGGGCTAGATATTAAATTAACACACACACACACACACACACACACACACACACACACACAAACACTAACATGGGAAATCGATCTGACGACACTGGATGACAGAAGCAATAGGGGGAGCGACATGATAACGACATATAAAATACTGAGAGGAATTGACAAGGTGGATAGAGACAGGATGTTCCAAAGATGGAACACAGCAACAAGGTGTCACACCTGGAAGTTGAAAATTCAGACGAGTCACAGGGATGCTAGTATTTCTTCAGTCATAGAGTTGTCAGAAAGTGGAACAATCTGGAGAGTGATGTAGGGGAGGCAGGATCCATACATAGCTTTAAGAAGAGATACGATAAAGCTCATGGAACAGGGAGAGAGTGGACCTAGTAGCGATCAGCGAAGAGGGGGAACCAGGGGCTGTGAATACTAGGTAAGGTCTCGCTTTGCCCTCAGACCAGCCTGAGATCATCGTGTCATGGACTCACCAAGGTGCTGGAGACATGCCTTAAAGAGATCCTGGTCCAGGTTAACATAACACCATGTATTTACTGCAGATTTGTCGTCTACACATTCATGCTGTGAACCTCCCGTTCCATCACATCACACAGGTTTACGCCAAATTTTGACCTTACCATCTGCATGTCGCAGCAGAAATCCCGATGCCTCAGACCAGATGACGTTTTTCCAATCTTCAAGTGTCCAGTTTTGGTTAGCGTGTACCCATTGCAGCCTCAGTTTCCTGTTCTTACCTGACAGGAGTGGAATTCGGTGGGGTATGCTACGATATTGAGAGTTTTGGTGAATACTGGAAAACCGGTGCCACTAGATAAGGACAGTAATAAAAATAGTGGAGGACTTAGGATGAGCAGGAAGAGGAAAGAGAAAAGAGGATTTCTCAATACATATTAAACAAATAGTCGTAGTGGTAGAAACAAGATGGACGAGTCGAGATTAACAGTGACGTATTTGCCATAATGAGACTTGGTTTAAGTGAAGAATCGGGACATGGTTGCTGAATATCACATTCAGGGTTTTAAGTTATTTCACGTGGATAGAAATAAGAGGGAGATGGAGTGGCACTATGTGGGGTGGCACTATGTCCGAGAACGCTTGAACTGCTGCATAAAACAGGAATAAGGACAAAGAACACACAGTCTGTCTGGGTAATATTTACAAGGGCATAAAAAATTTATTTGATAGATTCCAAGCTAGACTACTCCAGGAGGAAGGAGTTACGACGCCAAGACACGATAACGTAGTTATTCTAGGTGACTTTAACTTTAGTAAAATTGATTGGAATTCCTTTACCGGGAATCAAAGAGTCAAACGACTTCCTAGAGGCAATTTAAGACCTTATAACAGGTTACGAC
>WNWK01001389.1:272500-287862 GCA_009830355.1 Cherax destructor
AAAAGATTTATTTCGGGCGAAACATCTAATGAAAAAGACTCGCTCAGGTGAGTGTATTTTATATTCCCAGTGAGTCGGTTCCTCACCACCCATTACCAACTTCAAGTTACTATTGTCCTGAGAGAGAAGACTCTTCAGGGTATTAACATTTTCTCAAGATGCAAGACAAATTTCAAGGTATTAACATTTTCCTACAAACGTTTGTATGCAGATAGACAACAAAATTTTAAGAAAAAACGTATTTACTTCAGAAACCAGTACGTCAGCTGATGTTTCGTCTGGGATAAATTGATTTTATCCACAACAATTTCCACACAGAATATCAATTCACTCGTACAAAATAAACCTTAATCACTGAAAGCACACACGAACGCTCAAGCTGGAAGAGTACACGGCGTGCAACACGTCTAAAAGACGATTCAACACAATTTAGATGCACGAAACAGAGGTATCATGAGAGAGTACACACACAGGTCAGTATATTCACTGAAACACAAGACATCAACCTCACCCAGCTTCACTGGGTAAGGTTGAAGGCTCGCTGAGTTGTTAATTAAGGCCTCATTTGACCTCTACACTACAAGTATATACATCGATAGGTGTGTATATACCTCTCGGTGTGTATATTCACTAGAGGCCACTTTAATTCCCTGTCTAAGGGATTAAAGTGTTCTTGACTGTGGTAAACAGGTTACATGCACCCTTGAATGACCCTCTGTCTACCTACCTGGAGGGCATTCCGGGGATCGACGTCCCCGCGGCCCGGTCTATGACCAGGCCTCCCGGTGGATCAGGGCCTGATCAAGGAGGCTGTTACTGCTGGCTGTACATAGTCCAACGTACGAACCACAGCCCGGCTCATCTGGCACTGACTTTAGGTATCTGTCCAGCTCCCTCTTGAAGGCAACCAGAGGTCTACTGGTAATGCCCCTTATGGTAGTCGATAGGCTTCAAACCACATTAACCAACAAGTCTGATTCTCCGTACCCTAATATTTATCCAGGTATTCATCCAGATATTCATCCAGGTATTCATCCAGATATTCATCCAGGTATTCATCCAGATATTCATCCAGGTATTCATCCAGATATTCATCCAGGTATTCATCCAGATATTCATCCAGGTATTCATCCAGATATTCATTCAGGTATTCATCCAGATATTCATCCAGATATTCATCCAGGTATTCATCCAGATATTCATCCAGGTATTCATCCAGATATTCATCCAGGTATTCATCCAGATATTCATCTAGGTATTCATCCAGATGCACCGACGAGTTTCTCATGAATCTGAATTAAGTATTGATGTTAGCGAATGAACGCGAGTTGAAGAAACAAAATTCCATTGAGACAACGTTTCGCTCCTTTGAAAAAGCTTTACACAGTGAAACATGGCTTGATAAAGCTCTACACAGTGAAACATGGCTTGATAAAGCTCTACACAGTGAAACATGGCTTGATAAAGCTCTACACAGTGAAACATGACTTGATAAAGCTCTACACAGTGAAACATGGCTTGATAAAGCTCTACACTGAACAAAACATGGCTTGATAAAGCTCTACACTGAACAATATGTTGTCCCAGCAAAGAACACACGCTAGGCTTCCCAAATGTAAAACTCGCATAGGCGGCTACCATCTTTCACGACATATGCAGCGCATAGGCTTCAGATGAAGAGGCTTCCCACCTCCGGAAACCCCAGATGTCTCATGTGCTGGGTTCTTTCTCCGTCCCATACAACTTTTTTCCACAACTTGTCTCATTAGTGAGATGAGAAACAAATGGAATATTGGAAATGTAATCTGCGTCTCTCTCTAAAATGATTATCGTAACTCCTGTTCTTTATTAAGCAACATAAGTATTTATAAGTATTAATAAGCATTTATTAGTGCTTATTAGTATTTATGACTAATAATAAGTATGTATAAGCAGGTATCATGCAGTGTAAATATTGAACATGGGATCAACGTGTTGCCATAGTAGCTCATTTAATTATTATTAATATTTTTGCTATTATTATTATTATTAGTAGTAGTAGTAGTAGTCATAATTATTGTTTTATTATTAGTAGTATTTTATAATTGGTAATTTTTAAGATCATCAGCGTTGTACGACCCATACGGGTCCAGCATTTTTTTTTTGGGGGGGTACGAGAGCAAAAATTCGAAAAGTCTGAAAAACAGGGAACATCCGCCCCAAAGAAGCCACCAGGTATTGGCTTGGTAGCCTGGCTGTCGAGGTTTAAATTGGCTCTCAAGACTCTAGCTCAGCCATCTAATTGGCTGTCTGGCTGTCTGGGAGGATCGTATACATCCTTCGGGAGACTCCCGGAGATGCGTCTCTCTCTCTCTGTCTCTGTCTGTCTGTCTCTCTCTCTCTTTCTCACGAACTAGATGCTGATAATTTATAGGTTCCACTAAAACCTAGTTATAATAATAATTGTATTATTATTATTATCAATAATGTATTGAGGAATGTAGATACAGACAGTATAATAACCTATGTGATAGGTAAAGATATTTATTAATGAATATAAGATAACAGACATATTAAGCAAATTTTCTAAATTTTCTTGTAACAGATAAGTGAACTGAAGATATAAATACAGATGTGCTCCTGTTACAATTTTGGGGCCTAGTTCCTAGGTCTTTTGTGCATCCATATGCTCTTACACTACCTCTGGATATGGAGTGAACAATAAATTAGTCACTAACATCCACAGGATGGATATGAGGTGCACAATAAACTATTATTATTATTATTATTATTAAAGAACACAACCTAACATAACCTCACCTTCACCACCTACATTTCACCTGCGCCACCCACTGCCTCACCCACGCCATCTACAGCCTCACCCACGCCACCTACAGTCTCACCCACGGTACCTACAGCCTTATCCACGCCACCTACAGCCTCGCCCACGCCACCTGTTCACCTGTAATCATCACCATCAAACACGTGCTCACCTCAGCGTAAATTTATAATTCAATGGGAAGTTGATCTATTAAGGTCTCTTCCAGTTCCACTATTTCCTTACCTTCCAGCACTGCTTCCAGCACTATTTAAAGCACTACTTCCAGCCACCCTGTGTGTTTTCTTGCGTTGCCCCCACCTACTCCGTGTGGTTTGAGCACTGCTTCCCATCTTCCCCGTGTGGTTTTCAACACTGCTTCCCACCTACCCCGTGTGGTTTCCAGCACTGCTTCCCACCTACCCCGTGTGGTTTTCAACACTGTTTCCCACCTACCCCGTGTGGTTTTCAACACTACTTCCCACCTACCCCGTGTGGTTTCCAGCACTGCTTCCCACCTACCCCGTGTGGTTTCGAGCACTGCTTCCCACCTACCCCGTGTGGTTTCCAGCACTGCTTCCCACCTACCCCGTGTGGTTTCCAGCACTGCTTCCCACCTACCCCGTGTAGTTTCCAGCACTGCTTCCCACCTACCCCGTGTGGTTTCCAGCACTGCTTCCCACCTACCCCGTGTGGTTTTCAACACTGCTTCCCACCTACCCCGTGTGGTTTTCAACACTGCTTCCCACCTACCCCGTGTGGTTTCCAGCACTGCTTCCCACCTACCCCGTGTGGTTTTCAACACTGCTTCCCACCTACCCCGTGTGGTTTTCAACACTACTTCCCACCTACCCCGTGTGGTTTCCAGCACTGCTTCCCACCTACCCCGTGTAGTTTCCAGCACTGCTTCCCACCTACCCCGTGTGGTTTTCAACACTGTTTCCCACCTACCCCGTGTGGTTTCCAGCACTGCTTCCCACCTACCCCGTGTGGTTTCCAGCACTGCTTCCCACCTACCCCGTGTGGTTTCCAGCACTGCTTCCCACCTACCTTGTGTGGTTTTCAACACTGCTTCCCACCTACCCCGTGTGGTTTTCAACACTACTTCCCACCTACCCCGTGTGGTTTCCAGCACTGCTTCCCACCTACCCCGTGTGGTTTCGAGCACTGCTTCCCACCTACCCCGTGTGGTTTCGAGCACTGCTTCCCACCTACCCCGTGTGGTTTCCAGCACTGCTTCCCACCTACCCGTGTAGTTTCCAGCACTGCTTCCCACCTACCCGTGTGGTTTCCAGCACTGCTTCCCACCTACCCCGTGTGGTTTTCAACACTGCTTCCCACCTACCCCGTGTGGTTTTCAACACTGCTTCCCACCTACCCGTGTGGTTTCCAGCACTGCTTCCCACCTACCCCGTGTGGTTTTCAACACTGCTTCCCACCTACCCCGTGTGGTTTCCAGCACTGCTTCCCACCTACCCCGTGTGGTTTTCAACACTGCTTCCCACCTACCCCGTGTGGTTTCCAGCACTGCTTCCCACCTACCCTGTGTAGTTTCCAGCACTGCTTCCCACCTACCCCGTGTAGTTTCCAGCACTGCTTCCCACCTACCCTGTGTAGTTTCCAGCACTGCTTCCCACCTACCCTGTGTAGTTTCCAGCACTGCTTCCCACCTACCCTGTGTAGTTTCCAGCACTGCTTCCCACCTACCCTGTGTAGTTTCCAGCACTGCTTCCACCTACCCTGTGTAGTTTCCAGCACTGCTTCCCACCTACCCTGTGTAGTTTCCAGCACTGCTTCCCACCTACCCTGTGTAGTTTCCAGCACTCCTTCCAGCATTGACCCCAATGGAAATAAGTCACTTTGATTTTTTTGGGTTATCTTAGGTTCTCTACACATATGCTGCTATGTATGATAATTATATTTAATCTGTGTAATTGTATTTGTGTATACCTGAATAAACTTACTTACCCTGTCAACCGATTTTAAAGAAGCAATAACCGAGTGTTTGACATAACACAAGAAATCTATGTCAGTAACCTGAGCTGACTGACTCAGCTTTCGTGCAGGTTGTCTCCTGTTAAACTGTAGATCTAAATCCAGATTTACTCGGGTTTATACTTTTTTGGGCCTAGTTCCTAGGCTTTGTGTGTATCCATAATACACTAGCCATTACCGCCCACAGGATGGATGTGGGGGTCCGCAGTAAACTAGCCACTACCGCCCACAGGATGGATATGGAGTGCAGAATATATTTATGGCATTTTATAAAGATGTTTTGCTCAACAGTTTATTCAACGGGTGGACGAAACGTCTCAGTAAAATGCCATAAACCGCATAATGTGATGTGTCATGTCAGTAAATTCAGCCATTGATATACTCTTAAAAAGTCTTGTCCTGCCTCATTGATCCATTCTACATGGTGTTTTACCTGTCTTGTTGCCTGCTTGAGATGCTACCATATAAAATCCTCCATTGAAAGTTTGAAACCGATCGGGAGAGGCGTTCTCAAGTTATCGCAGGGGAAACCACATGTTGCGATATTCGCATCTACGCAACCCAGTAAATATCTGAGCCTTCCTTTTTAGTAAGAGACACTAGTGATGAAAGTTTGAAACCGATCAGACAACGCGTTCTATAGATATCGCAAGGGAGGATGTCAGATAACAACAAACCTACTCACACTCCTCCCTCTACGCTCTCCCACCTCCGTCCTTCCTCATTTCCTCCCCACTGCTCGCACTCCCTTCTTCTTCCTCTCTTCTCCTACTCCTCCCCACTCTATCTTCCTTCCCACTCAGTACTCAAGCTTGAGATGAATACCGGTCCAGTGACTCACGAAATCGTAATGACACGATTGCAAACGAACCATACCACAGGTGGGGTTCGAACCCGTGATCAGAGTCTCAAAACTCCAGACCGACGCTTAAGTCACTGGGCCAGCTAGCTTCAATAAGATTCATCCAACTAGGTATATTTCTACACCATAGGAAGGTTAGGATAGGCACCACTGTGTCCACAAATGCAAGTTTTTACAGACGAATCTCCCGCTAGCATGGCTGTGACAAACTTGCATTTGTGGACACAGTGGTGCCTATGCTAACCTTCCTATGGTGTAGAAATATATCTAGTTGGAGGAATCTTATTGAAGCTAGCTGGCCCAGTGGCTTACGCGTCGGTCTGGAGTTTTGAGACTCTCTGATCGCGGGTTCTAACCCCACCCTTAGTATGGTTTCGGTCCAGTGTTTAAGAATCTATCAGAATACTCAAGCTAGGTTTAAACCTCTTCAAAAAGGAATCGCATCGTGTCCTGCTATTATAAGCTACTGAGATCCAATTGCAAAAAATCTTAGTCCACAGATGAGTTGGCGCATTTGTGTTTGTAGTGCGTGGGTTTGTTTGTGTTTGTAGTGCGTGGGTTTGTTTGTGCTTGTAGTGCGTGGGTTTGTTTGTGTTTGTAGTGCGTGGGTTTGTTTGTGCTTGTAGTGCGTGGGTTTGTTTGTGTTTGTAGTGCGTGGGTTTGTTTGTGTTTGTAGTGCGTGGGTTTGTTTGTGCTTGTAGTGCGTGGGTTTGTTTGTGTTTGTAGTGCGTGGGTTTGTTTGTGTTTGTAGTGCGTGGGTTTGTTTGTGCTTGTAGTGCGTGGGTTTGTTTGTGTTTGTAGTGCGTGGGTTTGTTTGTGCTTGTAGTGCGTGGGTTTGTTTGTGTTTGTAGTGCGTGGGTTTGTTTGTGCTTGTAGTGCGTGGGTTTGTTTGTGTTTGTAGTGCGTGGGTTTGTTTGTGCTTGTAGTGCGTGGGTTTGTTTGTGTTTGTAGTGCGTGGGTTTGTTTGTGCTTGTAGTGCGTGGGTTTGTTTGTGTTTGTAGTGCGTGGGTTTGTTTGTGTTTGTAGTGCGTGGGTTTGTTTGTGCTTGTAGTGCATGGGTTTGTGTTTGTAGTGCGTGGGTTTGTTTGTAGTGCGTGGGTTTGTTTGTAGTGCGTGGGTTTGGTTGTGCTTGTAGTGCGTGGGTTTGTTTGTGTTTGTAGTGCGTGGGTTTGTGTTTGTAGTGCGTGGGTTTGTTTGTGTTTGTAGTGCTGGTTTGTTTGTGTTTGTAGTCGTGGTTTGTGTTGTAGTTCGTGGGTTTGTTTGTTTGTAGTGCGTGGGTTTGTTTGTGCTTGTAGTGCGTGGGTTTGTTTGTAGTGCGTGGGTTTGTGTTTGTAGTGCGTGGGTTTGTTTGTGTTTGTAGTGCGTGGGTTTGTTGTGCTTGTATTGCGTGGGTTTGTTTGTGCTTGTAGTGCGTGGGTTTGTTTGTGTTTGTAGTGCGTGGGTTTGTTTGTGCTTGTAGTGCGTGGGTTTGTTTGTGTTTGTAGTGCGTGGGTTTGTTTGTGTTTGTAGTGCGTGGGTTTGTTTGTGCTTGTAGTGCATGGGTTTGTGTTTGTAGTGCGTGGGTTTGTTTGTAGTGCGTGGGTTTGTGTTTGTAGTGCGTGGGTTTGGTTGTGCTTGTAGTGCGTGGGTTTGTTTGTGTTTGTAGTGCGTGGGTTTGTGTTTGTAGTGCGTGGGTTTGTTTGTGTTTGTAGTGCATGGGTTTGTGTTTGTAGTTCGTGGGTTTGTTTGTGTTTGTAGTGCGTGGGTTTGTTTGTGCTTGTAGTGCGTGGGTTTGTTTGTAGTGCGTGGGTTTGTGTTTGTAGTGCGTGGGTTTGTTTGTGTTTGTAGTGCGTGGGTTTGTTGTGCTTGTATTGCGTGGGTTTGTTTGTGCTTGTAGTGCGTGGGTTTGTTTGTAGTGCGTGGGTTTGTTTGTAGTGCGTGGGTTTGTGCTTGTAGTGCGTGGGTTTGTTTGTAGTGCGTGGGTTTGTGCTTGAGTGAGTGCCTTTGTTTGTGCTTGGAGTGCGTGGCTGTGTGCTTGGAGTGCGTGTCGTTGTCTAGAGTGCGTGGCTTTGTTTGCAGCCTGTACTCACTTAGAAGATTAAACTCCTTTGCATTTAGAAATAAAAAAAAAATCTCTTGATTCTTTAAGATGCTTTATTATCCTCTTACTCTATAATTCTTTAAAGCCGCCTTAGTGTCCTCTATATAATTCTTTCAAGGCGCCTTAATATCTTCTGAAAATCTTCGGTCTTACTTTAAAACTCACTTAATATTCTGCTGGCACAACAGCACTGTCATGCCTGGATTAATGCACACAAAAAATCTCTATTAGTAATATCTTGATAGGGATCTCTAGCCAAGTTAATGAAGCCTTGTTTATTTTCTGGGCTGTGAGCCAAATCCTGACGAGGCTGCGCGTCGAGAAACTTAATCTGGTGAGTTTGTGTATATTCACTTGTTGGTGGGAGTTGTCCGCGGCTCTACCATGACTATTACCTCTTCTAGATCAAAACAGTTATAGCCTCGAGTCGAGGCTATAACTGGTAGTAGTGTAAACCTATAAAGAAGAATTAGTCTTTATGAGAAGTGACTTGAGCTGCCAGTCTCTTAACGTTTAAATCAACGTTTTCTTTTTTTTTTTGGTTGAGTATCCCCTTTTTTTCGCTGTTTACTTTAGATTTTGCACCTCGTATCCATATTGTTGACGATAGCGGTTAGTTTATTGTGCACCATACATAAATCCTGTGGATGGTAATGGCTAGTTTATTGTGCACCTCATATCTATCCTGTGGACAGTAGCGTAAAAACATACGGATACACAGAGCCTAGGAACTAGGCAACTAGAAACTTGGCTCTAAAGTGGTGAGCAGGAGTACATCTGGTTATACATTTCCAATTTCATCGTCTAGATAAAGTAATTTACGCTATTTCAATTATTTTTGCGGAGCGGAAATATTTATCAATGCGAATTAAACAGTGCTGAAAAAGAAGCAAAGAAAAATACGTTTTCAAACTGGAAAGTTACATTTAGTTTGTTTCATATCAGAGAGAGTCATAAAAGGGACAGCATAAATAATCTGTTGGGTAACACTAGCTGAATCAAAGCCTACCAATAACGTCAAACCAAAACAAGCGAAACAAGATACGTAAAGCTAGAAGGTCATCAACGGTTTAGCTACCCTTGTGTTAAACATCTTAAACAAGCCATTAAAGCACTTTGGAAGAAAGCGAAGGAGCCCCAAGTAACGTTAGATCAAGCGAATGTGGTAATGCAGGCAAGCGCTTGTGGGGTAGAGGGGAGGTAGGTGAGAGACGGGAGCTAAGATAATGCCACGTTGTTGCAAGCAGAGTGAGGGAGGTGAGGTGAGGCAATGGTTTACCACAAGTAGCAGCTCACCAAGGTGGACCGAGGTAATTAATGACCTGTTCCTCCAACAACTGAGCACTGAAGCTATCTCTCTCTCTCTCTCTCTCTCTCTCATTCCTCTGGTCACTTTTCAACACTTCCAACCGTCAAACTTGATCGTATTTCCAGCGGTCAATGAACTAAACACAAAAGGTAAAAAAAAAAAAAAAAAAACTTACCACAGACTATAGAAATTAATTTTGTGTAGACTATGGGTGTGTTATCGTAATTGGCGACTAATTAACTAACACTTCAATCAGACCGTTAATTAAATTCCAGAGAAGCACCTACCATCCTTTGGCCCCTAAAAGGATTTCTTACGTCTAGATAAGGGCAGTTTCCTGCTCCGGGTGTAAATTTATCTCGTGGCTGCTCCTGGGTTTCAGGCAAGGCGTGGGACCTTCCACACGGCATCAAATTACTTATTACCATAACTATGAGGACATTCAACTGTACTGATAACAGGCACTTACCGCCAATGGTGTGTGGAGTGTGTGGGTCGTTAAATTCCCATAGGAACACCGCGAAATAACGTCTGAGTCACAATTTAAATAAACCTTATTTAGCCAGACAGGAGAAGGTTGGTCATGTTGCTGTGTGCCACTCACTCTCTTCGTCCGGTAGGCTTTTTTTTTTTTAGTTTAATATCTTTATTATGCACCGCATACTCATCCTGTGGGTGTTAGTCAAAAGATTGCAAAGGTATATAATGGGTCCAGGGACTGGGCTGCAAAATTTTGATAGATAAACAAGTTACATTGGTAATGAACTATTTACATGTTTATATCTGGTCACAATCGCAATGAGTTATTTATGCAGACATGAATTAGGTCACACACGCAAAAAAACGATGGTAATGCTTTATTTACAGTGAGCAAAGTCAGGAGTATTTTCCAGAATGGTTTAAAATATACTACTGTGGATAAAATTCCTTTACAGCCTAGGGTTGGCTGTGCCCACCGACCAGTTTGACAGTGGTGTAATTGTATAGGCTTATGCCTGAATATTCGGGTATACTAAGCTACTTAACTTACATTCTAAGTTTAGCTTAACTTATGTATTTATACAAGAGTTTGAATATTAGCCTATTAAGGCTTTATCACTATATTAGTCTTACGATTCAGGGTTTAAGTGAAGATGTGGCATGAGTGTATTTAAGCTCACTAGCATCATGTTACAGACCCCCACCACCCTCTCTCCACGACTTCCCCCGTTTCTTCACGACTTTCCACCCCCTCCCTTCCCTTAAGACTTACAGAGTAATGGAAAATCAGGAATTTCCTTGCTTGATTTTCCACAAATTTATCTATTACATGGATCAGTGGTAAAAGAATTACAAGCCCACTGACTCACACAAAAATAATGACCTACTCACTCCCAGATCAAGGAAATATAGTGAAAGAACGCAATTTTTCGTCTAAATGTTAAGAAACCCCACCACGAGTACTATAAGGACCCAGCAGTGCACATTGCATTACTTGTAACTATATAGAAGGAGTGGTAAAGTATACAGTGGACCCCCGAGTTTCGTAAAAACTTCACTCCTGAAGTCTGCTCAAGTGCCATTACCGAACGAATTTACTCCCTTAAGGAAAAATTTCACGTAGGTTAGTCTATTTCAGACCCCCAAAAATACACTTCCACAAGAACTTACAAAATTATACTTACATAATCGCACGATTTCCGGGGTATTCCTTAACCGAGGGTCCACTGTATAGTGATTGTAGAAACCCGGATTTATTCCAAACTTGACACACTGCATTAACAAATGTAAGGAAGAGGAAACAAGAGGAGCGACCATAATTTGTTAACGGGTTAAACAGATATTGCCCTCTCATCTTAGCCTGGAAAGATATAAATAAAACAACTGGGAAAAAAGAATGGCAATGTTGCACATCGTTTTCCCGTTGAAGAAACAAATGACCTCATAAATAACTGGTATAAAACATCCAGCCATGAAAATCTCCCATCTCATATTAGAACAAATCCTGAAAGTGCTTCTGAAGGAAGGTTCTGGTTAATTTATTCCATGAGCCAAAATATTGATGAGAGTGAGTGTTCCTTCACCGAGCATGAGTCAGACATTGCAATACATAAGGGTCGTTGAATAGCCCCCTGGAGAGGAGGGTGTAACTTATGATATCCCCAGAACTTTAATTAAGGCAGGTCCCTGATAACCCTTTCTTACCGCTGCATAATCTTAGTTGCACCGAGGGAGTCCTTCGTAATTCCTGGACCAATAATCCCATTATACCTACTGAGTCTCAAGTATCTTATACACTTATAATCCCATTATACCTACTGAGTCTCAAGTATCTTATACACTTAGACCAGTCTCTAGTTTTCTTTGAAGAACAAAGTCACAGAACCGTAGCTGGAACAATTCGCTAATGGACCACACTTGGGAGAGAAACATCATGGCGACTTTTCGCTCCGTCCTGGACCGTTGTAAAGTCACAACTGGTTCAGGACTGAACTAATCATCGCCATAAGACTCCTCTCCTTAATTCCAGCTTTTGGTGAACACTTGTCATTGAAAAACTTTTAAAAGAACGATACTCTAACCTCATCTCTATGATGTTCTGAATGAAGAGTGAGCACGACTGAAGTATAGTTTTGGTATGACTTTGTCGAGCCTTGGAAATAATATTAGAGGAGAAGTAAATAGTGAATCTGAATACCATGGGAATACAGTTAGAAGTCTGAGTACACGAAAATCACTCCCTATGAAAGCAAAAGACTCGGCAAGAGATGTAACATTTCCCCAGTGAAAAGCAGTACACTGAGAGACAACACAATAAGTGTCAGGAGCCCAAGACTGCTCAACTGCCTCCCAGCATACATAAGGGGGATTACCAATAGACCCATGGCTGTCTTCAAGAAGGTACTGGACAGGCACCTAAAGTCAGTACCTGATCAACCGGGCTGTGGTTCGTACGTCAGTTTGCGTGCGGCCATTAGTAACAGCCTGGTTGATCAGACCCTGATCCACCACGAGGCCTGGTCTCAGACCGAGCCGCGGGGGCGTTGACCCCCGAAACCCTCTCCAGGTATACTCCAGGTATACATCTATCACTCACTATGATAACATGAAAGTGGATAAGCACGCACACACAAACAAACAAACAAACAAACACACACACACACACACACAATGTGCATTTGTAAACAAGGATATTTATGAAGCGACTTAGAATTATTGATATTGTAGTAGCCATGGTTAAAAGTACTTCTGGCAGGTTGGCAGACACTACTGACTGTTGTAGCCAGACTTAGACTTCGTTAAATATACTTCCGTCAGTTTGGCAGACACACAGATGATGATCCAACTAAATGCAAAGTATGTGGTCAACCTCATAGCCACTTTCTTAAACACAATGTGTATTACTGTTCACTTACTAAGGAATATATATACAGTATAATAACCTACGCGGTATGTCAAGATTTCTGATTAATGACAATGAGATACCAGATATTTTTTTGGCAAATATCCTAAATATGCTTGTAATAGATGAAATGTAAATTGTAAATATATATCCAGCTGTACTCCTGGTTTTTTTTAGCCTAGTTCGTAGGTCTTATAAATATTCATAAGCTGTTTCGCTTCCGGCCAGAGGATAGAAGTGGGGTGCAAAATAAACCAGCCGCTTCGGCACCAAAAATCAAAACTCAATTTTTTCTCAAATTCTCTCTTCTTTCCCTCTCTACCTCCAGTTACCCTCTCTACCTCTCCCTCTCTACCTCTCCCTCTCTACCTCCAGTTACCCTCTCTACCTCTCCGTATCTACCTCCAGTTACCCTCTCTTCCTATCATATGAAATAGGGTAGCAGCACACTGTTAATGTATCCAACTTTGTGTAAATAAAAAAGCTTTTTCATTCTCCATCCCCCTCTCATCCTCTGTCTGTCTGTCTGTCTCTCTCTCTCTCTCTCTCTCTTTCACTTTCTCTCTCAACGTTTGATAACATAATTTCATTAATAAGATACCCTGACACATCAGATACGTTAAAGATAGTTTAATGACCTGCGGGAAATGTAAAGGTATCTTATTAATGAAAATAAGATATCAAAACACTTTAAGCAAATATAAATTTGCATGAAAACATAAATTGTAAATTTATGTTCAGATGCACTCGTGTTAACTCTGTTGGAGAACAGCAGGTTCACACCCTGTTGGAGAACAGCAGGTTCACCTCCAGTGGATACATATGGTCTTGCCCTACCCTCCACGGCATGGATACTGGATGCACAATAGACCAGCCACTTTAGCGGAAAAATCTGAATCGTCTCTCTGTCTCTCTCTCTCTTTATATATATATATATATATATATATATATATATATATATATATATATATATATATATATATATATATTTAAATTTATATATTTTTTTTCATCTTTTAGAAGCTTTATCAGTCGTTGTAGCTACATGTAATGTACTGTTGGTCATTATAGTACTCATGATGACGTTTAACATATAGACGAAAAAATGTATCTTTCAGTTTATTTTCTTGATCTGTGAGCAAATTCTCATTGTGAGTGAGTATATCATGTAAACTGTAAATATACATCAAGGTGTGCTCCTGTTGCTCTTCTTTTCAGCCTAGTTCCTAGGCCTTTTAATTATTCATAATCTCTCGCTTCCGCCCAGAGGATGGATGTGAAGTGCACAATAAACCAGCCGCTTCGGCACCAAAAATCAAAACTCAATTTTTTTTTCGTCAAATTCATTTCTCTCCCTCTCTCCCTGCCTCCCTCTCTCCCTGCCTCCCTCTCTCCCTGCCTCCCTCTCTCCCTGCCTCCCTCTTCCCCTGCCTCCAATTACCCTCTCGTTTTGTCATATAAAATAGGGTAGCAGCACATTGTTAATGTATCCAATTTTGTTTGAATATAAAGCCTTCCCCACTTTCCATTCCTAACTCACTTTCTCTCTCTCTCTCTCTCTCTCTCTCTCTCTCTCTCTCTCTCTCTCTCTCTCTCTCTACTCTTCCCGTCTCCTCACTTCCTGCCCATCACCTGCCACCGCATATTCCCCTCATCTTTGTCACTCACCCACCGGGGCTGTCTATCAGCATAGTCGTCTTGAAATACAGTCGTTCAACAGTGGGTTGCCCTTGTCTGTATGTGTGTGTGTACTCACCTAGTTGTGATTGCAGGGGTCAAGTCACAGCTCCTGGCCCAGCCTCTTCACTGGTCGCTACTAGGTCACTCTCCCTGCGCCATGAGCTTTATCATACCTCTTCTTAAAGCTATGTATGGATCTTGCCTCCACTACATCACTTCCCAGACTATTCCACTTCCTGACATCTCTATGACTGAAGAAATACTTCCTAACATCCATGTGATCTATCTGAGTCTTCAACTTCCAACTGTGACCCCTCTGTTGCTGTGTCCCATCTCTGGAACATCCTGTCTCTGTCCACCTTGTCGATTCCTCTCAGTATTTTATATGTCGTTATCATATCCCCCGCGCGCGCGCGTGTGTGTGTGCGTACTTGGTCGCCAGAAAAATCTTCAGTAAACAAGGGGAAATAAATACAATCTCTCTCTCTCTCTCTCTCTCTCTAAATACCTAAATTCCAGTCTTATACTTAAGGGTGCTTCAGTGTTCTTGTATATACACAAATAACCCGTAGGAGACTGAAACTTATGAGGACGTTTCAGTCCGACCTGGACCATTAACTAGTGACAGAGAAGTGCGAATATAAGAGAGCCAGTGTATATATATGATATGGTAAGGAGGACGAGAGTGGTAGAACGAGAAGAGGAAGTAGTAGTAGTAGTAATGGTGGAGGTGGTGGTGGTAGTAGTAGCAGTAGTGAAATAAGGAGTCAGAGTGGAGTGCTAGCAAAGAAATAATACCACCTAACTATTGTTACATAACTGGTTCAAAACATCTACACGTTAATGAATGAGACACTTGTATAACACTTGCGTGTCTTTATTTTGGAGACGTTTCGCCCCCCATTGGCTTCCTCAGCCCAATACAGATTATTATTATTATAATCAAATAGAAGAAGCGCTAAACCACAGGGGTCATACAGCGCTGCAGGTTATTGTAGGATGCAGGGAGAGTGAGTTGTAAGAGGGAGATGGATGATTAGTAGGGTATGGAGTGCAAGATGACGGTGGGTAGTGCAGGGGTGGAGGGTAGCAAGAGATCGAGGTAGAAGGGACTGAGGGAGGTGCTAGAGGTATAATCTTCAGAGTTTTGTAGTAAGTCAGTTTCTGTCAAAAGTCAACAAGAGAGTCAGGATTAAAGGAGGGTCCATCTGCAAGAAGGGAAGGTAAAGAAAGGCCGCAGAGCGAAGACGCCGTTGG
>WNWK01001390.1:5000-287845 GCA_009830355.1 Cherax destructor
TTGGATGACTTTTTGTCTGACAACTTCAGTTTCATCACAGTGAAGTTCTTGCCTCCTAACACCACTCCTCTCATCCAGCCCATGGACCAGCAGGTCATTGCAAACGTCAAGAAACTGTACACCAAAACAATGTTTCAAAGGTGCTTTGACGTAACCTCAGCCTCTGCATTGACCCTAAAAGAGTTCTGGAAAGATCACTTCAATATCGTGTATTGCATAGGCCTTATAGGTAATGCTTTGGAGGGAGTGACTTCCAGGACTTTGAACTCTGCTTGGAGACCACTGTGGCCGGATTGTGTTGAAAAGAGGGATTTTGAAGTATTTGAGGCTGACCCTGACGACCCTGTGCCTGTTGTGGACTCTATTGTGGCATTGGGGAACAGCCTGGGGTTGGAGGCGAGTGGTGAGGATGTGGAAGAGTTGGTGGAGGAGCACAGGGTAGAGCTAACAACTGAAGAGCTGCAAGAGCTGGAACTGGAACAGCATCAGACCAGAGCTGAGGTTATTGCTTCACAGGAGGAGGAACAGGGAGTGAAGGAGGTGCCTTCTTCAGTGCTTAACCCTTTCAATGTCTGTGCCGTAGTTCTACGGCTTTGAGTTCAGAGTCCAAACGTAGTTCTACGTCATGAGCTCAGCTCACTCAGATAAGCTGTGAGCGGTAAATTTGGGCCTAGATATGAGAGAATACATCTATGTGGTAAGTGTGCACCACATAAAACAAATCATGCAGCACACAGTGCATAATGAGAGAAAAAACTGAAACCGTAATTTTCGATTAAAGCAGCGACTTTGCAGGGTTTTTTCGTATAATTTTTATAGTTGTATTTGCGATTTCGTGGTCTCATTTGATATAATGGAAGATATATTACAGATATAGAGATGATTTTGATTGGTTTTAGTACTGGAAATGGCTTGAAACAGCTCAAAATAGCAGAAATGTTCAATTTTTGCTGATGTTCAAGAGTAAACAAATGACCTCACACGTCTAATACGCGCCAGCTGGTGGGTCTAATATACGTTCATAAACACGCTGGATAACAGGTATATCTAGCTACTTCTACTTACACTTTAGGTCACACTACACTGGCATACACATGCATATATATACATACACACATCTAGGTTTTTCTTCTTTTTCTTAATAGCTCTTGTTCTTTTTATTTTCTCTATTGTCCATGGGGAAGTGGAAAAGAATCTTTCCTCCGTAAGCCATGCGTGTCGTATGAGGCGACTAAGATGCCGGGAGCAATGGGCTAGTAACCCCTTCTCCTGTACAAATCTACTAAAAACGAGAAGAAGAAAAACTTTATAAAATTGGGTTGTCTGAATGTGCGTGGATGTAGTGGATGATAAGAAAGAGATGATTGCCGATGTTATGAATGAAAAGAAGTTGGATGTCCTGGCCCTAAGCTGAAACAAAGCTGAAGGGGGTAGGCAGTTTCAGTGGAGAAATAAATGGGATTAAGTCAGGAGTATCTGAGAGAGTTAGAGCTAAGGAAGGGTAGCAATAATGTTGAAGGATCAGTTATGGAAGGAAAAGAGGAATATAAATGTGTAAATTCAAGGATTATGGATTAAAATAAGGGTCGGATGCGAAAAGTGGGTCATAATAAGCGGTATGCACCTGGAGAAGAGAGGAGTGTAGAGAGAGAGAGAGATTTTGGGAGATGTTAAGCGAATGTATAGGAACTTTTGAACCAAATGAGAGAGATCTGTGGTAGGGGACCTAAATGCTAAAGTGGGAGAAACATGCAGAGAGGGTGTAGTAGGTAAGTTTGGGGTGCCAGGTGTAAATGATAATGGGAGCCCTTTGATTGAACTTTGTATAGAAAGGGTTTAGTTATAGGTAATACATATTTTAAGAAAAAGAGGATAAATAAGTATACAAGATATGATGTAGGGCGTAATGACAGTAGTTTGTTGGACTATGTATTGGTAGATAAAGACTGTTGAGTAGACTTCAGGATGTACATGTTTATAGAGGGGCTACAGATATATCAGATCACTTTTTAGTTATAGCTACAGTGGAGTAAAAGGTAGATGGGATACAAGGAAAATAGAATCAGTAAGTAAAAGAGAGGTGAAGGTTTATAAACTAAAAGAGGAGGCAGTTAGGGTAAGATATAAACAACTATTGGAGGATAGATGGGCTAGTGAGAGTGTAGGCAATGGGGTCGAAATGTATGGGTAGATTTAAAATGTAGGTTAGAGTGTTCAGCAGAAGTTTGTGGTTACAGCGAGTGGGTGCAGGAGGGAAGAGGAGCGATTGGTGGAATGATGATGTAAAGAGAGTAGTAGGAGAAAAAGTTAGCATATGAGAGGTTTTACAAAGTAGAAGTGATGCAAGGAGGGAAGAGTATATGGAGAGAAAAAGAGGTTAAAAGAGTGGTGAAGCAATGTAAAGAGAGCAGATGAGAAGTGGGTGAGATGTTATCAGCAAATTTTGTTGAAAATAAGAAAAGTTTTGGAATGAGATTAATAAGTTGAGGAAGCCTAGAGAACAAATGGATTTGACAGTTAAAAATAGGAGAGGGGAGTTATTAAATGGAGAGTTAGAGGTATCGGGAAGATGGAGAGAATATTTTGAGGATTTGTTAAATGTTGATGAAGACAGGAAGCTGTGATTTCGTGTGTAGGGCAAGGAGGAATAACATCTTGTAGGAGTGTGGAAGAGCCAGTTGTGGGTGTAGGGAAGTTCGTGAGGCAGTGGGTAGAATGAAAGGGGGTAAGGCAGCTGGGATTGATGGGATAAAGATAGAAATGTTAAAAGCAGGTGGGGATATAATTTTGGAGTGGTTGGTGCTATTATTTAATAAATGTATGGAAGAGGGTAAGTACCTAGGGATTGGCAGAGAGCGTGTATTGTTCCTTTGTATAAAGGCAAAGGGACAAAGAGAGTGCAAAATTATAGGGGAATAAGTCTGTTGAGTGTACCTGGTAAAGTGTATGGTAGAGTTATTATTGAAAGAATTAAGAGTAAAACAGAAAGCAGGATAGCAGATGAACAAGGGCTTTAGGAAAGGTAGGGGGTGTAGACCAAGTGTTTACAGTGAAACATATAGGTGAACAGTATTTGGATAAGGGTAAAGATGTTTTGTGGCATTTATGGATTTGGAAAAGGCGTATGATAGGGTAGATAGGGGCAAATGTGGCAGATGTTGCAGGTGTATGGAATAGGAGGAAGGTTACTGAAAGCAGTGAAGAGTTTTTAAGGAGGATAGTGAGGCCCAGGTTAGAGTGTAGGAGGGAAGGACTATTTCCCAGTAAAAGTGGGCCTTAGACAAGGATGTGTGATGTCACCGTGGTTGTTCAATATATTTATAGATGGGGTTGTAAGAGAAGTGAATGCGAGGGTCTTGGCAAGAGGTGTTGGGCTAAAAGATAAAGAAGCAAATACAAAGTGGAGTTGTCACAGTTGCTTTTTGCTGATGACACGTGCTTTTGGGAGATCTGAAGAGAAGCTGCAGAGGTTGGTGGATGAATTTGGTAGGGTGTGTAAAAGAAGAAAATTGAAAGTGAATATAGGAAAGAGTAAGTGATGAGGATAACAAAAGAATAGGTGACGAAAGATTGATATCAGATTGGAGGGAGAGAGTATGGAGGAGGTGAATGTATTCAGATATTTGGGAGTGGACAGCGGGGATGGGTCTATGAAGGATGAGGTGAATCATAGAATTGATGAGGGAAAAGGGTGAGTGGAGCACTGAGTCTGTGGAGACAAAGAACCTTGTCCATGGAAGTAAAGAGGGAATGTATGAGAGTATAGTTATACCAATGCTCTTATATGGGTGTGAAGCATGGGTGATGAATGTTGCAACGAGGAGAAGGCTGAGGCAGGGAGATGTCATGTCTGAGGTCAAGTGTGGTGTGAATATAATGCAGAGAATTCGGAGTTTGGAAATTAGGAGGAGGTGCGGATTACCAAAACGATTGTTCAGAGAGCTGAGGAGGGGTGTTGAGGTGGTTTGGACATGTAGAGAGAATGGAACGAGACAGAGTGACTTCGAGAGTGTATAATCTGTAGTGGAGGGAAGGGGGGTAGGGGTCGGCCTAGGAAAGGTTGGAGGGAGGGGTAAAGGAAGTTTGTGGCGAGGGCTTGACTCCAGCAAGCATGTGTGAGCGTATTTGATAGGAGTGAATGGAGGCATATGGTTTTAATACTTGACGTGCTGTTGGAGTGTGAGCAAAGTAACATTTATGAAGGATTCAGGAACTCGGCAGGCTCGGACTCTGAGTTCTGAGATGGGAAGTACAGTGCCGGCACCTGAAGGAGGGTGTTAATGTTGCAGTTATATAACTGTAGTGTAAAGCACCCTTCTGGCAAGACAGTGATGGAGTGAATGATGATGAAAGTTTTTTTTCGGGCCACTCCTGCCTTGGTGGGAATCGGGTCATGTGTTAATAAAAAAATAAAATCCCACCTCCTTAATCTCCAAACTAATGGATTCTCTGTATTATATTCACACCACACATTGCCCTCAGACATGACATCTCCACTGCCTCCAGCCTTCTCCTTGTTAAAACATTCACAACCCATGTCTCACACCCATAAGAGTGTTGGTCTAACTATACCTCATACATTCCCCTCTTGCTTTCATGGATAAAGTCCTCTGTCTCCACAAGCTCCTCAGTGCACCACTCACCCTTTTCCCACGTTAATTCTATGATTCACCTCATCCTTCATAGACCCATCTGCTGACACATCCACTCCCAAATATCTGAACACATTCACCTCCTCCATACTCTCTCCAATCTGATATCCAATCTTTCGTATCTAATTTTTTTGTTATCCTCATCACCTTCCTCTTTCCCACATTCACTTTTAATTTCCTTCTTTTACATACCCAACCAAACTCATCCACCAACCTCTGCAACTTTTCTTCAGAATCCCCAAAAGCACAGTGTCATCAGCAAAGAGCAACTGTGACAACTCCCATTTTGTGTTAGATTATTTATCTTTATTATTATTATTATTATTATTATTATTATTATTATTATTATTATTATTAATATTATTAACTATCTATGTGCACTGTGGAATAAGGAAGCATTTCTTGTGCACATGGAAATATTAGTAAAAGTAGGATGTTTATTTTGGCCACACAGCACATCAGTGGGGGGAGGATGTTATAATTCAGAGGATCATTTTAATTGTGATATCTGCACACTTGGCAAGGTTACTATTGAATAAATAATGGTGAATAGGTTTTCCTGTTTTATTTTTTGGGGGGATGTTACCCTGTCTCAGTGGGAGATGGCTGGTGTGTTAAAAAAAAAACACTACTAACAACAGTTTGCCCATAGACTGGTCTGAACAAGTCAGACTTGGTAATAATATAATAATAATAATAATAATAATAATAATAATATTTATTTCTACAAGTACAGTGGTACCTCGGTTTACGATGTTATCACCTTACGTTATTTCGCAACCGATATTTATAACGTAAGAAATTTGTTTGTGGTTTACGATGTTTGCCTTGCCGACATTCGTACCGGACCTGTCCGCTTTGCGCCAGCTGACGCGCACTCCAGGGAGCGTCAGTGCTATTGTTTACTAACGAGGGGACCACCCACCCACACCCACGCATTCATACCAGTATATTGTCATTATTCCACTGTTTTTAGTGCTTGCAACTGCTAAATAAGCTACCATGGGTCCAAGGAAAGATCCTAGTGCTAAGCCTGTGGGAAAGGAACAGAAATATATGTACGATAGAAGTGAAGAAGAAGGAGATAATAGAAAATATGAAAGTGGAGTGCGATCAGTGAGGGTGGCCAGGCTGTATGAAACCCTATTCTACCATCGCTACCATTGTGGATAAGAAATATTTAAGTAAAATCCCAAAGGGAGCTGTTGTTGCAAAGGTGCATCTGTGATCACAAAACAGAGACCACAAGTGGTGGAAAATGTGGAAAGGTTGTTGTTGGTGAGGATGTGGAACAGTTGGTGGAGGAGCACAAGGAAGAGCTAACCACTGAAGATCTGCAAGAGCTTCAACAGCAACTGGAACAAGAGAGCAGAGGTCAGGACAATGGTTCAGAGGAGGTGGAGGAGGTGGAACAAAATGGAAGAATGTGCCCTTCATGGATTAGGACATTTGTGGAATGTGGAGCAAGGTGCAAGCATTTATGGATGAATATCACCCTAACCATGTGTTTTGCAGGCTGTGCTGGCAACCGTACAATGACACAGTGGTGTCATTTAGGGATGTGTTAAAGAATCGCCAGACACAGATCTCCTGGGCAAATTGTTGTTAGAAAGAGGTCTAGTGACTCCAAGCTTTGGGCCTAGTGGCATTCAAAGAAAAGGGAAGTAACCCAGAAAGAACTTACCACCCGCAAAATGTTAATGGAAGGGATTCCTTTCCCAAAAACTCGCATACTACTCCACCTTCTCTCCCTCCTCCCGTCCTCCACATCAACAACTCTTCAATAAATGTAAGTGACATGTTATTGTACAATATTTGCATGTATATTTATGTATTCTTTATTAAATTGTGTATTATTTAATGTCCAAAAGTTCTAAAAATATTTTATTTAATCTACTTTGGAAGTCTTGGGCTATTAAATTATTTCATTATTTCTTATGGGGAAAATTGATTCGTTTACGATTGTTTCGGCTTAAAATATGCCCTCTGACGGATTAAAATCGTAAACCGAGGTACCACTGTACATGTACAAGGTATACAGGTTTACAAGGTATACAAGGTAAAGCATTTGTTTTAGGATTTGAATTAGAGTATGGGATTCTGTCTGAAATTTGAGTTTGTAATGGTTGGTTTGAGGTGGTCAGCAGAGTTAAGTTTATTTAGGCACAGGTACACATAAGTACAGTTATCATACATAGTAACATATGTAAATTATCTAGGATAACCCAAAAATTCAGACAAAATGACTTATTTCCAAGTTTAAATTCCATTGGTGAGGTATGGGTAAATGAGAGAGAAGCAGTGTTTTAAATATAGAGGGGAAGGGACGTACGTACTGTAATAGAAAATTTTTGAGTGCTTACCTTGTTTTTTATTTTTATAAATGAGCTGGATTCAAGCATTGAATTTAGATTTATTATCTCTAAGCAGACCTACAAACTTATCCTCATCTTTTTTATCTACATTTATAAAGAAATACAAAATATTGCAAGCATGATTTCTTTGTGCACTGCAGTTTATTGAAAGTGCTCATAAATTTTGTGTACTGTACTTGGCACTTTAAAATTTAATGTGGTATTCTAGTTTTATGATGTCTAATTTATCATTTGTTTTGACTTTTTTTAGGTGCAGGAGTTTCAGCAGAGTCAGGAGTTCCAACTTTTCGGGGTGCTGGTGGTTTCTGGCGTACATGGCAGGCTCAAGACTTGGCAAGTCCTGGAGCATTTAGACGGAATCCTTCATTAGTGTGGGAGTTTTACCACTACCGTCGGGAGGTCATGTCCACCAAGGATCCTAATCCTGTGAGTTAATCATACAATAAATAGATATTTATCTTTTGTGTAGCTTACCTTGGGCAGTACAATAGTTGATTAAAATAATATTGGTTAAAGTAGATAAATAAATAATCAATAAATATTTTGTTTAAACTAGGTACATAAGTGTTACAAAGATGGTTTAGCAGTTTTATTCCCTATATACATTGTCTTCCTCTAATAAATGTCCTGAACTGTACATAAGTGTCTTTTTCCATCTCTCGTCAGTATCACCATATCATTTTTCAAAAGGGTACATGTATGGGTCCTAGTTCAGGTGTTAGGTAGCATTTGGCAGGTCATTGATGTACATAGTTGAAGAAAAGAAGAGGACCTAGAACGCTATCTTGGGGAGACACTTTAAATGTATTGGTAAAGTACTAAGTGTCATTTAGGGTTATATGCTGTTGTCTGTAACTGAGGTATGATTGAAAATACATGTACAGTAAGAGAGATCTCTAGGTCCATAGTAATTTGCCATCAGTAAAAAAATACATTAAAGAGCAGTATCAAAAACCTTTCAAATTAATAATGAATCCAATAAAATACTCTTATTTCAAGTGCTGAATAAACTGTGTCAGGCATTTTTATTATTGTCAGCAGTGCTTTTATTAAGTCTAAATACAAACTGATAAGAAGTAAGCCTATTGTGTCTTGATCTCATAAAGTCTGTTAAACCATTGAATTTATTTTCTAATACTTAAAACTTACTGAATTTAAATAAATACTGATCTTGCACTTTATAGACTAGTGCTGGGATTAGATATTATTATAACATTATTTATGTCCATTCATGACCATAAGTGTTGCTTATATGTACAGTATACAAAAAAAAAAAAAATTGTGTTATGCCATTTCAGGCCCATTTTGCATTAGCACAAGCAGAGGAGCGTCTTGCCTCAGAGGGGCGCCATCTAGTGGTTATCACACAAAATATTGATGAATTACATTTTAAAGCTGGATCAAAGAATGTCATAGAATTACATGGGTCACTGTTCCGAACTCAGTGTACACAATGTGGGGAAGTACGTGCCAATACTGACAGCCCCATTTGTCCTGCACTCAGTGGAAAAGGGTATGTTCTTATTCTTTTAGCCTTTTCTTCTTTGATATCAATTTATCAGTGATATACCATAAAATGGTTGCTCCAGAAATCTTTTAAGATTCTTTTTCTTTGAGATTCCAGTGAAAATTTTTGTATTTATAATTTTTTAAACAGGCTATCCTTATATATATTCAAATTGCACAAGTAACTTTTGATCAATTACTAGATTCACTCTCTCTTAGTCTTGTGGGCCCTATTGTACCTGCTTTTAAAACCTCCAAGGAGGTTTCTTGATGCTGGTAAGGGACACCTGATTAAAGGAATTGAACCTGACCTTTCCTTACTTGCTTCCACCCTAATTGCCTTCCATACCCCAGGCACAATATGACCCCCTAAAGATTTAGTACTTCTTCCTAAATATAATAATAATGTGAGAGCCAAAAATGATCCTTCATTATTATTTTACAGTATTCACAAAAAAGCCTAAAGAGCACCTTGAAACATCATTAAACATTAAGACAATATCATTATTTAGAGGTCGTTTACCCCAAGACTTGGAAGCTTGCCAGAGACCTTATTATATCAAGGGTATAGATGCCGGGAGCAATGGGCTAGTAACCCCTTCTCCTGTACAAATCTACTAAAAACGAGAAGAAGAAAAACTTTATAAAATTGGGTTGTCTGAATGTGCGTGGATGTAGTGCGGATGATAAGAAAGAGATGATTGCCGATGTTATGAATGAAAAGAAGTTGGATGTCCTGGCCCTAAGCGAAACAAAGCTGAAGGGGGTAGGCGAGTTTCAGTGGGGAGAAATAAATGGGATTAAGTCAGGAGTATCTGAGAGAGTTAGAGCTAAGGAAGGGGTGGCAATAATGTTGAAGGATCAGTTATGGAAGGAAAAGAGGGAATATAAATGTGTAAATTCAAGGATTATGTGGATTAAAATAAGGGTCGGATGCGAAAAGTGGGTCATAATAAGCGTGTATGCACCTGGAGAAGAGAGGAGTGTAGAGGAGAGAGAGATTTTGGGAGATGTTAGCGAATGTATAGGAACTTTTGAACCAAATGAGAGTAATTGTGGTAGGGGACCTAAATGCTAAAGTGGGAGAAACATGCGAGAGGGTGTAGTAGGTAAGTTTGGGTGCCAGGTGTAAATGATAATGGGAGCCCTTTGATTGAACTTTGTATAGAAAGGGTTTAGTTATAGGTAATACATATTTTAAGAAAAAGAGGATAAATAAGTATACAAGATATGATGTAGGGCGTAATGACAGTAGTTTGTTGGACTATGTATTGATAGATAAAAGACTGTTGAGTAGACTTCAGGATGTACATGTTTATAGAGGGGCTACAGATATATCAGATCACTTTTTAGTTATAGCTACAGTGGGAGTAAAAGGTAGATGGGATACAAGGAAAATAGAATCAGTAAGTAAAAGAGAGGTGAAGGTTTATAAACTAAAAGAGGAGGCAGTTAGGGTAAGATATAAACAACTATTGGAGGATAGATGGGCTAGTGAGAGTGTAGGCAATGGGGTCGAAAATGTATGGGGTAGATTTAAAAATGTAGTGTTAGAGTGTTCAGCAGAAGTTTGTGGTTACAGGCGAGTGGGTGCGGAGGAAGAGGAGCGATTGGTGGAATGATGATGTAAAGAGAGTAGTAAGGGAGAAAAAGTTAGCATATGAGAGGTTTTTACAAAGTAGAAGTGATGCAAGGAGGGAAGAGTATATGGAGAGAAAAAGAGAGGTTAAAAGAGTGGTGAAGCAATGTAAAAAGAGAGCAGATGAGAGAGTGGGTGAGATGTTATCAGCAAATTTTGTTGAAAATAAGAAAAAGTTTTGGAATGAGATTAATAAGTTGAGGAAGCCTAGAGAACAAATGGATTTGACAGTTAAAAATAGGAGAGGAGAGTTATTAAATGGAGAGTTAGAGGTATCGGGAAGATGGAGAGAATATTTTGAGGATTTGTTAAATGTTGATGAAGACAGAGAAGCTGTGATTTCGTGTGTAGGGCAAGGAGGAATAACATCTTGTAGGAGTGTGGAAGAGCCAGTTGTGGGTGTAGGGGAAGTTCGTGAGGCAGTGGGTAGAATGAAAGGGGTAAGGCAGCTGGGATTGATGGGATAAAGATAGAAATGTTAAAAGCAGGTGGGGATATAATTTTGGAGTGGTTGGTGCTATTATTTAATAAATGTATGGAAGAGGGTAAGGTACCTAGGGATTGGCAGAGAGCGTGTATTGTTCCTTTGTATAAAGGCAAAGGGGACAAAAGAGAGTGCAAAAATTATAGGGGAATAAGTCTGTTAGTGTACCTGGTAAAGTGTATGGTAGAGTTATTATTGAAAGAATTAAGAGTAAAACAGAAAGCAGGATAGCAGATGAACAAGGGGCTTTAGGAAAGGTAGGGGTGTGTAGACCAAGTGTTTACAGTGAAACATATAGGTGAACAGTATTTGGATAAGGGTAAAGATGTTTTTGTGGCATTTATGGATTTGGAAAAGGCGTATGATAGGGTAGATAGGGGGGCAATGTGGCAGATGTTGCAGGTGTATGGAATAGGAGGAAGGTTACTGAAAGCAGTGAAGAGTTTTTATGAGGATAGTGAGGCTCAGGTTAGAGTGTGTAGGAGGGAAGGGGACTATTTCCCAGTAAAAGTGGGCCTTAGACAAGGATGTGTGATGTCACCGTGGTTGTTCAATATATTTATAGATGGGGTTGTAAGAGAAGTGAATGCGAGGGTCTTGGCAAGAGGTGTTGGGCTAAAAGATAAAGAAGCAAATACAGTGGTACCTCGGTTTACGATTTTAATCCGTCAGAGAGGGCATATTTTAAGCGAAACAATCGTAAAACGAATCAATTTTCCCCATAAGAAATAATGGAAATAAATTTAATCCGTCCAAGACTTCCAAAAGTAGTTAAATAAAATATTTTTTAGAACTTTTGGACATTAAATAATACACAATTTAATAAAGAATACATAAATATACATGCAAATATTGTACAATAACATGTCACTTACATTTATTGAAGAGTTGTTGATGTGTGGAGGACGGGAGGAGGGGAGAAGGTGGAGTAGTATGCTAGTGTTTGGAAGGGGAATCCCTTCCATTAACACTCAGGTGGTAAGTTCTTTTCTGGGGTTACTTCCCTTTTTCTTTGAATGCCACTAGGACCAGCTTGAGAGTCACTAGACCTCTTTCTAACAACAAATTTGTCCAGGGAGATCTGTGTCTGGCGATTCTTTAACACATCCCTGAAATGACACACCACTGTGTCATTGTACAGGTTGCCAGCACGGCCTGCAACAGCATGGTTAGGGTGATATTCATCCATAAATGCTTGCACCTTGCTCCACATTCCACAAATGTCCTTAATCCTTGAAGAAGGCACATTCTTCCATTTTTGTTCCACCTCCTCCACCTCCTCTGAACCATTGTCCTGACCTCTGCTCTCTTGTTCCAGTTGCTGTTGAAGCTCTTGCAGATCTTCAGTGGTTAGCTCTTCCTTGTGCTCCTCCACCAACTGTTCCACATCCTCACCAACAACAACCTTTCCACATTTTCCACCACTTGTGGTCTCTGTTTTGTGATCACAGATGCACCTTTTGCAACAACAGCTTCCTTGATTTTACTTAAATATTTCTTATCCACAATGGTAGCGATGGTAGAATAGGGTTTACCATACAGCCTGGCCAGCTCACTGATACGCACTCCACTTTCTATTTTTCTATTATCTCCTTCTTCACTTCTATCGTACATATATTTCTGTTCCTCTTTGCCACAGGCTTAGCACTAGGATCTTTCCTTGGACCCATGGTAGCTTATTTAGCAGTTGCAAGCACTAAAAACAGTGGAATAATGACAATATACTGGTATGAATGCGTGGGTGTGGGTGGGTGGTCGCTCTCGCTTGTAAACAATAGCACTGACGCTCCCTGGAGTGCGCGCTCAGCTGGGGCCAGCGGACAGGTCCGGTACGAATGTCGGTAACCGAAGCAAACATCGTAAACCACAAACAAATTTCTTACGTTATAAATATCGGTTACCGAAAATAACGTAAGGTGATAACATCGTAAACCGAGGTACCACTGTACAAAGTGGGAGTTGTCACAGTTGCTTTTTGCTGATGACACTGTGCTTTTGGGAGATTCTGAAGAGAAGCTGCAGAGGTTGGTGGATGAATTTGGTAGGGTGTGTAAAAGAAGAAAATTGAAAGTGAATATAGGAAAGAGTAAGGTGATGAGGATAACAAAAAGAATAGGTGACGAAAGATTGGATATCAGATTGGAGGGAGAGAGTATGGAGGAGGTGAATGTATTCAGATATTTGGGAGTGGACATGTCGGCGGATGGGTCTATGAAGGATGAGGTGAATCATAGAATTGATGAGGGAAAAGGGTGAGTGGAGCACTTGGAGTCTGTGGAGACAAGAACCTTGTCCATGGAAGTAAAGAGGAATGTATGAGAGTATAGTTATACCAACGCTCTTATATGGGTGTGAAGCATGGGTGATGAATGTTGCAACGAGGAGAAGGCTGGAGGCAGTGGAGATGTCATGTCTGAGGTCAATGTGTGGTGTGAATATAATGCAGAGAATTCGGAGTTTGGAAATTAGGAGGAGGTGCGGGATTACCAAAACGATTGTCCAGAGAGCTGAGGAGGGGTTGTTGAGGTGGTTTGGACATGTAGAGAGAATGGAACGAGACAGAGTGACTTCGAGTGTATAAATCTGTAGTGGAGGAAGGCGGGGTAGGGGTCGGCCTAGGAAAGGTTGGAGGGAGGGGTAAAGGAAGTTTTGTGTGCGAGGGCTTGGATTTCCAGCAAGCATGTGTGAGCGTATTTGATAGGAGTGAATGGAGGCATATGGTTTTTAATACTTGACGTGCTGTTGGAGTGTGAGCAAAGTAACATTTATGAAGGGATTCAGGGAAACCGGCAGGCCGGACTTGAGTTCTGGAGATGGGAAGTACAGTGCCGGCACTCTGAAGGAGGGGTGTAAATGTTGCAGTTTTATAACTGTAGTGTAAAGCACCCTTCTGGCAAGACAGTGATGGAGTGAATGATGATGAAAGTTTTTCTTTTTCGGGCCACCCTGCCTTGGTGGGAATCGGCCGATGTGTTAATAAAAAAAAAAAAAAAAAAAGATGCTTTATATAAATAATGTCCCTTTGTGGGAGGTTCCTTGATTGTGGTGAGGAGCTGTTGATGTATGGAATTGGAACTGTTCTCCAGTTCATTGAATTGAGCTTGAATACCTTCCATTCCCTGAGGTGCTGTATGGCTCCTATGGGTTTAGCACTCGCCCACATGGATATAACAATAACATCATTAATAATAATAGTATCTTTATTTACAACAAGTACATGTACATGGTATACAGCCCTAGCTGACATCAATGACACTACTATATAGAAAGCCACTTGTTATGCAGAGCATTTCGGGCAAATTAGGTCAGTTTTGTCCCAGGATGCGACCCACACCAGTCGACTAACTCCCAGGTACTACTCATTTTACTGATGGGCGAACATAGACAACCGGTGTAAAGAAACACGCCCAATGTTTCTACCCTCGCTGTGAGTCGAACCCAGACCCTCGCCATGTGAAGCGAGAGCTTTAGCCACCAGGCACCAATATATTGTATAAACATAATATGTACTGTCCTGTACAGTGAACCCCCAGTTTTCGTAATTAATTTGTTCCAGAATGCTGTTCAAGTGCCATTACCAAACGAATTTGTTCCCATAAGGAATAATGTAAATTAGATTAGTCCTTTTAGACCCCAAAAATACACTTACAAAAGCACTTACAAAAATACACTTACA
This sequence comes from Cherax destructor, assembly GCA_009830355.1. NCBI lineage: Eukaryota > Metazoa > Arthropoda > Malacostraca > Decapoda > Parastacidae > Cherax > Cherax destructor. The sequence goes on from WNWK01001390.1 coordinate 19,333, forward strand.
TAATTGTTCGAGTTTGAAGGAGTATGAAAACCGGGTCCACTGTATATGTATATATATATATATATGTTTTTGCCTAGTAGGAAAGTAATAATTGTTTCTTTCAGTGCCCCAGACCCAAAGGCAGAAGATGCAAGAATTCCAGAATCGGAACTTCCAAGATGTACAGCATGCTCAGGTCTCTTGCGTCCTGATGTGGTATGGTTTGGAGAAGGTCTTGATCCTTACGTGTTGCACAGGGCAGGTTAGTTGATATGATCCCTTCAGTGAGCAAGCCTTGATGCTGGTGAAGAGCTCTTGATCTAAGGAATTGGAGCTACCCTCCACTTCCTTGGATCAAACTTGATTACCTCCTATTCTTCAGGCGCTGTATAATGACCACTTCCCCATGAATATACAATACACATGTATTATAATTATTGTATTCGTGGGGAATCACTAAACCCTTAGGGTTACTCGTATAATATGTTGTACTTCCCTTCCCATTGCATGAAATCACTACTTTCCTTTTTTAAACAACATACATGTATATTAGCTAAAAATATTGCCTCATTCATCCTAGTACGACTTAGACACACATGCAACATCTAGGTATCTATTTGTAGACATTTTGTCAACCAGTGGCTTTATCATTACAATACGAGGATATAATATGAAGAATGTAGAATTACTTATTAAAAATGAGGTAATTAGTTCCTCAGCCTTGAAGTTGGTGAAGAGCACCAGAGTCTTGAAGAATCTAAAGCACAGGCATGGAGCTTGGCATCAGGTGAGGGATGTGCAGTAGATGCCAAGCTTCAGATTCTTCAAGACTTCGGTGCTCTTCAAGAACTCCAAGGTTGAGGACTGATTATACTTCATCTTTTGTGTGTAATTATTCTACATTCTTCACATTATGTCCTTGTATTAATAAAGCCACTGGATGGCGAAACGTCTACAAATAAAAATACCCAGATATTGCACAAGTCTATTTCCTCATCTTGTCGTTATTGTATACCATTCATTTAATAGTTAAGCTACCCGGCAGCACCCAGGATTACCACTTAACACTGAGGCTCAAAATCTCTTTTATATAAGGTACTAATGTACAGATATAAGATGTAATAGTTTTCATATACAATTGTACCTACAAATTTACCAGCTTAAGTATATTCACAGATTTCAACTATCCAACATTTTTATTGTTGAGCAACCATCAGATCGATTTAATTACAAGTATTTGTTTTTTCTGTCTTTATGGCTTTTCCGCATCCAAATCTCTTCTGGTAATTATTTCTTAAAATGTCAAATTTAACTAGGTTATATTACAAAGATATGAACTCAAATCTGAAAAAATATTTGTTCATTTACTGTAATCTTGCATGGTTTGTACCTTCATGGGACTTTTAGGAATATAATTCCCTGTGAATTTGTAGGGATTGTACGTATAATGATCTACAAATTCTGTCAAACAAGCATTATACAAAGCGGTAATTTTTCCATATGTCTGGCACTTCCATGGGTTTATGTTGCTTAGTGTCATATGATTCAAATTACAAATATGTGATAAATTACATAGTTTAAATAATTCTGGTGTATAAAATGTATTCTCTTAAGTTATTTCTCCATGAATACACACAGACGAAGAGCTGAAAGCATGTGATCTCTGTTTGGTGGTGGGAACATCATCAGTAGTGTATCCTGCCGCTATGTTTGCTCCGCAAGTTGCAGCTCAAGGGGTTCCGGTAGCAGAATTCAATTTGGAATCCACTCCAGCTACAGACTCATTTGGGTGAGTTGCCTGGTACAGAATTACAGTACTGTGTTTGCATTCTTTATAGGAAAATTTTATGACAGTTGCATTTTTCAGGCTCATGGCTCACTCTGGATGTAAATATATATTACTCTCTTTCTCCACCATTTTCTGAAATAATTAAAGTTTCAACACAGCAGCAAGTGTTTACTGTGTAGTGTTTGAAAGTGGGAAACAAGATTATTTTCTTTGTAAGTGACAAGGAGAACCATGTTTTATATCCATGGAAGCCAGCAGAATTTAATGCATCTGAGCTCTTCTCCACTTTACCAAAATATGCAGCATTCTAATTTGCTGAAATTAATCAAGTTTTATATCCATGGAAGCTGGTGGTATTTAATGCATCAGAGCTCTTCTCTACACTCTTCTCCTCTTATACCAAAATATGCAGAATTCTAATTTGCTGAAAATAATCAAGTCCTGGAAGTGGGAAGTACAGTGCTTGCACTCTGAAGGAGGGGTGGAGATATGTTGCAGTTTTTGAACTGTAGCATTGGCATGACTGGCCAGACAATGATGGAGCGAGTGACGATGAGTTTTTTTTTTTCAGGTCAACCCTGCCTTGGTGGGAAATGGCCAATGTGTTAAAAAAAAAAGGAGGTAGTATTTGGTAAATACATATACACCAACAGGTGTTCAGTGTTGCTGAACCAGTTATTTTAATTTGCATTTGAAGAAAAATAGGGAAGGGAGGGTAACTTCAGTGGTGATGAGCTAGTGGTGTAGCTGCATCAGGGCTCATCACTACACATTTATCTTAATGCCAAGATGGGCAGCATTCTATTTTGCTGGACTATATTGGAGAGAATAACTTCTTCTTTCAAGAAACTGGTCTTATCCCACTGAGGCAGGGTGACCCAAAAAGAAAAACAAAAGCTTCTCTTTTTAACTTTAGTAATGTATACAGGAGGAGGAGTTACTAGCCCCTTGCTCCTGGCATTTTAGTTGCCTCTTACGACATGCATGGCTTACGGAGGAAGAATTTTGTTCCACTTCCCCATGGAGATAAGAGGAAATAAACAAGAACAAGAACTAGTAAGAAAATAGAAGAAAACCCAGAGGGGTGTACTCGCCTATATGTGGTTGCAGGGGTCGTGTCATAGCTCCTGGCCCCGCCTCCTCACTGGTCAATACTAATTCACTCTCTCCTTGCTCCATGAGCTTTATCATACCTCTTCTTAAAGCTATTTATGGAACTTGTGTATATATATGCTTGTACATGCATGTGTAGCGTGACCTAAATGTAAATAGAAGTAGCAAGACGTACCTGAAATCTTGCATGTTTGTGAGACAGAAAAAAAGACACCAGCAATCCTACATCATGTAAAACAATTACAGTGGACCCTCGGTTAACGAATACCCCGGAAGTCGTGCAATTATGTAAGTATAATTTTGTAAGTTCTTGTGGAAGTGTATTTTTCGGGGTCTGAAATAGACTAACCTACGTGAAATTTTTCCTTAAGGGAGTAAATTCGTTCGGTAATGGCACTTGAGCAGACTTCAGGAGTGAAGTTTTTACGAAACTCAGGGGTCCACTGTACAGGCTTTCATTTTACACTTACTTGGCAAGACGGTAGTACCTCCCTGGGTGGCTGAAGTCTACCAACCTACTACCTAGGGAGAGGATAACTACATAGAATATATAATTTGATGCTCTGTTGGATGCTGCACCCCATGTTTATTATTTTAGCCATAGAAAATGCTACTCACATGGGAGGGGGTCATTCAAAATATGCTAAAAGGTCAAATTGTACAGTGTTTGATCACAAGGGAATGTGAGTAGATGGAAGACAGCCTTTTGAAGATGAACCAGTGTTGGACCATATAGTATGGCTTCCATTTCTCACAGACAGGAAATCTCATATTATGGTTAATACATGTTAAACAACCATGGTGACATTACACATCCCTGTCTAAGACCTACTTTTACTGGGAATTAATCTCCCTCTCTCCTGCACACCCTAACCTGAGCCTCACTATCCTCATAAAAACTCTTTACAGCATTTAGTAACTTACTACCTATTCCATACACTTGCAACATCTGCCACATTGCTCCCCTATCCACTCTATCATATGCCTTTTCTAAATCCATAAATGCAATGAAAACTTCCCTACCTTTATCTAAATACTGTTCACATATGTGCTTCAATGTAAACACCTGATCTACACATCCCCTACCCATTCTAAAGCCTCCTTGCTCATCTGCAATCCTGCTCTCTGTTTTACCTCTAAGTCTTTCAATAATAACCCTACCATACACTTTACCTGGTATACTCAGTAAACTTATTCCCTATAATTTTTACAATCTCTTTTGTCCCCCTTCCCTTTATATACATATATAAAGGCTGTGGTTCGTACGTCAGTTTGCGTGCAGCCAGCAGTAATAGCTTGGTTGATCAGACCCTGATCCACCACGAGGCCTGGTCTCAGACTGAGCCGCAGGGGCGTTGACCCTCGAAGCCCTCTCCAAGTATACTCCAGGTATACACGCTCTCTGCCAATCCCTAGGTACCTTCCCCTCTTTCATACATTTATTAAACAAAAATACCAACCACTCCAACACTATATCTACCCCTGCTTTTAACATTTCTGTCATGATCCCATCAGTTCCAGCTGCTTTACCCCCTTTCATTCTACATAATTCCTCACGCACCTTCCCCACACTTACATCCATCCTGCTCTTCGTCACTCCTAAAAGATGTTATACCTCCCTGGCCAGTGCATGAAATTACTGCCTCCCTTTCTTCATTGACATTTCAAAGTTCATCAAAATATTCCCGCCTTCTACCCAATACCTCGAACTCCCCATCTATTAACTCCCCTACTTGTTTTTAACTGACAAATCCATTCGTCCCCTAGGCTTTCTTAACTTGTTTATTTCATTCCAAATTTTTTTATTCTCAGCAAAATTTCTTGACAGTGCCTCTCCCACTTTATCATTTGCTCTCCTTTTGCACTCTCTCACCACTCTCTTCACCTTTCTTTTACTTTCCATATACTCTGCCCTTCTTATATCACTTCTGCTTTGTAAAGACCTCTCATAAGCTACCTTTTTCTCTTTTATTGCACCCTTTACCTCATCATTCCACCAATCACTCCTCTTTCCTCCTGCACCCACCCTCCTATAGCCATAATCTTTTGCCCCACATTCTATTACTGCATTTTCAAAACTATCCCATCCCTCTTCAACCCCATCCCCACTACCCATACTTGTACTAGCGCACCTTTCTGCTAAATAGTTGCTTATATCTCCCCCTAACTTCCTTCTCCCTTTGTTTATAAACTTTCACCTCTTTCTTACTTACTGTTGCTATTTTCCTTTTGTTTGACTATCATAGTAAATTTAATAACCACTTCTAGCACTGTCAAAAAATGTAAGTACTAATTGTTTTATTTTTATTTCAGTTTTCACTTTGAGGGACCATGTGGAACAACATTACCCATTGCTCTTGCTCCTTGAAGTTGAGGCTAAGTTAATGACAGATATATTTGTCTTTAGGCAATGAAATTAATTTAGATTAATGAATTGTATTACAATTGTTATGCTAGTTACCACTAATTTTGCTTACCCCTGTATATAAATGCACTCTGTTTAATATTGATTTTGATATATAATTAAAAAAACATTTTAATCTTTTAAACTAGGGTTCCTGAACTAGGGTATGTCTATCTCTAGGGATATGCAAAGGAACTTTAAGAGGGTACACCAGTGAGTTATTAAAAGTTGTGTAACTGTTATGGATTGTTTCAATATATGTATATTAACATTAATATTCAGTGTGTGAGCTTGTTAGATAGGAGTGAATGGAGACGAATGGTTTTTGGGACCTGACGAGCTGTTGGAGTGTGAGCAGGGTAATACATATTTAGAAGGGATTCAGGGAAACCGGTTATTATAGATTTAGCCAGACTTGAGTCCTGGAAATGGGAAGTACAATGCCTGCACTTTAAAGGAGGGGTCTGGGATAGTGACAGTTTGGAGGGACTATTCTAAACTGTAGTATCTGAGCGGCTCTGCAAAGACAGTGATTATGTATGAGTGAGGTGAAAGTGTTGAATGACGAAAGTATTTTCTTTTTGGGGATTTTCTTTCTTTTTGGGTCACCCTGCGTCGGTGGGAGACGGCCGACTTGTTGAAAAAAAAAAAATTAAAGTGGTACCTCGAGTTACGAGCTTAATTAATTTCAGATTGCTGTTCGAGTGCCGATACCGAACGAATTTGTTTCCATAAGGAATAATGTAAATTAGATTAATCCATTTCAGACCCCCAAAAATACACTTACAAAAGCACTTACAGAGATACACTTACATAATTGTTCGAGTTGGGAGCTGCTCGTATGTCGAGGTACCACTGTACAGTGGACCCCCAAGTTTCGGTCACCTCGGAAATCGTACAATTATGTAAGTAATATTGTAAGTGCTTTTGTAAGTGTAATTTTGGGGGTCTGAAATGGACTAACCTACTTGACATTATTCCTTAAGGGAGTAAATTCGTTCGGTAATGGCACTTGAGCAGCCTTCTGGAATGAATTATGACCGAAACTCGGGGGTCCACTGTATAGACAAATACTGAGACAACCTTGTTTAATTAAAAATATATCAGTGCTAAGCTTGCACAGAAGTACACAGATGCCCCATACATAGGAGAAAGAAACTCACGACGACATTTTGATCCGAGTCAGACCAAAACGTCATAAGTTTGTTTCTGTGTGCGGGTTATTTGTGTATTGTTCCAATCGTGGTGTTGTGCCTTTTTATTCTTTTTGAACAAAAATGCCCAGTTCATCAAAGTATATTCTTATTGTAAAAATATACATGATGTGTGTGTGGAATTAAACAGGCACAAAGTTAGTGATCTGGGTACAATTTACGCATAGGCAATTTCACCCACTTTGAGTCCTATTTTAAGTCAATTCCTTTGCTCATGTCAACCAAATTCTATCAGCTGAGTACAAGAAACCACCCATTCAACTATCAGAACTATCCTGTAAAGTGCACATAAGTTGGTAATTTGGTCAATTTTTCCACAAAATTTGAAAAATTACAGTTTAAAAACAGAATCCAAAATAAACACTTTAGGCCTTACAGGCACTAAAGCAATATTTCTAATGTTCATTAATCATGTCCCCAGGCCTCTCCTGTATTATACTTGCCTGCCATTTTGAGTTCAAACAAAAATTGGAGTTTTACCCTATTTCTCTAATAATATTGTACACCCAGGAAATGATTGTTCCTGGTTTATGGCATCCAGATAACTGAAGCAGACCTAGTAAAAAACCCATAAAATAGTCCAGGGGGTGTAGAGAGGGCCTTACCTGTTCTCAAGAAAATTGTCAAAAATTGAATATTTGTGCCACTTTAAGCCTGATTTTAAGCTAATTTTAGTCCTGGAAAAAACAAGATCACACTATTTTGGTAGTATGTATGCCATTCTATCAAATGATACCAAGAAACAGCCAATAAAGCCATAAAACCCATCCTAGAAAACACCTCAAAGTTGCTATTTTAAACCAAATATAAGGTCTGAGTTTGCTATTCCCACCATGCACTGCATGGAGCAGGATTTTTTTTTATGCTGTGTACACTTATTTCACAGACATATTCTCTCATATCTAGGCAAAAATTTACTGCTCACAGCTTATCTGAGGGAGCTGAGCTCAGAACGAAAAGCTACATGTGCAACGCTGGTGTCAACAACATAGATCTACATATGAGACAGTAAACAGGTTAAACATGGCCTTAGCAGTGAGGAGGGTGGATGCAATGAAGGTATCGTTTTTTATGGCAATGTGTGGTGTGAATTTCAGAGAATTAAAAGCACAGATATTAGACAGTGTGCCAATATGAAAGGTTTAGAGGGTAGAAGAGGGGTTAGTGAGAATGTTTGATCATTTAGAAAGGATGGAGAAAAATAGGAAGACTAAAGCGTTTATAACAATGGGGTGGAATGAGGGAGTATGGGTTGTCCAAGGAATTATTGGAGGAGCAGAATGGAGGCAGTTTTAAATGGTAGGGGCTTAAGCATCCAGCAGGCATGTGTGTGCATGTTAAATGGGAGCAAGTAAAGATGAGTAGTTTTTAGGATTTAACATGCTGTTGTGATAGCAAGGTAACATCTATGAAAGGATTCAGGAAACTGCCTAGCTGGATCTGAGTCCTGGAGGTGAAAAGTACAGTACAGTGCTTGTACTCTGAAGGATTATTATATTCATCAAATTCACCAAACCTTTACAGGTTATAAAGTATGCAAATAACAAAAAAGGCACAATACCGTGACTGGAACAATACACACACAACCCGCACATATAAAAAGAGAGGAGCTTACGCGACGTTTCGGCCCGACTTGGACCATTTACAAAGTCACACTTTGTGACTTTGTAAATGGTCCAAGTCGGGCCAAAACGTCGTCATTAGCTCCTCTCTTTTTATATGTGCGGGTTGTGTGTGTATAAAGTATGCACTCTGAAGTTATCTTACCTTGGTGGGATACAGCAATAAACCTGTATGGGTCATGAGTAAATATAAACCTCCATCAAAATATAAAATCTTTTTATTTTATTCATGGAGAGCACTAAACCCAAAAGCATCAACCAGCACATGGAGAATGAGAGGCAAATGGATTTGATTCATTAAAGGGGATGGTACCTCCAGTTTCTTGGATCAAGAGCCCTTCACTTGAAGGGTTAATTTGAAGAATTTTTTAGGTCTTCTGATGATTGGTCTGCCCAAGAAAAACAGTTTAGTAAACTCTTGGTTAGGTTGGTAAATTAAATTAACAGTACATTGTGGAAATTTTAGCAAGGTTAGGCAAGGTTGCAATAGCTGTGGTGCTAAATTAAATATTTTCACATCCAAAATTTGCAGTTTCAGTTTACAATTTAATCTCTGGGGAAGGTGAAGTTTTAGGTGATCCAAAAAGATGGAGAAAAATGTGAGATCAAAATTTTAGTATATGAACAAAATATTAAATTGGAATATACTGTAACTCTCCTAATTCAGACTATAACAATGCTCATAGCTGTCAATTACTAATCCAGAAATAGAACCAGTGCAGAAAATTTCTGTAATAAGCAAAAATGCACACAAGGTTACACAACTTGGTGGGTACAGTGAGGGTGCTTTGTCACTGATCTTCTGAACTTATTAGTTCCAAATGAATACAAGATATATTAACAAATTTTACTGGTGTTGTAGGTAAAAGATGTATGCACTGACAAAGACATTTATTAAGGAAACATTTCACCAAAAGTTGCTGCTTCAGTCCTAATACAAAATGGATCGAAAAAACAATGTATGTATGTATGTAGTTCAAGAGATCAGGCAAGAATAGAAAGTAGGGTAACATATCAGAGGTAACTGAAGAAGCCACATGTGATGAAATATTTTCTAATAAATGCCTTGATCAGTACACATGTCTTTTTGCCTACAATTTGTCAGTACCACCATACCAGTGCCACCACTTGCTAATTTTTTTTAGCACATCGGCTGTTTCCCACCGAGGCAGGGCGACCCAAAAAGAAAGAAAAATACTTTTATCATTCAACACTTTCACCATCACTCTTACATAATCACTGTCTTTGCAGAGGCGCTCAGATACGACAGTTTAGAAGTCCCTCCAAACTGCCAATATCCCAAACCCCTCCTTTAAAGTGCAGGCATTGTACTTCCCATTTCCAGGACTCAAGTCCGGCTAACCGGTTTCCCAGAATCCCTTCACAAAATATTACCCTGCTCACACTCCAACAGCTGATCAGGTCCTAAAATCCATTCGTCTCCATTCACTCCTATCTAACATGCTCACGCTCTTATAGTGTGATAATAACCTTTAATACAATTTTTTCTTTTGATCTGAATGACAGTTTTGAAGATTAAATTTTTTATTTTAAATACAAAATCTTCATAACTCTTCATTACATAAACAATTCATATACTGTAGTTCAATCCTTGTTACTGTGTATCTGGAAAGATGTTTACTTTATGACTAATAGTAATTATGAAAGAATACATGTATAGTACAGTGGAACCCCGACTTTCGAATGCCTTGTCAATCGAACGAATCGAGTTTTGAACGCTTTTTTCGAACAAATTTTGTCCCGACTATTGATTATTATTATTATTATTATTATTATAATCAAAAGAAGCGCTAAACCACAGGGGTTATACAGCCCCCGACTATTGAACGTGGCCCGTGTTTCGAACGAGTGTGTACCAGACCTGTCTGCCCAGGCGCTTGCGTGCCAGCCCGCGTTGTGAGTCAGTCTAGCTTTGATTATCCTCCAGTGAACATTACCCTGCTTGCTCTTCCAAACATTTCACAATTAATTAATTGTGTTTGGAGCTTGTTCATTGGTTGAGGCAGTGGTGGTAGAGGCAGTTGACACTAGCAGTTCAGTGATAGTATTAGTAGCATACTATAACCGTTAGTTGAGTCACGACCCTTGCTCATGATCACGCCTGTATCACGTGATCATACCACACCATTCACGTGATCACCAACCGTTAACGGTGTCAAAGGTCACCCCTTTGAATGCTGTGAGCCCCCTTGCTCGAGGAGAGCCAGTACCATACCAGCGAGCAGACAGTACAGGCCAGGCGTTAGGCTCTAAGTTATTTCCATATACAGTCAACCCTCCGTTTTTGTGCTTAATCCGTTCCAGAGGGATCGACTAAAACTGAAATCAACGAAAACTGAAGCCATTTTCCCCATAAGAAATAATGTAAATTCAATTAATCCGTTTCAGACGCCCAGGAGTATTAAAAAATATTTTTTTAGAGATAAAATATAGATTTACATACAGAAAAGAATGACAAATAAATACAAAGCACTAATAACATGTATAAATGAACATTTAACATCACACTTACCTTTATTGGCGACTCTTGTTGGTGTATGGAAGATGGAGAGGAGAGAGGGAGGCGAGCTTATTGTTGGGAGGCAGGACAAAATGCTTCAATTTGACACTAATATCAGCTCTACGGCTTATTTATCTTCTATCACAATTCATCTAATATGACATAATAAACAATATTAATAACATAGAAACATGATATAAACTCTAGAATGAATAAAACATGTCATTACGAATGTAAGGAGTGGTGGTAGTGTTCTTGTTGAGTATAAGGGCCACTGACCATAAGCCGTGGTGGTGGTCGGCGGCAGCAGAAAACCACCACTACTATTCACACAAACAATGTACATAATTTATAAATAAGAAATATTTACACTTAAAGTGTAAATATTTCTTATTTATAAATTAAAGTGTAAATATTTCTTATTTATAAATTAGTGTAAATATTTCTTTTTAATTTATAAATAAGAAATATTTACACTTTAATTTATAAATAAGAAATATTTACACTTTAATTTATAAATAAGAAATATTTACACTTTAATTTATAAATGTGTAAATATTTCTTATTTATAAATTAAAGTGTAAATATTTCTTATTTATAAATTAAATTTATAAATAAGAAATATTTACACATTTATAAATTAAAGTGTAAATATTTCTTATTTATAAATTAAAGTGTAAATATTTCTTATTTATAAATTAAAGTGTAAATATTTCTTATTTATAAATTAAAAAGAAATATTTACACTAATTTATAAATAAGAAATATTTACACTTTAATTTATAAATAAGAAATATTTACACTTTAATTTATAAATAAGAAATATTTACACTTTAATTTATAAATAAGAAATATTTACACTTTAATTTATAAATAAGAAATATTCACACTTATATAAATAAGAAATATTTACACTTACCTTGGAGGAGATGTTGGCAGAGGGCGGCTCTGGACTCGGTGCCCTTATACTCCTCAAACAACAATGGACTAGTTAAGTTTCGTGTCATCATTTTTCTATCGCTTAACTTACTTGCTACACTGTTAGTGCTACACTTTATCGCTGGCTGGTGCTATAGCCTTTATCGACTCCACTTTGCTACGATTTCTTTCTTTAATTCTATGGTGTTCCTCACTTTCTTTACCAAAGGACTGGCACTTGGAGCTTTCTTTGGGCCCATGGTGGCTTATTTAGCAGTCACACACAATAATCAAGGGCTAAAAACAATGGATTGTTAAGAAATGTTTTATATGAACTCACAGGATAATGTTCACTTAACCAGAAACAATGCTACACTGCCTGAGAATGTGCGGGCTTTGTATGTGCGCTGGGCACTGGATAGGTTCCGTACCATGAACGAAAACGGAGCCAGTCACCGAAAACGGAGGTAATATTTCCACGAAAAAAGTGCCCGAAAACTGAAATCACTGAAAACGGAGATACACGAAAACGGAGGGTTGACTATATGGGTTTTCTTCTATTTTCTTAATAGTTCTTGTTCTTTATTTCCTCTTATCTCCATAGGGAACTGGAAAAGAATTCTTCCTCCGTAAGCCATGCGTGTTGTAAGAAGCAACTACAATGCCGGAAGCAAAGGGCTAGTAACCCCTTCTGTATAAATTACTAAATTTAAAAAGAAGAACTTTTGTTTTTCTTTTTAGGTCACTGCCTTGGTGGGATATGGCTGGTTTGTTGAAAAAAAAAGTACTAAATGTAAAATATTGGACAAATATTATTGGTTTAAATTAGATACAGAATATTATGGCACAGGAATACATTGTAAAAATATAAGTTCAGAGCTCTGAACATTCAATTTATAAAAAAATTTCAGGAATTCATGCATTGTATGACCCTGGTGGGTTTAACGCTTGGTTTTGATAATAATAATTCAGGAATAAATTAACATAAGTTGGAGCCCCCCTACTAAAAAACTGGAATTCATAAATCATTGGTGGCATTTAATAAATTTAACCATGTATAAATGTAAGTAAGTAAATTTACTTACTTACATGATTCATTACCTTTGAAACTTGTGAGTTCATTACCTTTGTACCTTGCTCAGCTATCAAAATTTTGAGGCCCAGTCCCTGGACCCATTATGTACCTCTGTAATCTTTTGACTACCGTCCACAGGATGAGTATGAGGTGCATAATAAAGATATTAAACTAAACTGTGTGTGTGTGCAGCAATGTTTGATGAATTGAATAATACTAATCATATATTTTCCAGAAAGGAAGTGATTTTAACCTCCTTAATACCAATTTGTGTTCACCTCTATAAATTTGTGATGTACAGTACATAATTTTTTATACAATTTGCAGAAATTGCTTGTCAAACTTAAGTAATAACTGAACAATCACCGAAGACTACAATGGGAATATATACATACACGCATGCGTTTGTGTATATATCTAGAAGCATGAGCACTTTTTTTAATAAAAATTTGCAACATGTTTATCTTGCTGAATTTTGTGTGTAGTCTTAAATTCTTCCATAAAGGTCTGCAGCACACTCAACCCTTGTGATCCTGCTCCTTCTGTGACTTCCTGAATCTTATTCATATATACATTATTTAGGAAATCCATGAGTTTTAAAAACTGTTTACCATATGCCTCCTGAAGGCTAAAACCTCCAGCCTCCAAAAAATTTCGAATAATTATTGCTGTGACACCAGAAGTAGGTGTTAAGGTGAGAAGCTTAGCTAAGAGCTCCCACCCTATTGCTGGAGCTGCTAAGGGAATCTCTCGCTTTTTACTTATCATGCTCAAAGTTATTCCATATATTGTAGCAGAAGTACCCATGCGGGCAATGTGTGCATCTGATTTCTCATTAGCTTTCATGCCCTTTGTTTTGTTGAAGTCTTCTTCACTTTGTCCAACGATCTGCATTGGTTTTATGGGTATCAAATAGGGACATGAAATATACAAATGATACAAGAAAAGATCCCACATTTCTGGAAAAACTAAAATCAAGTTTACTAACAACCATGCATAGACACCCATGCCTGTTCTTTGCCTGTCAGTGCCAAACTTTATTATGCTACTTATCACGTGGTTCTTTGCATACTCTAGTATAACTGGATCAGTGTCAGTCGTGTTTTTGCCTGGTCCAAAATCTCGGCCAGCCAGAAAGGATATTAACTTCTGCAATTTTTCTCTGTTGACTCTGTTATCAGTTAAATTAAGCTGGTTGATGACACTAGTGGCTCGATGCACCTCCATACGCATCTGTGGATACTTTTGTGACATTATGTCAACAGTATTCAAAAAATTTCCCACCTTGTTCTTCAAGTCTTCTAATCTGTTGAATAAAATTTAAATATTAAAAATGATTTTTCTTAATTATAACCTATTAATATACCAATATATTTGTATGTAATTACAAGTTTGAGTTTATGGGAGAGGTGAGCTCTAGCTTTTGGGCCTACTATTTGGCTTGCAACAGACTGATGTGAGTTAATTTAAAAAAATTTCAAGTCTTTTTCCCACCAAGGCAAGGTGATCAAAAGAAAGAAAGAAACATCCATCACTCATTCTCTAGCTGTCTTTTCAGATGTACACATATGATTCAAGTGACTGAACTGCAATATCCCCACCCATCCTTCAGAGAGCAAACGTACTTTCCACTTTCAAAAAATACAATGTTCACATTTCAAAAAGTATGTCAATTTTTTTTTTCCCAAAACATCACTACCTATATAAATTTTATAATTTCTGAATATGTAGTTAAAAGCAACTCTTTTTGATAAGCTTTTATGAAATAATGCATTCAGTTTTTATCATCACATTTTTAACAACACATTAAGCTAATGCTTACTTATGACAGTGACAATGAAAATAAATAGATTGTTGCAGTTACATTTCATTAATATCAGCGTTGAAATTCAAATAGTTTAATATAACAAACCTTTTCTTTCCAGCCATCATTGCAGCTATGTCATATCCGCCCTCCTGTATTTGTTCATTAGCAAGTTTTTCCATCTCTTCTCTTAAAGCTTCTTGCTTTTCCACTTCCAACTGAGCAGCAGCTTTCAACTTTGCTTCTTCAGCTTCTCGATTTATTCTCTCCGTTTCCAACTTGGCTCTTTCTTCCTTTTTAGTATCTACAAAAAAAAAAAATTAAAGAGAAAATTATAATTAAAAAAATTCAGCTTTATGTTAATGTGAAGAAACATCAAGGGTTTGTGTATGTGTACTATAAAGTATTTAGTAGCAGATGATCAAGATAGTTTTTTTAGCATATCCGACATCTCCCACTGAGGCAGTGACCCGAAAGAGAAGAAATGAAAATTTGTCTTCTTTTTACATTTAGCAATTTATACAGGAAAAGAGGGTTACTAGCCCCTTGCTCATGGCATTTTAGTCACCTCTTACAACACCCATGGCTTATGGAGGAAGAATTCTTCTTCACTTCCCTATGGAAATTATCAAGATTATATGTTAATTAATTTCAAGCTTCCTGTCTTGTACTAAACCTGTCTTGTGCTAAACCTGTAGGAGTCATATCATGTATTAGGAATGGGATGTAATCAGGCACGATCCAAGGAAGTGGTAAATTTCAGTTCCTTGGATCAAGAGCCTTTCAAGAACATCAAAGAAACCCCCTTGATTATCACATGTTCTTGACATGTGATAATCTTGCAATCTTACGACATGTGATAATCTTGCAATCTTACGACATGTGATAATCTTGCAATCTTACGACATGTGATAATCTTGCAATCTTACGACATGTGATAATCTTGCAATCTTACGACATGTGATAATCTTGCAATCTTACGACATGTGATAATCTTGCAATCTTACGACATGTGATAATCTTGCAATCTTCAATTGCAAGATTATCACATGTCTGACCCACAGGCATACAAAAAGTTCATCCTTCATTATACTGGCTAAACTAACAAGATTTTTCCTTCTTAACTAAGTTTAACTTAAAAAAATTACAGTAGAACTCCCGTAACCGTGGATTTGGTTTCCGCAGTATTTAGTTACCCACGGTTTTTCGTGGCCCGAAAATAACCCTTAATTTTGTTTAATAACGGCCCCAAAGTGCAAAAGTAGTAATGCTGACAGTTCTTCAAAGCCTAAGAAAGGCTGTGAAGTGCTTCCCATCAGTGAAAAAGTGATAATTCTCAACTTATTGTGCATAATTTATCAAACTTTATCATAGATATGTATATAAATGAAACACAACATATATTGGGTTAACTACTATCTGTGGTTTCAGGTATCTCACACGGATACAGGGGTACTACTGTATTTATAAATTAGGTTTTTTAAAGTACGTAGAGATAACAAACATTTTATACTAATTAAGCTACTTACTGAGTGTTTGAATAATTGTATCTACACAACTGAGTCCCATTTGAAGAGAATTTTGAGCTTCATTAAGTTGCTTTTGTGTTACAGTATTCTGAGTGGCATTATTTAAAACATCCTCCGCTTGAGTCACAGTCTGGTTTAGGAGGGACTCAGTTTTGGAGTCCAAGGATTCAGTCCCCTCAAATTCTCTGCAAAATAAAAATGTTGGTGCTCACCATTTCACTAACACCACTCTTGGGTGGTGGTTCACTAAGTGATATCTACCAGCATTCTTATGAACACAAGGTAGGCTCAGTATTCATTCTTCTTAGAGGAGGCATGATCTATTTGTTTTGTAAAATTATCATTAATATATAAAAATAATCTATTATTACATAGTTATTTGAACATATGAATGCATATGAGTTATTGCTTGGAATCCAATACGTAATTGCAAATTTATTAACTTCTTCTTTCAACAAACTGGCTGTATCCCACCGACGCAGGGTGGCTCAAAAAGAAAAACAAAAGTTTCTCTTCATAACTTTAGTAATGTGTACAGGAGAAGGGGTTACTAGCCCCTTGCTTCTGGCATTTTAGTCGCCTCTTTCAACATGCATGGCTTATGGAGGAAGAATTCTGTTCCACTTCCCCATGGAGAAAATTTATTAACTATGTTAGTAAATTGGCAAATTTGCATTTACACTGTCTAAACTTGCAGATTTATGTCCTACTCACTGGGTGCATCAGTATTAGAGATTGAACCTATTCAGAAGAAGCATGTACTCAAGTTATTTGATGTTTTTTTTTTTATTAACACATCAGCCATTTCCCACTGAGGAAGGGTGACTCAAAAAAGCAGAAACACTTTCATCATCACTCACGCCATCACTGTCTTGCCAGAAGTGTACCGACACAACAGTTCAAAAATACAGTGGTACCTCGAGTTACGATGGTCCCCAAAATCGCCCTTTTATGTAAGTTTATTTTTTTAAATGCTTTTGTAAGTATATTTTGGGGGTGTAAAAGGACTAGTCTATTTTACATTATTCCTTATGGGGATAAATTCGTTTGGTAATGGCACTTGAACAGCATTCTCGAACGAAAAAATATCGTAACTTGAGGTACCACTGTATTACACCATTTTAAAAATAAAATTGGCAAATTGGCACCAACACACCCCAATAACAATCCCAACCTCCTCCTCAGTAGGATACACCAATACTGAAAGACTGAAGTCAATAAAAAGGAACTTTCTTGTGTTACTACAAAGAAAATAAAATCAGGAATGATATGTACAAGAATGACCAGTTGGCACCTGCACATGCTAGCAGTTACCTGAAGCTTTTCCTAGTCACAGTAAACCAGCATTTAAAAATTGAAGCTGGCCAAATCAGTCATTCTCAAGTTTAACATGAAAACCTTGAAGGAAGAAAAGAATAATCTGTTAAATCACTTAAAAACACCACTTTGGAGATACTAATTAAAATTTTTTGGGCAAAAAAGTTCAACTTGTATTGTACATAAAGTTTAACTATACCCAGTCTAGCATATATGGTAAAATGCATTTCCACATTAACCATTTAATAATTAAAATGCAAACTTACCTGAGTAACTGATGCATTTGAGTTAGCTTAACAATATAAGTTTCCTTTGTATTTAGCAAGTGATTCACAAGTGCTCTCCTGAGATCTGCTTGTTCGGCTTCCTTACGTCGAGCATCCTCCACAACACCCAGTAACCAAGATGATCTTTCTGATACATACTGACTGTATTCATGACTGTAACAAAAAAAAAAAGAAGCTACAGTATATATGGTTCAATCACATTAAGGCAATTGAGGTTGATAGCCTTGGTCTATGAGCTTGGCATACTGTATACATTATCAAAATACAATTTTTTATAATCTGAATAAAAACTGCCCCTACTTTTTCTTCCTCTCTGTTCTCCTCCTTGTCCTGCAAAGGAAATGAAGGACTCTTGATCTTAGGAAACGGACCTACTCTTCCTTTCCTTGGAACAACCAGATTACCTCTGATTCCCAAGGTGCTGCATTTGAAATGTTTTGGTCACCATCATCATCTCTTTCCCAACACACACAGACAGACAGACAGACAGACAGACAGACAGACAGACAGACAGACACACACAGACACACACACACACAGACACACACACACACACACACACACACACACACACACACACACACACACACACACACACACACACACACATAGGGGGGTTTGCAAGAGGAAGAATCCGGCCAGTCAAAGTAATTTTCAAAGCAGAATTGACTCGAAACAGGATCCTGCAGGAGAAAGCAAGACTAAGGGATATGTCAGAGTACCGGAGGGTGTATCTCGACAACGACAGAACACGGGAAGAAAGACAGAAACTGAAAGAGAGGGTACAGAGACAAAAGGAGGAAAGAGAGATGGACAGGAGAACCCAGACTCAGGAGGAAGCTCTAATACAACCACCTTCAGATGTTCCCCAACCTGGACAACCCCAATGCAACCAAACAACCTAACCCAAAACACACATGCCATACCCAATGATTCCACCCACCTCATTACAAACTCCACCTTCACACCAACCACCCATAGTTCCCCATCAGATCTCCCACTTTCCCAAACCCAACATACCCCCCAGACTACGGTTTTAGAAAAGAAGTTAAAGGTTTGGTATACAAATGCAGATGGTATAACAAATAAATGTGAGGAGTGGCATGAAAGAATAAAGGAGACATCCCCAGACATAATAGCACTCACAGAAACGAAACTCACCAGGATGATAACAGATGCAATCTTTCCACCCGGATATCAAATCCTCAGGAAAGATAGAGGGAGCAGAGGGGAGGAGGAGTTGCACTGCTCATTAAGAACAGGTGGGGATTTGAGGAAGTGGAAGGAATGGATGGAATGGGTGAAAGGGACTACATAGTAGGAACAATTCAGTCTGAGGGCCATAAGGTGGTAATTTCTGTAATGTACAACCCGCCACAGAACTGCAGGAGGCCAAGAGAAGAATACGACGAGAGCAACAGAGCAATGGTAGACACACTAGCCGAGGTAGCCAGAAGAGCCCACATGGGGAGAGCAAAGTTACTAGTTATGGGTGATTTCAATCACAAAGAGATTGATTGGGAAAACCTAGAGCCCCATGGGGGTCCTGAATCATGGAGAGCCAAGATGATGGATGTGGTACTGGAAAACCTCATGCATCAACATGTTAGAGACACTACCAGAGAGAGAGGTGGGGATGATCCAGCAAGACTGGACCTAGTATTCACCTTGAGTAGTTCGGACATCGAGGATATCACGTATGAAAGGCCCCTTGGAGCTAGTGATCATTTGGTTCTGTGTTTTGATTATATAGTTGAGCTACAAGTGGAGAGGGGCAGGAATAGGAAGGAGAAACAAAACTACAAAAGGGGGACTACACAGGCATGAGGAACTTCCTACAAGATGTTCAGTGGGAGAGAGAATTGGCAGGAAAACCAGTAAAAGAAATCATGGAATATGTGACAACCAAATGCAAAGAGGCAGAGGAGAGGTTTGTCCCCAAGGGAAACAAGTAATGGGAAGACCAGAACGAGTCCTTGGTTCACCCAGAGGTGTAGGGAGGCAAAAAGTAAGTGTAATAGAGAATGGAAAAAGTACAGAAGACAAAGGACCCAGGAAAATAAAGAGATTAGCCGAAGAGCCAGAAACGAATATGCACAGGTAAGAAGGGAGGCTCAGCGACAATATGAAAATGATATTGCATCAAAAGTCAAGTCTTACCCGAAGCTGTTGTATAGCCACATCAGGAGGAAAACAACAGTCAAGGACCAGGTAATCAGGCTGAGAAAGGAAGGTGGGGAGTTCACAATAAACGACCAAGAGGTATGTGAGGAGCTCAATATGAGATTTAAAGAAGTATTTACAGAGGAGACAGGAAGGACTCCAGGAATTCAGAATAGGGAGGTATACCAACAAGTGCTGGATGAAATACACACAACCGAGGAGGAGGTGAAGAAGCTGCTATGTGAACTTGATACCTCAAAAGCGGTGGGACCGGACAACATTTCTCCGTGGGTCCTTAGAGAGGGAGCAGAGCAGAGATGTTGTGTGTGCCACTAACACAAATCTTCAACACATCCATTGAAACTGGGCAACTACCTGAGGCGTGGAAGATGGCAAATGTAGTCCCAATTTTTAAGAAAGGAGACAGACACGAGGCATTAAACTACAGACCTGTGTCACTGACGTGTATAGTATGCAAAGTCATGGAGAAGATCATCAGGAGGAGAGTGGTGGAGCACCTAGAAAGACACAAGCTTATAAACGACAACCAGCATTGTTTCAGGGAAGGAAAATCCTGTGTCACAAACCTACTGGAGTTTTATGACAAGATAACAGAAGTAAGACACGAGAGAGAGGGGTGGATAGACTGCATTTTTTTGGACTGCAAGAAGGCGTTCGACACAGTTCCTCACAAGAGATTAATGCAAAAGCTAGAGGATCAGGCACACGTAACAGGAAAAGCACTGCAATGGATCAGAGAATATCTGACAGGAGGCAACAACGAGTCATGGTACGTGACGAGATGTCAGAGTGGGCACCTGTGACGAGTGGAGTTCCACAAGGGTCAGTCCTAGGACCTGTACTGTTTTTGGTATATGTGAATGACATAACGGAAGGGATAGACTCAGAAGTGTCCCTGTTTGCAGATGATGTGAAGTTAATGAGAAGAATCAAATCAGTCGAGTATCAGGCAGGACTACAGAGAGACCTGGACAGGCTGCAAGCCTGGTCCAGTAACTGGCTCCTTGAATTTAACCCTGCCAAATGTAAAGTCATGAATATCGGGGAAGGGCAAAGAAGACCGCAGACAGAGTATAGTCTAGGTGGCCAAAGACTGCAAACCTCACTCAAAGAAAAAGATCTTGGGGTGAGTATAATACCGAGCACATCTCCTGAGGCACACGTCAATCAGATAACTGCTGCAGCATACGGGCGGCTGGCAAACCTAAGAATAGCGTTCCAATACCTCACTAAGGAATCATTCAAGACTCTGTATACCATATACGTCAGGCCCATACTGGAGTATGCAGCACCAGTTTGGAACCCACACCTGGTTAAGCACGTCAAGAAATTAGAGAAAGTGCAAAGGTTTGCAACAAGACTAGTCCCAGAGCTAAGGGGATTGTCCTACGAAGAAAGGTTAAGGGAAATCGGCCTGACGACACTAGAGGACAGGAGTGTTAGTTAGGGGAGACATGATAACGACATATAAAATACTGCGAGGAATAGATAAGGTGGACAGAGACAAGATGTTCCAGAGAGGGGACACAGAAACAAGGGGTCACAATTGGAAGTTAAAGACTCCTATGAGTCAAAGGGATGTTAGGAAGTATTTCTTCAGTCATAGAGTTGTCAGGAAGTGGAATAGCTTAGAAAGCGACATAGTGGAGGCAGGAACCATACATAGTTTTAAGACTAGGTTTGATAAAGCTCATGGAGCAGAAGAGAGAGGACCTAGTAGCAATCAGTGAAGAGGCGGGGCCAGGAGCTATGACTCGACCCCTGCAACCACAAATAGGTGAGTACAAATAGGTGAGTACACACACACACAAAAAAAAAAAAAAAAAAAAAAATACAGATATAATTTAACACAAGATAAGGCTTTGAAGAAAGCCACTGATTATACAAATGCATTTCGGGCAAACTAATCATAAGACTTACAAATTATTGCTAGACCTAAAATAAAATTTCTGTTAATAATATAGCTTGGGTATTTCATTATTGTCATAAATACAATGAGTCAGGTTGGAACTGTAGAACTGGTCAATTACAAATAAATTACACTGAAATTATATCAATTCAATGACCTGTATGTTACAGTGTGGTTGAACTGGGATATTGAGATAAAAAGCATTAGATGTTAAGACAGTCAACGGATATAAGATTTATGTGAGATTTAATAGGTATACTTTTTAACAATATAAATTTTCATCAGCATTTTTAATGTATAAATGGAAGACACAAATTTACGCTATTTTTAAATACACGTATTTAGTTTTACATTAACAAAAGTGTGTAGCCCTCGAAGCATATCTAAGTTGATGATGTGGACAAGAGATGTATCGGATGTGAAAATTTAGATAACCACGGATGCAGATGTGTATGAGGATGTCTTACTTATTTTGTGGATGCAGATGTAAGAAATTGTGCAGATGTTCCAAGGATGTTGATGCGGATGTAAGAAATTGTGTGGATGTTCTGTGGATTTGGATGTGGATGCATATGTGGATATCTGTTTACAGTAAAATACGGATGCAGATGTAAGAAATTGTGCGGATGTTCCGTGGATGCGGATATCTGATGCATCACTAATGTGGACTGTCAGTAAAAATAATTGCCCACTGCTGGTATAAACTTTGCTTGATAACTCAGCTCAGTGAGAGCAGAAAATGAAGCAGTCGAGGTGTGAAAAATGCTGTTCACTTTGACTCAGTATTTGTTGGTTGAGGATATGAATAACAGCGCTGTATGACCTTTGTGGGTTAGCACTTAGTTTTGATTGTAATAACTAATAATGAGGATATGAATGACTAGGGTAAGAAATAGGAGAAATATGTACAGTTATGAAACTGAACTCATTATTTTTAGATTTCAGGTTTGTCATCACAAAGAATATTTTTAGATAAGGGGTAAGGACTAACATACAGTGGTACCTCGAGTTACGATGGTCCCCAAAATCGCCCTTTTATGTAAGTTTATTTTTTTAAATGCTTTTGTAAGTATATTTTTGGGGGTGTAAAAGGACTAGTCTATTTTACATTATTCCTTATGGGGATAAATTCGTTTGGTAATGGCACTTTAACAGCATTCTCGAACGAAAAAATATCGTAACTCGAGGTACCACTGTATGTACTATATATACAAATATATGATGCATAAAAAAAAAAAATTGATTTAGTACAAAGGACATCTACACTTACTCGCATTTTTTAACAGCCTCGATGACATCCTCTTGTTGTTGCTGAAGACGGTATTCCTCACGTGCTAGCTCCTCATCCCTATCCTGATAGTACTGTTGTATTTTATTATTGTATTCTGCACGAATCTCAGATAATTTCCTCACATACTCCCTACACCGTGCTGTAATTCTTTTCTGTAAAAATTAAGAATAATTATTGTAGATAAAGGTTAATTATCTTTTATTGTTATATGTATATGTGATGACCTGTCTCTAGGTATATATTCTGGATCCCAAGAATGTAAAAAGCCAAGGAAACTTAAATAAAAATAAAAAAATGCTAGTTTTTAAATGATTTCAATCTGAAAATACCAATACGAAGACAGTGACCCTGGTAAAACAGAGAATGTATGCAAAGTGGATGAACAGAATAAGGAAGAGAATATAATGTTAAAACTATTTAACTTCAATAAGGAATACATAAGCATGTAAATTACTGACTTGAAATTCTTGTTTGCACTCTTCCTCAAGGGACATATTTTCAAGTTGCTGCATTATTTGATACTGCTCTTGAGCTCTCTTTGCTAATATCAGTGAATCACACCGATACTCTTCACCCAACTCCTCGCTTGGGTCTATTCTGAAATATATACTGTATATATAAAAAAAATGGTCCCACATCAAACTTAACATACTGATCAATGGTTTCCCCATTACAAGACACACTGTGGGCAAATTTTTAGGTCTTCACCTTGACTGCAACGTTAAATTTCAGACCAATATCCAATATATAGTCAAGGTGGTCTCCAAAACAGTATTATTATTATAATAAAAACTAAGCGCTAAACCCACCAGGGTCATACAATAGTGCGTCCAAAACAGTAGGCATCCTTTCCAAATTACAGAACTATATAACCCAAACAGCACCATTTACACTATGCCACTCTCTAATCTACCCTTACCTCATCTATGGTATTTATGCTTGGGGATCTACTACGTCTAATCACCTTAAATCATTAATAACCTAACAAAAAGATGTTGTGTGGATGATCAACTCCTGCGTCAGACAACACACCACTCCGCTCTTCAAGAGTTTGAACTTACTTAATATACAAAATATGCACTCATATTACATAAACTCCAATACAAACTTTCCTCTCAAACTTCCTGAGAGCTACAACAGAACACAAAGGCACAAAACTCTCTTTGACATCCATTGTGTCCGTCTCACCCTATGCAAAAATGCAATGCACATAAAGGGTCACAAGATTTTGAATTCATTGCCTGAACCAGCAAAAGGTCCCCCATTGGCCAATCAATTTAGGGCTATAATAAAAAATCACCTCATCTCCCAAACTTAACTATACCAACACTTACTATGCCTGAAATCATAGAACCAGTTTGATACTACTCAAGAAAACTCAATTAACTTAAGAACACTAAATCAATTTAAGTATCAATACACTTAAAATTGTACTAATTGTAATTTTTTTGTAACCCCTCTACTATAAATTTTATTAATTACAAAATTTTTGCTACCTCTCTTTTTGTAATAATGTTTTATTAAAATTCACCACTACATAACCTATGTCTAGTTTTAAGTACTGTGTAAGCACTAGGATTAATCTGCCTGAAATGCTCATGCATGTTCGTGGCTTTCTTTGTCCTTAACAATATTTTACTACATGTAAACTACACATTGAATACTATGCAATGAAATAAATTTTTGAATTTGAATATTCATGCATTGTAACATCATGATTTTGCTTACTTACTAATGCAGTATAAATCATGAAACTATACTCTTTTAAAATATAGTACCATACTAGAGATCAAAAGACTGTATTACCATTGATACTACACCCGCATACACACATCATCGGTCATTATAAATCTTTATATACTTATTGTACTTCATTTTTCACACACTGGCTGTTTCCCAATAAAATTGGGTGACCCCAAAAAAGAAAACACATTCATTTTCATTCATTTACTAACTGCTTTCCAGATGTGCATGGACGTCACAGTTCAAATGATCCACTGACTTGCAAGATCCTTAAGAGTGCGGGCACTTCATTTTCCCAGCCAGAGCTCAAGTCAACCTTCCTAGTAATTAGCTAATTTACACTCCAACAGCATGTCAAATCCCCAAAACCACTTGTCCACACTCAGTCTGATCTAATACACTTACAAATGTCTGCTGGATACTCAAGCTCCTACCTCTCAAAATCTTTGTGCCCTCCTTCCAACAGCCTCTACAATTTCCACTCACTTTAAATTTATAAACCCTCTTGGTAAATCTATCTTGCATTAAACTTTCTAAACTACTAAATCAGCCTCTTCCTCTGCCTTAATTATGTCCTTCGTACCATCACAATGTCTTCTAATTTCTTCACTCCTTATCCTTTACATAATATACAAATAACCCGGACACAGGAGAGAGAAGCTTATGACGGCGTTTCAGTCTGACCTGGACCATTTATAAGTCACACTAATACACGAAGGTGAGAAAGCCATTATATATAGGTGAGGGGGACAGGGATAGGACAAAATGAGGAAGAAAGAAGGAAATGGAGAAGTAGTGGTAGTAGAAAGTTGGGGAGTAGTTATTTGTGTATTGTTCCAGTCAGGGTATTGTGCCTTTTTGTTCTTTACATAATATTCACACCACACACTAATCTCAAACTTGACAACTCCATTGCCTCCAGCTGCCTTCTGCTGGGTGCCTTAAGATGGTGTTGGTATAAACTTGCTTCCTAGTCCAAGTTTGTGTTCTGAAACAAGGCATACCATGGGGCTTATACAAGCGAGGTTTTGTTTTAGCCCTGATTAAATATTACTATATGTACTGTACAAAGTATGTTATATTTTACCTCAGTCAATATAACTTTCTTAAAATTATATTGATCTCGGGCAAACTTATGACTAGTTTAAGATTTGTTAGGCAATAGATTTATTCGAAATTTTATGTTTACAGTCATTTGGGTGAGCGTAAGTGTAAATTG
Organism: Cherax destructor; assembly: GCA_009830355.1. Classification (NCBI taxonomy): domain Eukaryota; kingdom Metazoa; phylum Arthropoda; class Malacostraca; order Decapoda; family Parastacidae; genus Cherax; species Cherax destructor. The sequence continues at coordinate 45,251 of WNWK01001390.1, forward strand.
GGGGGAATCACAGATATCGAGAGTAGGTCTAGTTTGTTTTTTATGTGTGCATGATACAAGTAAGAGAATAGGTGGTTTTCATGTAGTTAGCTGATGGTGAGGTGTGTCAGGGAGATACTGTAAGTTGTTTTTTAATGGTAGTTTTGAAAGTGATGGTTGTGTCTGCAGTTCTAGAGTTTTCAGGCAGGGAGTTCCAGATTTTAGGCACTTTAATGTACATTGAATTTTTGTATAGGTTTAGCCGGACACGGGGAATGTCATAGAGATTTTTGTGCCTGGTGTTGTGCCTGTGGGTCCTGTCACAACTATCAAGAAAGTGTTTTAGTTCAAGGTTAATATTGGAATTTATGGTTCTGTAAATGTAGGTTGCACAGTAGTAAGTGTGGATGTTCTGTACAGTGAGTAAGTTTAGATCTTTGAAGAGTAGGGGGGTGTGTTGCCTAGTATTGGATTGCGTGATAATTCTTACTGCGGCTTTTTGATGGGTTATTATTGGCTTTAGGTGTGTTGCTGCTGTTGATCCCCAAGCACAAATATCATAGGTTAGGTAGGGATAGACGAGTGAATAGTATAGTGTCAGAAGGGCTGATTGTGGCAACTAGTAACGTATCTTGGAGAGGATCCCAACCGTTTTGGATACTTTTTTTGTTATGTGTTGGATATGGGTGCTGAATTTCAGGTTGCTGTCGAGGTGGCCCAGGAATTTGCCCTCATTATGTTTAGCAATAAGAGTGCTGTCGATCTTAATGTTGTGGAACACCTGCTCTGTTACCAAACATAATATAGAAGGTTTTGTCAGTGTTAAGTGTAAGTTTATTGGCTGTCATCCAAGTATAGATATTTTTAGTAGCTCCTCGTTAACAATGGAGTTGAGTGTGGCAAGATTTGGTTGGGAGATGACATAAGTCGTGTCGTCAGCAAAGAGAATTGGTTTCAGGTGTTGTGATACATTGAGAAGATCATTGATGTATAAGAGGAAGAGCAGGGGACCAAGGACACTTCCCTGTGGCACTCCAGTATGAAGTGGTCGTGTTGATGAGGTTGTCTTTAATGGTGATATACTAATACCTATTAGTAAGGTAGGATTTGAAATATGCAAGTGCATGGCCTCTTATACCATAATGGTCAAGTTTGTGGAGTAGGATGCCGTGGTCTACTGTGTCAAAAGCTTTCCTTAGGTCAATAAAAATTCCTAATGGATATTCCTTATTTTCCAGTGCTGTGTAAAGCAGATCTAGCATTTTTACAATTGCATCGTTTGTACTTTTATTTTTTCTGAAGCCAAATTGGCAGGGGTTGAGTATGCTTTGTGCTGTTATAAACGAATATAATCTCTTGTGCACGAGTTTCTCGAAGATTTTGGATAGCAATGATAAGTCTGATATTGGCCTATAGTTCTTTACATCTTTGGGGTCACCACCTTTGTGTATTGGTGTAATCCTTGCTGTCTTGAGTAGTGTGAGGAAAGTGCTAGTTTCTAGTGATTTGTTAAAAAGTAATGAAATAGCATGTGAAAGGACATGGGCCACTTGCTTGTACAATAATGGTGGGACTTGAGACAGATTCCCTGATTTATTTTTAAGTGACTTGATAATCGTGGTGACTTCAGTGGGCTCAGTAGGTGCAAGATAGGAGGAGGTTGGGAAATTCCCATCTAAGTAATCACTTGCTCAGGCATTGGTACCTGGGAATTTACTGGCGAGATTTGATCCTATGGTTGAGAAGAAGTCATTTATCTTGTTAACTGTATCAATAGGCTGCAGTGGTGTTTTGTTCGGTTTAGTTAGGACAATATCCCTAGTTTTTTTCAGTTTGTCGGTGCCCAGAATCTGAGTGTGTTTTCCAGGTCTTTTTATATCTCCTCTTATTTTAGTGAATCTGCTGGAGTAGTACAATTGTTTGGCTTTTTTTATTAGTTTGGTGAGAACTGATGCATAGTGTTTAATAATATCTTTGTGTATTAAGCCCTGTCTATATTGCTTTTCATATTGATGTTTCTTATCAATGGATCTTAGTATGCTGTTAGTTAGCCATGGTCAATCTAGGCATTTATTCGTAATCTGTTTCATTTTTATAGGACAATGTTTGTTGTCTAGTCTAGTAATTTATTAAGAAATATGTCTGTTTAATCATCGATATCATTGGCACTGGAGAATTCTGTAGGCCAGTCAACCGTCTCTAGCTCTGCTGTGAAGTTACTTATTGAGGCCTTGTCATGGAGTCTAAATAAAACTTTGTTGTATTCCAGTGGTGGTTTATTAATGTTTGTTAAGAGGAAGGTGGGGTAGTAGTGGTCAGTAGTGCTGTCTGTGATTATTCCTGATTTAAGGGGGATTAGTATATTGGTCCATAAATGGTCAATTATGGTTGCACTTGTCTCAGTCAGCCTGGTTGGTTTAGTTATTGTTGGTATGAGTAGTGTGTTGTTCATATTGTTGATGAAATCAGTTACAGGTTGATCATCTGGTAGGCCAAGGTTGATGTTGAAGTCTCCGGCTAAGAGAAGGTGGTGCTTGTTCATTTGGTTGTTTGTTATTAGTGTCTTTAATTTATCGCTAAAATTTGGGATGTTTGTATGAGGCATCCAGGAAATGGCACCGATTGTTATAGGAGTCTTAAGGTTTTTTACAGTAAAATTAGCAAAAATATATTCTCCATATTCATCACTATAGCAAGTAGTGTTATAACAAGATAGTTCAGTAGAGTAATAGATTACAATACCACCCCCAACTTGGTATGGTCTGCAGTTGTGGATTGCTGTGTATCCTGGTAGTGAGTAGATATCCATTGTGTCTTGCTTAAGCCAGGTTTAGGTGAGAATAATACAGAAGGTTGTCTTTTGGGAATCAAGGAGTGCCAGGAGGTTATCATAGTGTTTGCTTAAGTACCTGATGTTGTAGTTAAGAACTGTTATACTTTTAGCAGTATTTAGGACAGTGCTGGCTTGTGATGCTGTGTAACAGAGGCAGCTGCTTTCCAATAAATTTTGATTGGGAGTTAGATTATATAGGTTTAGATCCGGGTTGACGTGATCATTCATCATTTAGGTTAAATGGTACAGTGGTACCTCGACTTACGATGGTCCCCAAACTCACCCTTTTATGTAAGTTTATTTTTTTAAATGCTTTTGTAAGTGTAATTTTGGGGGTCTAAAAGGACTAGTCTATTTTACAACATTTCTTAAGGAGATAAATTCGTTTGGTAATGGCACTTGAACAGCATTCTGGAATGAAAAAATATCGTAAGTCGAGGTACCACTGTAATTCTTTATATCATGTATAGTGTGGTGAGTTCTAGTACTGATATCTGTAATAGGGGATGTTTGGACAAGTACTATATGGCTAATGCATGTTTGTCAAATAGTGTAGTAACTAATAAACATAATGAATTTGGTGTTGACTATGTATTAAGCTAGAATGAACTAAAGTATTAACTAGATATAAACTAATGAGATACAATTATAAAATAAAGTAGCACTAATTCAGGAGATGGCCAGGAGCTTGATGATTTATATTACCGTATACAGTGGTACCCCGACTTATGATGGTCCCCAAACACACCCTTTTATGTAAGTTTATTTTTTTAAATGCTTTTGTAAGTGTAATTTTGGGGGTCTAAAAGGACTAGTCTATTTTACATCATTTCTTATGGAGATAAATTCGTTTGGTAATGGCACTTGAACAGCATTCTGGAATGAAAAAATATCGTAAGTCGGGGTACCACTGTACTTAGTATATTCATGGAGAAGTGCTAAACCCATAGGGGTCATAAAGCACCAGGGGAAATGGGAAGTATTCATCTTTGATCCAATGAGCAGGTAGCTCCAATTTATTAGATCAAAAGTCCTTTGCCAGTGTCAATGCACTCCCTTGAATTATTATATTCACGGGAAGCACTAAATCCACAAGGGTCATACAGTATCTGGGATAATGGGAGGAAATTAGATTTCATCCAAGAAAGGGGAGGGCAAGTCCCATTCCTTGGATCAAAATTTCCACAATGGCATCAAGGAACCTCCCTTGAGGAACTTTCCCTTAAAAAGTGAGGATTTAGATTTTGAGTTGCAAGCAACACACACAGTTCATGGGTCAATATTTCCATAAATAGTGTAGTGATGTAACGACAGTAATATCAAAATTTGTTTAACCATCTTTATTAAAAGTAGTGACAAGGATTGTACTGGTATGAAAGCTAAAAGGGAGGGCTACCACAATTTCATCTCAAGCAGTCATGTGAATAAACAGAATACCATCGGCTATCCTTTGTTTTTATCCAAATTGTGTTTATATACTTGTACAATGTTTTGAAATAAAAACATATTGATATGCAACAGGTTTCTATAAAATTAATTTTCACTATCAAATGAGGATTACCTGTATTTAAATGTGAGGATTTTTAATCTTTATTTTTGTAAGATATCCCTTTTTATAAAGTATACCTGTTTATAGGGTATCCCTTTTTATAAGGTATCCCCTTTTTATAAGATATCCCCTTTTTATAAGGTATCCCCTTTTTATAAGGTATCCCCTTTTTATAAGTTATCCCTTTTTATAAGTTATCCCTTTTTATAAGGTAATACTAGAATATTAAATGAAATTTTCTTTTTATAAAATTCAGCACAGTGCCTGCACTCTGAAGGATGGGGATGTTGCAGTTCAGAGGGTCATTTGAACTGCGATGTCTGCTGTGCATTTCTGACTATATAACTAGTGAATGAATGATGGTGAATGTTTCGTTTTTTGGGAGATAGCTGGTGTGGTAAAAAAAAAAGACACCAACTGCTTTTGTCTTTGTATCACAAACAACAATGAACATACTGCAAGAGAAAAGATTAAACTGGACCACGTAGATACTGTACTGCAGATTTAGCCAATCAGAATTGGGGGGAGGCGTCCTTGACACCGGGGCATCTTGTTCATCGTAAAATACGGTATGTGAACCTTACTGTGTATTACTAGATAAATTGAAAAATTACTATTACTGCACATCATTCATACAGATTTCTGCATTTTATTAATCATAATAGTCCTGTACTACAGCACACAATCTAGATGCTACTTGAAAATCATCAAATGTCTTACGTGAAAGTAAAAGCATCATGGGTAATCTCAGCTTCAGTGGCAAGAGGTCTGGAATCTTCATCTTCATTGGTATTTCCAAATGAAAATCCAGGCGAGATGGTTATACTCGTTAAGTCTCCTACATCTTTCAAACCATTCCTATTATAATCAGAGTCCTAGAAGAAAAAAATATGTACAGGTATTATTACAGTACTAATTATTAATGTTTAATAAACAATTAAGAGTAAATAGATAAGAGCACAAGAAAAATAATATACTGTACTAGCACAATTAATTGTATTATAAATATATCACTATTCACAAAAGGAGGCTGAGATAGAGCTAGACTTTTCTCAGCTGTAGATCTGAGCCCTCTGCAAAGACAGTATTATGTATGAGTGTGGTGAAAGTGTTGAATGATATGAAAGTTTTCTTTGATTCTTGGTCACCTGCCTCGGTGAGACGCGACTTTTGAAAAAAAAAAAAAAATTCACAAAGGTGTAAAACCCGTACTGATACTGTACTTGCAATAGGAAAAGAATATAAAAGTATTGCAAGTAAAGAACAATAAGTGAGGGGATCTCATTTATATCTGATTCCCTTTAGTAATATATATAAATGTAATGAATGGTATACAATATGGATAAGTTGATGAATAAGACACATGTGCAACACTTTGGTATCTTTACTGCAATAAAATTAAAAATACAGTGGTACCTCGAGTTACGATATTTTTTCGTTCGAGAATGCTGTTCAAGTGCCATTACCAAACGAATTTATCCCCATAAGGAATAATGTAAAATAGACTAGTCCTTTTACACCCCCAAAAATATACCTACAAAAGCATTTAAAAAAATAAACTTACATAAAAGGGCGATTTTGGGGACCATCGTAACTCGAAGTACCACTGTATGTTCATTAATATTCATAATATGCAAGCTCACACACTCACTTGCTCTCACACTCACTCACTCACACGCACGTGCACATACATGCATGCACTCACTCACTCACTCATGAACGCACTCACTCTGCACACATGCATGTATGTGCGCACAAGCACATACAGCATATATACATGTACTAGTATATGAATGCATGCATGTACTTATTTTTCTATGAAGCTTTACCAATACACAGACCAATGAATAGGGTTGAGTAGAGTGTCTGTCTTGTGATTAGTGGATGAAGAAGTAAGCCTCCACCCATCCTTATGCTAAATGACTCAAATAGGTTTAGAACTTCACACAATAAACCTAAATTTTTATCGATGCACAATGAATAGTACAGTAAATCTAATTTAATTTAAATATGTGCATGGGATTTCTTAATTCACATGATTTTAAACAATAGTAATAAACATATACTAGGTAGTAGGTTGGTAGACAGCAACCACCCAGGGAGGTACTACCGTCCTGCCAGGTGACTGTGAAACAGAAACCTGAAACTGTTTTACATGATGGTAGGATTGCTGGTGTCTTTTTTCTGTCTCATAAACACGCTGGATAACAGGTATATCTAGCTACTTCTACTTACACTTTAGGTCACACTACACTGGCATACACATGCATATATATACATACACACATCTAGGTTTTTCTTCTTTTTCTTAATAGCTCTTGTTCTTTTTATTTTCTCTATTGTCCATGGGGAAGTGGAAAGGAATCTTTCCTCCGTAAGCAATGCGTGTTGTATGAGGCGACTAAGATGCCGGGAGCAATGGGCTAGTAACCCCTTCTCCTGTACAAATCTACTAAAAAAGAGAAGAAGAAAAACTTTATAAAACTGGGTTGTCTGAATGTGCGTGGATGTAGTGCGGATGATAAGAAAGAGATGATTGCCGATGTTATGAATGAAAAGAAGTTGGATGTCCTGGCCCTAAGCGAAACAAAGCTGAAGGGGGTAGGCGAGTTTCAGTGGGGAGAAATAAATGGGATTAAGTCAGGAGTATCTGAGAGAGTTAGAGCTAAGGAAGGGGTAGCAATAATGTTGAAGGATCAGTTATGGAAGGAAAAGAGGGAATATGAATGTGTAAATTCAAGGATTATGTGGATTAAAATAAGGGTCGGATGCGAAAAGTGGGTCATAATAAGCGTGTATGCACCTGGAGAAGAGAGGAGTGTAGAGGAGAGAGAGAGATTTTGGGAGATGTTAAGCAAATGTATAGGAACTTTTGAACCAAATGAGAGAGTAATTGTGGTAGGGGACCTAAATGCTAAAGTGGGAGAAACATGCAGAGAGGGTGTAGTAGGTAAGTTTGGGGTGCCAGATGTAAATGATAATGGGAGCCCTTTGATTGAACTTTGTATAGAAAGGGGTTTAGTTATAGGTAATACATATTTTAAGAAAAAGAGGATAAATAAGTATACAAGATATGATGTAGGGCGTAATGACAGTAGTTTGTTGGACTATGTATTGGTAGATAAAAGACTGTTGAGTAGACTTCAGGATGTACATGTTTATAGAGGGGCCACAGATATATCAGATCACTTTTTAGTTATAGCTACAGTGGGAGTAAAAGGTAGATGGGATACAAGGAAAATAGAATCAGTAAGTAAGAGAGAGGTGAAGGTTTATAAACTAAAAGAGGAGGCAGTTAGGGTAAGATATAAACAACTATTGGAGGATAGATGGGCTAGTGAGAGTGTAGGCAATGGGGTCGAAGATGTATGGGGTAGATTTAAAAATGTAGTGTTAGAGTGTTCAGCAGAAGTTTGTGGTTACAGGCGAGTGGGTGCGGGAGGGAAGAGGAGCTATTGGTGGAATGATGATGTAAAGAGAGTAGTAAGGGAGAAAAAGTTAGCATATGAGAGGTTTTTACAAAGTAGAAGTGATGCAAGGAGGGAAGAGTATATGGAGAGAAAAAGAGAGGTTAAAAGAGTGGTGAAGCAATGTAAAAGAGAGCAGATGAGAGAGTGGGTGAGATGTTATCAGCAAATTTTGTTGAAAATAAGAAAAAGTTTTGGAATGAGATTAATAAGTTGAGGAAGCCTAGAGAACAAATGGATTTGACAGTTAAAAATAGGAGAGGAGAGTTATTAAATGGAGAGTTAGAGGTATCGGGAAGATGGAGAGAATATTTTGAGGAGTTGTTAAATGTTGATGAAGACAGGGAAGCTGTGATTTCGTGTGTAGGGCAAGGAGGAATAACATCTTGTAGGAGTGTGGAAGAGCCAGTTGTGGGTGTAGGGAACTTCGTGAGGCAGTGGGTAGAATGAAAGGGGGTAAGGCAGCTGGGATTGATGGGATAAAGATAGAAATGTTAAAAGCAGGTGGGGATATAGTTTTGGAGTGGTTGGTGCTATTATTTAATAAATGTATGGAAGAGGGTAAGGTACCTAGGGATTGGCAGAGAGCGTGTATTGTTCCTTTGTATAAAGGCAAAGGGGACAAAAGAGAGTGCAAAAATTATAGGGGAATAAGTCTGTTGAGTGTACCTGGTAAAGTGTATGGTAGAGTTATTATTGAAAGAATTAAGAGTAAAACAGAAAGCAGGATAGCAGATGAACAAGGGGGCTTTAGGAAAGGTAGGGGGTGTGTAGACCAAGTGTTTACAGTGAAACATATAGGTGAACAGTATTTGGATAAGGGTAAAGATGTTTTTGTGGCATTTATGGATTTGGAAAAGGCGTATGATAGGGTAGATAGGGGGGCAATGTGGCAGATGTTGCAGGTGTATGGAATAGGAGGAAGGTTACTGAAAGCAGTGAAGAGTTTTTATGAGGATAGTGAGGCTCAGGTTAGAGTGTGTAGGAGGGAAGGGGACTATTTCCCAGTAAAAGTGGGCCTTAGACAAGGATGTGTGATGTCACCGTGGTTGTTCAATATATTTATAGATGGGGTTGGCAAGAGGTGTTGGGCTAAAAGATAAAGAAGCAAATACAAAGTGGGAGTTGTCACAGTTGCTTTTTGCTGATGACACTGTGCTTTTGGGAGATTCTGAAGAGAAGTTGCAGAGGTTGGTGGATGAATTTGGTAGGGTGTGTAAAAGAAGAAAATTGAAAGTGAATATAGGAAAGAGTAAGGTGATGAGGATAACAAAAAGAATAGGTGACGAAAGATTGGATATCAGATTGGAGGGAGAGAGTATGGAGGAGGTGAATGTATTCAGATAGTATTTGGGAGTGGACATGTCAGCAGATGGGTCTATGAAGGATGAGGTGAATCATAGAATTGATGAGGGAAAAGGGTGAGTGGAGCACTTCGAGTCTGTGGAGACAAGAACCTTGTCCATGGAAGTAAAGAGGGAATGTATGAGAGTATAGTTATACCAACGCTCTTATATGGGTGTGAAGCATGAGTGATGAATGTTGCAACGAGGAGAAGGCTGGAGGCAGTGGAGATGTCATGTCTGAGGTCAATGTGTGGTGTGAATATAATGCAGAGAATTCGGAGTTTGGAAATTAGGAGGAGGTGCGGGATTACCAAAAGCGATTGTCCAGAGAGCTGAGGAGGGGTTGTTGAGGTGGTTTGGACATGTAGAGAGAATGGAGCGAGACAGAGTGACTTCGAGAGTGTATAAATCTGTAGTGGAGGGAAGGCGGGGTAGGGGTCGGCCTAGGAAAGGTTGGAGGGAGGGGGTAAAGGAAGTTTTGTGTGCGAGGGGCTTGGACTTCCAGCAAGCATGTGTGAGCGTATTTGATAGGAGTGAATGGAGGCATATGGTTTTTAATACTTGAAGTGCTGTTGGAGTGTGAGCAAAGTAACATTTATGAAGGGATTCAGGGAAACCGGCAGGCCGGACTTGAGTTCTGGAGATGGGAAGTACAGTGCCGGCACTCTGAAGGAGGGGTGTTAATGTTGCAGTTTTATAACTGTAGTGTAAAGCACCCCTCTGGCAAGACAGTGATGGAGTGAATGATGATGAAAGTTTTTCTTTTTCGGGCCACCCTGCCTTGGTGGGAATCGGCCGATGTGTTAATAAATAAATAAAAATAAACATATCACTACAAACTACCGAACATTATGGGGGGTTGTACTAAATACCACGTACATGGACAATTATCAAACATACACTGAAAGTAAAAGAAAGAAAGCAAACAAACTATTTCTTTCTGCAGTATACAAAATGTAGTTTACACATAATAAAATATTGCTAACCATTCCTCCATTTCTCCCCAAAACTCTTCTTAAATCACAACCAAAGCTTCGTCTTGGAGCCAAACATGATGCCTTAAGCTGTATTGATAACTTAGTCACACAGAACACTCTTTCACAAATTATTTACATTGATGGTTCTGTACACCAATCCACTGGTGCAGCTGGTAGTGCTGCTGTTGTCGTACAGAGTGATGGCTCTTATAAAGAAATTGGAGCACGCATCAATAACTGGGCCTCTACCCTTCAAACAGAACTGTTTGCCATACTCCTTGCACTCAAATGCGTCCATATATCTAAGGTTGACACTTTAATTGTAATTGATTCTCTGTCATCCATAAATGCTCTCAACTCATTAAGTATAAATTGTGGCATGCTTGTGTCAGAAGCCATACACAGGTATGGTAAGATTGTTGACAGTGGAGTCAAAGTGCACATGCTGTGGATTCCATCTCACATTGGTCTCCAGATGCATGATAGAACTGATGAATTGGCTAAGCTGTATGCTTTCAAAGAGGGAGTAGATTACAATCTTGGCTTGTCAGTTAGCAGTTTGAGAACAATAATATGAAAAAACTTCAATTGAACTTTACTGACTTAAGACTTAGGAAGATTGACACCAGTCAGTCCATCTATCACCATTCCATCATGCAGGGGCCACATGTCTATGGTGGATTCAACAAAATAAGCAGATTCTTGGATGTCACTACCGCCCGGCTCCAGCTGGGTTACAAGTATCTTTGGCAGGCTAAATCACCACCACCAGATGTAGACCAAACGAAATGTAAACTTTGACAGATGGACTATTGTCACACCCTACGTCATTATGTACTGGAGTGCAATAAAATTAATGAATTTAGAGACAACTCACTCAGAAATGTTCAAGAAATGGCAAAGTACAGTGGTACCTCGGTTAACGATGGTCCCCAAACTCGCCCTTTTATGTAAGTTTATTTTTTTAAATGCTTTTGTAAGTGTATTTTTGGGGGTCTAAAAGGACTAGTCTATTTTACATTATTCCTTATGGGGATAAATTCGTTTGGTAATGGCACTTGAACAGCATTCTGGAACGAAAAAAATATCGTTAACCGAGGTACCACTGTATTTTATCCACGGTGGTATATTACAGACCATTCTGGAGAAATACCCTGACTTTGCTCACTGTAAATAAAGCATTACCACGTGTGTACTCACCTAATTGTGTGTGTGTGTGTGTGCATGCTTGTGTGTGTGTATATGTTTGTATGCTCGTGTGCATGTATGTGTCTGTGCGTGCGTGCTCGTGTGGGTGTGTGACCCACTTAATATTTGTATTTATAACTCATTAAAATTGTGACCGGGTGTGGACGTGTCAGTGGCTCATTACTTTGTAATTTGTTCATGATTGTAACCATGTATAGGAGTGTAGATGGTTCATTACCTTTGTAACTAGTTCAGCTATCATAACTTTGGGGTCCAGTCCCTGGACCCATTATGTACCTCTGTAATTTTTTGACTACACTCTGTAATCTTTTGACTACACTTGGAAAATCCTAGAGGGATTAGTACCAAACTTGCACACAGAAAATCACTCCCTACGAAAGCAAAAGACTCGGCAGACGATGCAACATCCCCCCAATGAAAAGCAGGGGTGCCACTAGCAAGTTAAGAGGCAACACAATAAGTGTCAGGGGCCCAAGACTGTTCAACTGCCTCCCAGCATACATAAGGGGGATTACCAATAGACCCCTGGCTGTCTTCAAGCAGGCATTGGACAGGCACCTAAAGTCGGTACCTGACCAGCCAGGCTGGGGCTCGTACGTTGGACTGCTTGCGGCCAGCAGTAACAGCCTGGTTGATCAGGCCCTGATCCACCATGAGGCCTGGTCACAGACCGGGCCGCGGGGGCGTTGACCCCCGGAACTCTCTCCAGGTAATCTCCAGGTACTGCCCACAGGATGGGTATGGGGTGCATAATAAAGATATGTATTAAACTAACAACTAAGCACAAAAGAAAGCCACTAACATGCTGTGCATTTTGTGTAGCAATCACAATTATTGAGTCGTGTAATATTATCAATGCACTTTGAATATAGTGTTGGGAAGCAGGAGTAAGAAGGCTTGCCCATATGTCTTGACTCACCCAAAGATCAAACCCAGGTACTTTTGGCTGCAAGCCAAATGCTCTGCACCTGAGCTGTGAGTCACACTAGATATGTGTGATTTTAAAAATAAGTTAGGCAAATATCAATCAAGTGGGTATAATTGGGTGAGCAAAACCTGCCTAGCATGAGCCAGTATGCCCTTTACAGTTTCCTCTATTTTTATGTTCTTATCAGTATGTGAGATGCAGAAAACCACTATCACTATCAAACATGATTTTCATTTGTGGAAAAAGACACTTACGTACAGTTCAGGTCATTTATTAGAGAAAATGTTTCACCACTAGTGGCTGCTTCAGTCCTAATGACTGATGAAGCCACTCGTAGTGAAATGTTTCCTTTAATAAATGTCCTGAACTGTACATAAGTGTCTTATTCCACCCACATCTTGTCGGTATCACCATACAATTTTTCATGATTCTGAGTAGATGCAGAAATCTTAAATTTTCACAATGCTGAGGGGGGTGTAGATATGTTGCATTTTTTTAACTGTAGTGTAGGCGTGCCTCTGGCAGGACTGTGATGGAGTGAATGATGATGAAAGTGTTTCTTCTTTTTTTGGGTCACCCTGCCTCAGTGGAAAACGGCCAATGTAGCAATAAAAAAATAAAATAAGAGTGCTGAATAGAAGTGTTTGCATTCAAGTTAATAAGTTTCTTGGCTTCATATAAAAAATGAAAATATAATAATAGAAGTCTAAAGGTTAAAGTCTACTTTATCTTTATACATTGTTGTTAAGGCCTCATTTCAATATAATTGATGGGGGTTGAAAAAGAGGTGAATGCCAAGGTGCTAAGTGTGGGATTGAAAGATAATGAAAATTAAAGATTCTTTATTTCAGCATGATACAATGATTGTACAAGGGTGAATAACATTTAGGTGTGCATGCAGAAAGCCCCTTAATATACAAAGCATTTTGCACAAAGTTAATCCTTTCTTAAGATTAAGTGGAAATTGTCACAATTACTCTGTCCATGGCACAGCTCTTTGGGACAGTCTTAAGAGATATTGCAAAAGTTGGAGGAAGATTTTTGGAGGGTGTGTAAAAGGAAAATAAAAGGAAACATAAAAAAGAGTAAGGTGATGAGAGTAAAAATATTAAGTAATGATGCATTGGCTCTACTATACTGACTTGCTGGTAAGACATATCAAACACTTAGGCAGCTTTATAAATTCTGAAATAATTCGCTTGTAAACAGACTCCTTCAGTCGAATACAAGCGAATATAACACTGGAGATGGTGATCAGTCCCTCAGGCTTGGTAGGTGGTCAGTCCCTCAAGCCTACTTTTACTTTCTCTGGTGTTATATTCACTTGTACTCGACTGAAGAAGCTTGTTGTGCTGGCGAAACGTTTCAGCAATAAGACACCAGTGTTAAATGTGCCTTATTAAAAAAAAATCTTGAAAATAGTTTATCATTAATATCACCTCAGGATTATCTGGCCCAAAGTCCTGCGGAGGTCTATGCCAGTGTCTCAACTTCTCACTGCTACTCAAAGCACTTAAAACATTTCTGAGACTTGTTGGGTCTTCTGCCATGGTAAATTTTGTTGCTCTCTTTTTCAAACGCGCAGTTTGTTGTTGTTGAGGATTTATAGAGCACCGCAACTTGCGCCGTATTCTTCCGCTTCTTCTTCTGGGGTTGATAAAGGCCACTGACACCGTACCTTAAGTAAGTTTATTCAGGTATACACAAATACAGTCACATAGAGAACCTAGGATAACCCAAAAAAGTTAGACAGAGTGACTTATTTCCATTGGGAGAGACAGAAAGTTTATTTAGGTACAGGTACACAAATGATCATACATAGCAGAACCACTGTGAAAAAATAGTGAACTTATTAATCTTAAGTTAATTTTAAGTTTGCCCGAAATGCTCTGCATATAAAGGGGCTTTTGGCACGTACACCTAATAATTATTATATTCCTTCGTATAAACATGTATCATGTCAAAATAAATATTATTATTATTATATTATTATAACTTAGTTTGTTTAATATCTTTATTATGCAGCCCATACCCATGGTGTGGGTGGTAGTCAAAAGTTTACAGAGGTACATAATGGGTCCAGGGACTGGGCCCCAAAGTTTTGATAGCTGAGCAAGTTACAAAGTTAATGAACTCACAAGTTACAAAGGTAATGAACTCACAAGTTACAAAGGTAATGAACTCACAAGTTACAAAGGTAATGAATCATGTAAGTAAGTAAATTTACTTACTTACGTTTATACATGGTTACAATTATGAACAAATTATAAAGTAATGATCAATTCACTACTTCCAAGCTATTTCGTGATTTCTCACATTATCAAAGAACTTGATGTGAGAAATCACGAAATTTAGTTTAATATCTTTATTATGCACCCCATACCCATCCTGTGGGCGGTAGTCAAAATATTATAGAGGTATCACGAAAGCGCTTGGAAGTTCACTATTTTTTCACAGTGGTTGTTCTGCATATTGTGATATTACATATTTATTGTGATCTTATCACATAGTAACATGTGTAAATTACTTAGTATAACCCCCCAAAAAACTCAGACAGCGACTTATTTCCATTCAAACTTCCCGATGTACGAAGAAATGTTGCCCAAAGCTGGGCGATGAAACAAAAGGAACAGGAGTCCCTTTGTGGGTTTCAAACTGGTGCTGCATACTCCAATATGGGCCTGGTGTACACGGTGTACAGAGTCCTGAACGACTCCTTACTAAGATGTCGGAATGCTATTCTAAGGTTTGCTAGTCGCCCGTATGCCCCTAGACTGTATTTTGTCTGCGGTCTTCTTTGCCCTTCCCCGATCTTCATGACTTTGCACTTGGCGAGGTTGAACTCCAGAAGCCATTTGCGGGACCAGGCCTGTAAAAGATAAGATAAGATTTCTTCGGATTTTTAACCCCGGAGGGTTAGCCACCCAGGATAACCCAAGAAAGTCAGTGCGTCATCGAGGACTGTCTGTCTTATTTCCATTGGGGTCCTTAATCTTGTCCCCCAGGATGCGACCCACACCAGTCGACTAACAACCCAGGTACCTATTTGCTGCTAGGTGAACATGACAACAGGTGTAAGGAAACACGTCGAAATGTTTCCACCCGCCGGGAATCGAACCCGGGCCCTCCGTGTGTGAAGCGAGAGCTCTAGCCACCAGACTACCGGGCCACCTGTCCAGCTTCCTTTGTAGCCCTGCCTGGTCCTCCTCCGATTGAATTCTCCTGATTAACTTGACATCGTCTGCAAAGAGAGACACTCCTGAGTCTATTCCTTCCGTCACGTCATTCACATATACCAAAAACAGCACCGGCTCTAGGACTGACCCCAGTGGAAACCCGCTCGTCACAAGCGCCCACATCGACACCTCGTCGCGTACCATGGCTCGCTGATGCCTACCTGTGTGTGTGTGACCCAATTAATATTTGCACAAATAACTCATTACAGTTATGACCAGGTGTAGACGTGTGAATGGCTCATTACATTTGTAATTTGTTCATGATTGTGACCATGTATAGACGTGTAAATTGTTCATGATTGTGACATGAATAGACGTGTAAATTGTTCACAACCTTTGTAACTTGGTCATGATTGTGACCAGATATAGACATGTAAAAGTTCATTACCTTTGTAACTTGTTCATATATCAAAACTTTGGGGCCCAGTCCCATTATATACATCTAATCTTTTGACTACCGCCCAAAGGATGGGTATGGAGTGCATAAGAAAGACATTAAACTAACTAAACTTTGTAAAAAAAAAAAATTAACACATCGGCCATTTCCCACCAAGGCAGGGTGGCCCGAAAAAGAAAAACTTTCATCATCATTCACTCCATCACTGTCTTGCCAGAGGCGTGCTTAAAATGCTTAAATCAGGTGGACCACCTTGCCAAGCCCCAGCAGAGCAAGAAGCCCACACCCCACCTAAGTTCAGTAACCGGCTTTCCACCAAAACCTTTAAAGAATTATCCGCAGAGCGGAAAATTGAGCTAGCTAAAATTAAGCCGATGACAGGTGTCCCTCCTGTAACGTGCCCGGCGAGCAAAGTAGGTGAGAACAAGCGTGCCAGAGATAACGGGGAAAATTTGTCCCTGATACTCAGACGAGAGAGAGACGCCCGCAATGCACAGCATATTAGGGGCTTTTGGCATGTACATCTCATTAATAACTAAGTAATAACTATGTAATTACTATGTATAACTATATCTACCATGTATAATTGTACAATGTCTAAATAAAGTATTATTATTATTATTATTATTATAACCAACGAAGGCCGTATTGAACCTTGCTTCCTATCCTATCCAGTGGATCGATCCCCGGTACGGGGATGATTATATACACTTGGGAAATCCTAGAAAGATTAGTACCAAACTTGCACACGAAAATCACTCCCTATGAAAGCAAAAGACTCTGCAGACTATGCAACATCTCCCAATGAAAAGCAGGGGTGCCACTAGCACGATAAGACACAACACAATAAGTGTCAGGGGCCCAAGACTGTTCAACTACCTCCCAGCATAAATAAGGGGGATTTCCAATAGACCCCTGGCTGTCTTCAAGAAGGCACTGGACAAGCACCTAAAGTCAGTACCTGACCAGCCGGGCTGTGGTTCGTACGTTGGGTTGCGTGCGACCAACAATAACAGCTTGGTTGATCAGGCTCTGATGCACCATGAGGCCTGGTCACAGACCGGGCTGCGGGGGCGTTGACTCCCGGAATCCTCTCCAGGTATACTCCAGGTAACAAGGGGCTCTGTATATAGTATGAGTATGTCATTAATTTCAGCTAGGTCTATGTTGTATCATGTACTTGTAGAAATAATGATTTATTATTATTATTATTAGGTCAGGTGGATCCCCATCCCCGTCTAAGTAACTGAGTCAGCAACCGGCTTTCTTCGGGTCTAGAAATCCACAGAGCGGAAAGAGATGATGTGTGTCCCTCAACCAACTGCCTAGCGACCAGCGTATAATAAGTGTCCCAGGAAGAAACAAGGAAAAAAATCGACATCGCTTCTTAGATCATAAGTAATGATATTTCCGCACTCGACAAGAACCAACCAAAAAGTCTCCTTCCTTTTCTTTGTTGGAAGTTTATAGGGCCACCGCAGCTTATGTAGTACCGACAGTAAGTTTTTATTCAGAGTCAGGTATACATAAATACAGTTACAAAGATGATCATACATAGCAGCATATGTGTAGATTACCTAGGATAACCCAGAAAAGTCAGACAGAGTGACTTATTTCCATTTTGGTCCCTGTTTCTCAGTTCCTGAGGAAGAAATAGTGTCAGCAGCTGAGTGGAAATTGTTAAGGGAATAGGAGTTCACCTTGAGAAAAAAAAGAAATTAATTTCTGTGCAATAACTGGAGAATACCTCTTTGGATGGGCTTCGTGGTTTCATAACTGACATATATTAAGAGAAAGTTTTAGATTGCTTTTGGACAAGTGTAAGGTACTAGTCCTTGGTAATGAAAATATCCCTCGAATTTATAAACTAGGTGAAGTAGAGCTTGATCATACAGAATGGGAAAAAGACTTGGGAGTCATGGTAAGCAGGAATCTAAAGCCAAGACAACAGTGCCTAAGTGTGCGCAATAAGGCTAACAGATTACTAGGATTTATTTCAAGAAGTATAAACAACAGAAGTCCAAAAGTTATTTTACAGCTCTATACATCACTAGTGAGACCTCATTTGGATTATGCAGCTCAGTTTTGGTCTCCTTACTACAGGATGGATATAGATTCATTGGAGAACATACAAAGAAGAATGAGTTTGATATCTTTATTATGCACCCCATACCCATCCTGTGGGCGGTAGTCAAAAGATTACAGAGGTACATAATGGGTCCAGGGACTGGACCTCAAAGTTTGATAGCTGAGCAAGTTACAAAGGTAATGAACTCAGATGGTCACAATCATGACAAGTTACAAAGGTATTTGCAGATTACAGAGGTATATATAGGGTCCAGAGACTGGGCCCCAAAGTTTTGATAGCTGAACAAGGTACACTGGTAATTAATTCACTAGTTACAAGGTAATGAATCATGTAAGTAAATTAACTTACGTCTGTACATGGTTGCACTCATGAACAAATTATAAAGCAATGAGCAATCTATTAGTCTACACCCAGCCACAACTGTAATGAGTTATTGGTGCAAATTTTAATTGTTGGGTCACACACACACACATATACATATACACATACATATACACACACACACATACACACACATACATGTATATACATACACACATACACATACACACATGTACATACACACACACACACGTGTCAATGCTTTATTTACAGGGAGCAAAGTCAGGGTATTTTTCCAGAATGGTCTGTAATATACCAAAGAAGAATGACTAAAATGATTTACAGTATAAGAAATCTCCCGTATAAAGATAGACTTAGAGCGTTGAATCTCCACTCTCTGGAGAGACGTAGAATGAGGGGAGATATCATCGAGGTGTACAAGTGGATGATGGGCATAAACAAAGGAGATATTAATAAAATACTGAGGATATCGAACCAAGTAAGAACCAGAAATAACGGATTTAAATTGGATAAATTTAGATTTAGAAAGGACATAGGCAAGTACTGGTTTTCGAACAGAGTTGTAGATGCGTGGAACAATCTTCCGAGTAGGGTGATAGAGGCTAGGACCTTGGGTGGCTTTAAAAAGAGATTGGACAAATATATGAGTGGGAGGGGCTGGGTTTGATTAGTGTCGTGAGTACGGGAGTAAATTCTTAGGTAGTGGTGGTTTTGATAAGGACCTGCCTTGTATGGGCCAGTAGGCCTTCTGCAGTGTTCCTCCATTCTTATGTTCTTATGTTATTTATATATGCCAGTTTTTTAATTTGATTGAAAAAAAGTGAAAATTAAGATATTAATTTATGTGTAAAAAAAACTAAATTAAAACAATATTTCACAGATTTATAGCAAACAAATACTATATATATGTAAAAAAATGTGAATGTAAAACTTAAAATAATGAAAACATATATATATATATATATATATATATATATATATATATATATATATATATATATATATATATATATATATATATATATATATATTTTATATGCAAAACAACCACTATGAAAAATAGAAGAATTCCAGCGCTTTCGTGACTACTCACATTATCAAGGAACTATCATAGTTCCTTGATAATGTGAGTATCGAACGCTTGGAATTCTTCTATTTTTCATAGTGGTTGTTTTGCATATTTTGATATCACCTGTTTACTGTGATCTTTTGCTATATATATATATATATATATATATATATATATATATATATATATATATATATATATATATATATTATTTATAAAGCAATGGAATCAGATAAATATGACAAATTTAATATACAAAACCTGAAAAATATCACAGAAAACTTTGAGGCATTACTGCTACTGCTCTATAAGGAAGCTCTTCATGTCTCTGAGAATCCACCTTAATCCCAATTTCAGGAATCAAAGTATTCTTGACTGGTAGTGAAAATATTGCATGCAGCCTTAATGACAATGGTGTCGTCGATAGGCTTTCAACCCCATTAAATAACCACCCAGCATATATCTGACTCAGGAAGACTGTAGATGCATACTGCATCGTTTTTAAACTATGAAGTGAACTTAAAGGATAATCAGACGTCAGCATTCTGGACAATATATATATTATAATGACCCCTAATTGAGAGAACTTTAACCAATATTTGTTTCTATTACAATATTTTTTGTCAGAGTATAATGGATGTTAGTATATGTTATATATGTTGAGGCTATAAATAAAAAAAAATCAATAACTAGACACTCAAATGATACTCAAATGATTTCAAACTTCTTTTGTTTCTGTAAAGGAAACAATAACTAAGCTGAGACAAAATGATTTCGATTTTTTTTAGTGGACTAAATCAACAGACTTCCCCGAATAAAACATGGAAGGGTATTATCAAAATAACAGGAAAGAAGAGTAGGAAAGATATGTACCCAAGTCCACTACACTAAGTTAATTACGAGTCGGGTACCACTTAACATCAGGCATGGTGAGTGTGATACCCTATATACCAGGCATGAACTAGATGTGGACCTCACTAGGGGCAAGGCCACCGCCCCTGGAAAGGAGGGTATCACCTATGATATCATAAGATTATTAAGGCATGTGCCTGGTGGCACTGTTAAAAATATACAATATGAGTTACTATGTGAGTCAGTTCCCCTCATCGTCGACCAATAGCATTACTGCACCAACAAAAACTCTAACGAACATGTCGTTTTTCCCCATCTCTCTGACTAGCTGCCTATGTAAACATTAAACATTTGAGAGGATTCTACTTAACAGGTTACCATAAACAATAACATGTCACGATTCACACAGGGCAAAGGTGTGAAAAACTGTCAACTTTTTTTTAACTTTATACGGGGACAAAAGTCACAAATGCAACACTTCTTCATATTAAATATGCTTTTTTTTTATATTTCAAATAAATGAGTTATTTTAAAATGTATAAACTAGAATGGGTGGTGGCCTACTGTTACACTAGGTTATTTCATCAACACAAAATCTGCTGCATTATTTAACATCTATAAAAGTAAAATTAAAGAAATGCAACTTGGCACTTTTCAAGGCGGCGTATTAAGTTCTACATTGTTTAATATATTAATCAGTGCCCTACCCCAATCATTACCAGACACTCCCAGGAACGTCACAATTAGGAGTGTAGATGGTTCATTACCTTTGTAACTTGCCATGATTGTGACCAGATCTACCTGGAGTTCATTACCTTTGTAACTTGCCATGATTGTGACCAGATCTACCTGGAGTTCATTACCTTTGTAACTTGCTCAGCTATCATAACTTTGAGGCCCAGTCCCTGGACCCATTATGTACCTCAGTAATCTTTTGACTACCGCCACACCATGGGTATGGGCTGCATAATAAAGATATTAAACAAACTGATGACATTCTTATACATACTAAAACTTTTCGTGAAATTCAAATTATTATGAATCATGAACAGGAAGCCTGTGATAATCTTGGCCATAATTTCTGTACAGAAAACTAGAAACAGGTAGACAAAATTGGTACTTATAAAAATGGACCACCAAAATTGACGCCCTGTGCCAATTACTTTTTCTGAATAACCTGAGACCTGAATGTCATGTGATTGTGTATGAAACCATACACAGATATACGTGTATTATTAGGTATTTCCGAAGGGGTGCCTTCGGAAATACCTAAATACCCGTAGCTCGATTGCTAGCGCACTCAGGTCACACAGTGAAGTCTGTGGTTCAATCCCCGGTACGGGAGGGTGTTAGTGGACTGGTGTGGGTCGCATCCTGGAGACAGAATTGACCTAATTTGCGGGAAATGCTCTGCATAACAAGGGTCTTTCTATATAGTAGTATGTCATTGATGTCAGCTAGGACTGTATACCATGTACATGTACTGGTAGACATAAAGTTTATTATTATTGTTATTATAATGACGGCATAAAAATTTTCTTCCTCCAAAGTTTCGTCTATAACTGGAGAACGCCTCACCAGATCGGCTTCAAACATTCAAGGCTGGTGTATTGTAACTAGGGAAAAGTTCATGCAAATGTTGGCATGTGCAGGTGTCCTCTGGTTAATGTTATATATGCTATGTTCAATGATTTCCATGCAGTATCAAGTCATGACCTGATACAGCTCTGCACGGCAAGGCACAGTACTCTCTCCCATCCTGTTCCTCATATCTGACATAGACAGGGATGTAAGCCACAACACTGTGTCTTCCTTTGCAGCTGACACCCGAATTTGCATGACAGTGTCCTCCAATGAAGACACTGCAAGACTCCAGGCGGATATCAACCAAATCTTTAAATGGGCCGCAGAAAACAATATGAAGTTTAATGATGAGAAATTTCAATTACTCCGATATGGAAAACGTGAGGAAATTGAAACTGTATCGGAGTATAAAACAAATTCCAACCACACAATAGAGCTAAAAACTAATGTAAAAGACCTGGGAGTGATAATGTCAGAGGATCTCACTTTCAAAGACCACAACATTGTATCAATCGCATCTGCTAGAAAAATGACAGGATGGATAATGAGAACCTTCAAAACTAGGGATGCCAAGCCCATGATGACACTCTTCAGGTAGCTTGTTCTATCTAGGCTGGAATATTGCTGCACACTAACAGCACCTTTCAAGGCTGGTGAAATTGCTGACCTTGAAAATGTGCAGAGAACCTTCATGGCACACATAACTGCGATAAAACACCTCAATTACTGGGAACGTTTGAAGTTCCTAAACCTGTACTCACTAGAACGCAGGCGGGAGAGATACATTATTATATACACTTGGAAAATCTTAGAGGGATTAGTAGCTACCAAAGTTGCACATGAAAATCACTCCCTATGAAAGCAAAAGACTCGGCAGACGATGTAACATCCCCCCAATGAAAAGCAGGGGTGCCACTAGCACGTTAAGAGACAACACAATAAGTGTCAGGGGCCCAAGACTGTTCAACTGCCTCCCAGCATACATAAGGGGGATTACCAATATAACCGTGGCTGTCTTCAAGCAGGCACTGGACAGGCACCTATTGTCAGTACCTGACCAGCCGGGCTGTGGTTCGTACGTTGGACTGCGTGCGGCCAGCAGTAACAGCCTGGTTGATCAGGCCCTGATCCACCATGAGGCCTGGTCACAGACCGGGCCGCGGGGGCGTTGACCCCCGGAACTCTCTCCAGGTAAACTCTAGGTAAGGTCCCAGGACCGAAACGTTTTTTCTAATACATGTGTACTAGTATTCGCTTGTGTCTATTTAAGCCACATTTCCAGCAGACCAACCAAGAACATCTCGTCAGTCTCTTGGTGGAGTGAAATGAAGACAGACACAAAATATAAAGTAGGATTTAATTATAAAATTACTCTCTTCAATGAGCATGCTGTTAGTCATTATATGAGTCAAGAGCCTTCAATGATGACATAGAATCAGTAATGATGATAGAGTCAAGCTCAGTGTCATAAGTTAGCTTTAGTGCCATTAGGATTGCAAACAATTCAGTTTGCAGTGTAGACGCCCAGTTGTTAATTCTTATGCCTAGTTCAACAAATTTATTGTTGTTCTTAACTAAGGAGGTGGCAACCAGAGCAGATGCAGCCCTGCCAGAAGACTCCTGTTTAGATCCATCAGTGTATATAACTTGAGATAACTTATTACTACCAGCTAGGCCAGAAATTTCTTCTTGAGCAGTTGCTTTAACAAGTGATTTAAGGAAGGGATTACTAGCAATGAGCTTCTTGGGAGGGACTTGCAGGTATGTGATATTAAATGAACACATCTTCCATGGAGGGGTAAATGCTCTTGTTGCCTACAATGATACAATTCATGCAGGTTGTAAAACTTACTGTAATTGCATGTTTTCACAATCCATTTAGATCTGTGAGTATTTACTTCTAATCTAATCTAATCTTTATAATGATAATGATGATTATAATAATAATCTTTATTTCTACAAGTACATGACACATCTTATATATACCTAGATGACATCACTGACATACTATATAGAAAGCCCATTGTTATGCAGAGCATTTCGGGCATCTTAGGTTAATTTTGTCCCCAGGATGCGACCCACACCAGTCGGCTAACATCCTAGTACCCATCTTACAGATAGGTGAACAGGGGCAGCAGGTGTCTAAACCAACACAACCGTGACAACAGACATAACTGAACCAACACAACAGTGACAACAGACATAACTAAACCAACACAACAGTGACAACAGACATTACTAAACCAACACAACAGTGACAACAGACATTACTGAACCAACACAACAGTGACAACAGACATTACTAAACCAACACATCAGTGACAACAGACATTACTAAACCAACACAACAGTGACAACAGACATTACTGAACCAACACAACAGTGACAACAGACATTACTGAACCAACACAACAGTGACAACAGACATTACTGAACCAACACAACAGTGACAACAGACATTACTGAACCAACACAACAGTGACAACAGACATTACTGAACCAACACAACAGTGACAACAGACATTACTGAACCAACACAACAGTGACAACAGACATTACTGAACCAACACAACAGTGACAACAGACATTACTGAACCAACACAACAGTGACAACAGACATTACTGAACCAACACAACAGTGACAACAGACATAACTGAACCAACACAACAGTGACAACAGGCATAACTGAACCAACACAAGTACCAACACTCATCAGTGAGGCAACACAAGTGACAACACTACAAGCCATGTAGTCCTCGGGAGGAGAAACCAGTGCACATAAACTGGACAGATCCTGACGAGGGACCCTGACCTGCACGCATACTAATACACTTTAGACACAAGTAGTTGTTATCCTTGTAAATATGTCTACTACCGTGTTGAAAAGGCAACACAGTCCGAGAGTTGAAGTGGTATCATAATTTTGTACCGGCGTGTGTATTTTGTATTATATGTATTTTGTATAAAAGTTAGTGTTGTGACAAGGAACTCAAGTTACACACAGTGTTGTTAGTTATTCTGCCGGTCTTATATGAAATACAATTGTATATATGAATTATCCATGTTGAATATTAATCCCTTCCTCCTGGTATGTTCTGTTAAAACTAAACTGAGTGTTGCAGGATCTAAGAGTAGGCATCACACTGAACATATCACAGGAAGAGCACATGAACTATATGGCTACGGCAGCCTATGTGTGGCTAGCAAATCGCAGAAGAGATTTCAGGTGTGTGTGTCAGGTCCGTCTTTAAATATGAGGCACCAACTTGGAGGAATTACCTGACTGCATGTTTTCAAAAACTTATAACCATGCAAAAATTTACAACCAGACTAGTCCAAGAGCTAAGAGAGGTACATTTTGAGGAGAGAATAAAGGAATTAACTCTGACGACTCTGAAGAGAGGACAAAGGTGGGGGACATGATTACAACTTATAAAATATTCAGAAAAGTTGCAAAGAAGAATAAGAACAAACTTTTTACAATAAATAACTTGGTAGAAGATGACATAGATGAACCAGGTACATACACAGGGACATAGATGAACCAGGTACATACACAGGGACATAGATGAACCAGGTACATACACGGGGACATAGATGGACCAGGTACATACACGGGGACATAGATGGACCAGGTACATACACGGGGACATAGATGGACCAGGTACATGCACGGGGACATAAATGAAAGTTAAAATGCAAATGAGTCACAGGGATGTTAGAAACTATTTTTTTCAGTCATAGGATAATATACAAATGGAACGAACAGTTTCAAGAAGAGATATGACAGGTCTTAAGATAGCAAATAAAAGTAATATAGGCCAGGAGGACCAGGAGCCAGGACTCTGCCCCGCAAACATGCGGACACTACACTACCGCTGTATATTCCATTTTTTCCTACTTTAAGTTGTGAACAGCGGTGGGCAACACTCGCCCCACACACTGAATATCCGGGGTTCAATACCCGGCACGGGTGGAAACGTTGGCCATATTTCCTTACACCTGTTGTCCCTGTTCATCAAGCAGTAAGTAGGTACCTGGGTGTTAGTCGGCTGGTGTGGGTCGCATCCTGGGGTAAAAGACTGAAGTACCACAATGTAAATAAGACAAGATAAGATAAGATTTCTTCGGATTTTTAACCCCGGAGGGTTAGCCACCCAGGATAACCCAAGAAAGTCAGTGCGTCATTGAGGACTGTCTGTCTTATTTCCATTGGGGTCCTTAATCTTGTCCCCCAGGCTGCAACCTACACCAGTCGACTAACACCCAGGTACCTATTTGCTGCTAGGTGAACATGACAACATGTGTAAGGAAACACGTCGAAATGTTTCCACCCGCCGGGAATCGAACCCGGGCCCTCCGTGTGTGAAGCGAGAGCTCTAGCCACCAGACCACAGACAGTTCTCGATGACCTTCTTGGGTTATCCTGGGTGATTAACCCTCCGGGGTTAAAAATTCGAACAAATCTTATCTTAGGCGTAGCACACTAGTTTCTCACTATTTCCTCTACCTGATTGTCCATTGATAATGATCTTAATAAAATGACTCATAGAATCCTATCTTTTCGTTCTGACACATAAATTTTTGTCACAATCGGTATTCTTTACGTAGTATACTATCGCTTTCTCCCGTCTCCATTACATGAGGTGCATGTCTGATGTCCACACATCCGGGAGATATTCTTGCTCATTTAACCACCAGCTGCTGATTTTTAATAGATCAAAGTAATGATATTTCTGTAACTAGATTAATAGGTATATATGTTAGGCATTATTCTGAGAGAAAGAAGCAAATTGTGGTTACTTATTTAGACCTAGTTGAACTGTGTGACAGCAGTGTTAATGCTATATATGCGAGGCTTTAGAGGAATCCTTGAACAGTAATAGGCTTGGGTTACAAAAGCTTATTGCTCTAGGTACTTATAATGCTTGTTATGATCGCTGTCAACAATGGAGTGTATGCAAAATAAAAAAAAACTGAAGTTCCTCATCTGATATTAGTTAGATGTGTGTGTTATTTTCTTCAACTTGCTGTAACTCATGCTGCTGCAACCCAGCGTCTGTGTAAGAACTTGCTGTAACTCATGCTGCTGCAACCCAGCGTCTGTGTAAGAACTTGCTGTAACTCATGCTGCTACAACCCAGTGTCTGTGTAAGAACTTGCTGTAACTCATGCTGCTACAACCCAGTGTCTGTGTAAGAACTTGCTGTAACTCATGCTGCTGCAACCCAGTGTCTGTGTAAGAACTTGCTGTAACTCATGCTGCAACCCAGTGTCTGTGTAAGAACTTGCTGTAACTCATGCTGCTGCAACCCAGTGTCTGTGTAAGAACTTGCTGTAACTCATGCTGCTGCAACCCAGTGTCTGTGTAAGAACTTGCTGTAACTCATGCTGCTACAACCCAGTGTCTGTGTAAGAACTTGCTGTAACTCATGCTGCTACAACCCAGTGTCTGTGTAAGAACTTGCTGTAACTCATGCTGCTACAACCCAGTGTCTGTGTAAGAACTTGCTGTAACTCATGCTGCTGCAACCCAGTGTCTGTGTAAGAACTTGCTGTAACTCATGCTGCAACCCAGTGTCTGTGTAAGAACTTGCTGTAACTCATGCTGCTGCAACCCAGTGTCTGTGTAAGAACTTGCTGTAACTCATGCTGCTACAACCCAGTGTCTGTGTAAGAACTTGCTGTAACTCATGCTGCTACAACCCAGTGTCTGTGTAAGAACTTGCTGTAACTCATGCTGCACAACCCAGTGTCTGTGTAAGAACTTGCTGTAACTCATGCTGCTACAACCCAGTGTCTGTGTAAGAACTTGCTGTAACTCATGCTGCTACAACCCAGTGTCTGTGTAAGAACTTGCTGTAACTCATGCTGCTGCAACCCAGTGTCTGTGTAAGAACTTGCTGTAACTCATGCTGCTACAACCCAGTGTCTGTGTAAGAACTTGCTGTAACTCATGCTGCTACAACCCAGTGTCTGTGTAAGAACTTGCTGTAACTCATGCTGCTACAACCCAGTGTCTGTGTAAGAACTTGCTGTAACTCATGCTGCTGCAACCCAGTGTCTGTGTAAGAACTTGCTGTAACTCATGCTGCAACCCAGTGTCTGTGTAAGAACTTGCTGTAACTCATGCTGCTGCAACCCAGTGTCTGTGTAAGAACTTGCTGTAACTCATGCTGCTGCAACCCAGTGTCTGTGTAAGAACTTGCTGTAACTCATGCTGCTGCAACCCAGTGTCTGTGTAAGAACTTGCTGTAACTCATGCTGCAACCCAGTGTCTGTGTAAGAACTTGCTGTAACTCATGCTGCTGCAACCCAGTGTCTGTGTAAGAACTTGCTGTAACTCATGCTGCTGCAACCCAGTGTCTGTGTAAGAACTTGCTGTAACTCATGCTGCAACCCAGTGTCTGTGTAAGAACTTGCTGTAACTCATGCTGCTGCAACCCAGTGTCTGTGTAAGAACTTGCTGTAACTCATGCTGCTACAACCCAGTGTCTGTGTAAGAACTTGATGTAACTCATGCTGCTGCAACCCAGTGTCTGTGTAAGAACTTGCTGTAACTCATGCTACTGCAACCCAGTGTCTGTGTAAGAACTTGCTGTAACTCATGCTGCTACAACCCAGTGTCTGTGTAAGAACTTGCTGTAACTCATGCTGCAACCCAGTGTCTGTGTAAGAACTTGCTGTAACTCATGCTGCTACAACCCAGTGCCTGTGTAAGAACTTGCTGTAACTCATGCTGCAACCCAGTGTCTGTGTAAGAACTTGCTGTAACTCATGCTGCTGCAACCCAGTGTCTGTGTAAGAACTTGCTGTAACTCATGCTGCTGCAACCCAGTGTCTGTGTAAGAACTTAGACTTAATGATCCGAGAAACATAACTGGTTCTCTCCAAGCCTGGTAAAAGAATTCTATTTTCTTTAATAAATGGACAACTTCCCTTGAAACTCGTTCAGCTCAGCCAAACACGATGAATGACCATTGCATTTGCTAACGTGAGAATATTGCAGCAGTGGGGTGAGCTTATAACTCATTTTGATTTTGCAAGAAACTGTGGAGAAAAATCTCCAGTTTCAAAGGGGGAGGGTAACTCTCAGCCCCCTCAGCCCTGTGGGGGGCTTAGCCCTTTCGGAAGGGGCTAGTGAACTATTGCAACGATGTTATACATCTGAACTTCTTTATTCAGTGTTTTGTAATAAGAAAAATTATATATTTCTCATATTCCTAAAGCACATTCCTGGAGAGGTTAAAAGTGTGAATAAGAAAATCGATGCAAAAATACAAAATATGACGATAAAGATGATGCAGTTAAAGAATATTTGGATCCTAATTGTTTTTAGTTTAATATCTTTATTATGAAAAGGAAATGCCAGAATGCAAGTTTCCTGATGACAAAGACATTCGTGGAAGGTGCAGTTTGTAGTGGAGCTTGTGACACATTATTATTATTATTATAATCATAACTAAGCGCTAAACCAGCTTGTGACACAACTGCGCTTGCCAGATAATGTTAGAGTGCTGAAGTCAATGTCACGTCAGAGGGCATTGACTTCAGCAATGTCACGTCAGAGAGCATTGACTTCAGCAATGTCACGTCAGAGGGCATTGACTTCAGCAATGTCACGTCAGAGGGCATATTAGATCTTGAAAAACTGTTTATTGAAGATGCTTCAACTCGCACCCAGATCGAGTTTCAGGGGAAGAAATATCTTCATACAGGGATGCCACAGGAAAAAACCCTTTCTAAGATCTCTCAGATTTAGCTTAAACAGTGCTCGCTGTACCTCATTCCAACGCTGATATGGAACGTGTGTTTACCCACATGAACATTGTAAAGTCAAAACTGCGTAGCCGGTTTTGAACTGTTTTGACTATTAATACCGACTGCAAAGGCACAGTAAATACTGCTATGATTACAAACTACCAACGGGAGTCATACGAAAACTAAGCTATATGGATGCATATCAGCCTTCTCAACAATCACAGCAAGATGATGTTGGCGAAGTGTTCAGCCAACATCATCCCAACATCTACAAACAAACATACGGCATGGGAATGGGGTCCCCCATCAGTGCCGTCTTAGCTAACTTGTACAT
This sequence comes from Cherax destructor, assembly GCA_009830355.1. Lineage (NCBI taxonomy): Eukaryota > Metazoa > Arthropoda > Malacostraca > Decapoda > Parastacidae > Cherax > Cherax destructor. The sequence continues at coordinate 75,204 of WNWK01001390.1, forward strand.
GGAACACCTAGAGGCTGAACACTTCGCCAACATCATCTCCTCAAGCGTCACTTGGTTACGTTACGTGGACGACGTCCTCGTAATAACTCCCAAACGTTTTGATGTACTGAATCTTCAGGCAAGGCTCAACGCAGTTGAACCGGCGATCCAGTTTACACTAGAAGAAGAGTCCAATGACAAGCTACCCTTTCTAGACGTCCTCATCCACAAAGTAGATAACCTAAGATTTCAAGTTTACCGGAAACCTACAAATAAAAATGATCTCACACACTTCTATTCCAGTCAAGATACTAAGACCAAAAGAGGCATCATCATCGGATTTTTCCTAAGAGCTTACCGAATTTGTAGTCCTGAGTTTCTTGACGAGGAATGTACATACATTCACCAAACCTTCACTGATTTACATTTTCCTTCCTTTTTCATCAAAGATTGCAAGAAAAGAGCTCTTCAGATCATTAATTCTCCACGCGTCAACACCACTCCAAACAAAGTTATAATTCTTCCCAACAGCCAGGTTGCATCCAACATTTCTAAAGTATTTGCACAAGCTAACACTAGAGTCGCCATCGCTTCCAGTACTTCTATAAAGGATCTAACCAGGACAAAATCCAAGCACCTTGAACCAGTCAACGCAGGGGTCTACACTATACCCTGTGGAGGCTGCGACAGAATTTATGTAGGAGAAACAGCAAGAAACCTCGAAACACGCCTCAATGAACACATTAATGCATGTAGGAACGATAACCTGAACAACGCCTGCGTACAACACCGAAATTCCAACAATCATCTCACGAAATTCAAAGACGCCCGACTAGTAATCAAAGAAACTAATTTTCGTAGACGCAAGTGCCTTGAATCAGCACTTATCGCTGTTTCTAACACAATTAAATAAAACAAAGGCAGTTTCACCATCTCTGAAGTCTTAGCAAGAATTCTCCTGAAAACAGTGAACCCTACCATCACATAGTCTCTCCTGCTAATTCAACACAAGCACATCGTAGATGTGGAACACTCCTACAGGCCTTCTCTATTCAAACCTCCAGCAGAAATATTTGTCTAACTGAACTGAGCTGCGTAATCTAGGTGAGGCCTTACTAATGATGTATAAAGCTGTAATATAACCTCTGGACTTCTGTTGCTAACACTTCTTGATATAAATCCCAGTAATCTATTTGCCTTATTACGTACGCTTAGGCATTGCTGTCTTGGTTTAAGGTTGCTACTTACCATCACCCCCAAGTCCTTCTCGCAATCTGTATGGCTAAGTTCTACGTTATTTAACTTATAAGTGCTTGGGTTAGGGACACTCCCGAGCTTCAGAACCTTGCATTTATCTACATTGAACTGCATCTGCCACTTTTCTGACCACGAATTAAGTTTGTCTAAATCTTAATCCCTCTAGGATTTTCCAAGTGTATATAATAATGTATCTTTCCCGCCTGCATTCCAGGGAGTACAGGTTTAGGAACTTCAAGCGTTCCCAGTAATTGAGGTGGTTTATTGCAGTTATGCGTGCCGTGAAGGTTCTCTGTACATTTTCTAGGTCAGCAATTTCACCTGCCTTGAAAGGTGCAGTTAGTGTGCAGCAATATTCCAGCCTAGATAGAACAAGCGACCTGAAAAGTGTCAACATGGGCTTGACATCCCTGGTTTTAAAGGTTCTCATTATCAATCCTGTCATTTTTCCGGCAGATGCCATTGCTACAGTGTTATGGTCCTTGAAGGTGAGATCCTCTGTCATGATCACTCCCAGGTCTTTGACATTATTTTTTCGCTCTATTGTGTGGTTGGAATTTATTTTATACTCCGATGAGATTTTAATTTCCTCACGTTTTCCATATCGGAGTAATTGAAACTTCTCATCATTAAACTTCATATTGTTTTCTGCAGCCCATTTAAAGATTTGGTTGATGTCTGCTTGGAGTCTTGCAGTGTCTTCAATGGTGGACACTGTCATGCAGATTCGGGTGTCATCTGCAAAGGAAGACACGGCACTGTGGCTGATATCCCTGTCTATGTCCGATATAAGGATGAGGAACAGGATGGGAGCGAGTACTGTGCCTTGTGGAACAGAGCTTTTCACCGTAGCCGCCTCAGACTTTACTCTGTTGACTACTACTCTTTGTGTTCTACTTGTTAGGAAATTATAGATCCATCTACCAACTTTTCCTGTTATTCCTTTATCACGCATTTTGTGTGCTATCACACCATGGTCACACTTATCAAAGGCTTTTGCAAAGTCTGTGTATATAACATCTGCATTCTGTTTGTCCTCTAGAGCATCCAGGACCTTGTCGTAGTGGTCCAGTAGTTGGGACAGACAGGAGTGTTACGGCCCCTTACCTAACAATGGTAGTTAGGTAATTACCTCACCGGCCGGCAGTCAAGGGGTTACGTCATCAGACCTGATGTTTGACTGCCGGGCCGGCTTGACTGACAGTGTCATCGAGACTCTCCCCTATTCAACACTGGAGAGTCCACCAGCTCACTGATATACTACTGGAGTTCATCAGTCAGACCTGCATGAGAGTTGCAGTGTGGTGCTGGTGACAAGCTCACTGACATACTACTGGAGTTCGCCAGTCAGACCTGCGTGAGAGTTGCAGACTCATGCAGTGTGGTGCTGGTGATAGCCTACAACAAGGAGAGCGGCGAGGTCACCAGAATCTACTATGTACCTGCGACGATGTACTCGAGACTGTACCGAGACTGTACCCGAGACTGTACCCGAGACTGTACCCGGATTGTTAACCGGAGATTGTTAACGGAGTGTCAGGGTTTTAGTGGTGTATGCAGAGAGTTTGTGACGGTGGCACGACACAAGTTGTCGTGTATTTGGTGTAGGTCAAGACGCGTTGTACAGGATTGTAATAGAGAATGGTTCATGATGCAGGGGGCGTGCCATGTGGCACAGAGAAGGTGTCGTGAGACACAGAGATGGTGTCGTGTGACACAGGGAAGGTGTCTTATATGCACAGAGAGAAGGGTGTCGTGTGACACAGAAGAGGGCGGCGTGTCGGGTGACACCGGGGGCGTGTCATGTGACACAGAGAACGGGTGTCATGGGACCCCGTGAGAAGGCGTGCCATAAGACATAGACAAGGGTGTCTGAGGACACGGTGGAGAAGGAGTATCATGACAAGGTGTGGTAGTGTCCTGCGTGACACTAGAAGATGGCAGCGACTTGACACTACACCGAATACTTGATTTTACTTGTGACTTTTATCTTGTACTGTGATTTTGTGTAAATATGTTTTTACACAGATTATTAGATTATATGTTTTTATTCAGATTATATGCTTTTATATTAATAATATATATTTAATATAATAAAAATCTGAAAAATGAGATTTTACTTAGTATCCCAAACAGTCGTTTATTACAAATGCTTCTTTATTTGTAATAAGGAGCGACCTGCTCTAAACCCATGCTGCCCTGGGTTGTGTAATAGATGGTTATCTAGATGAGTGGCGATCTTGCTTCTTAGAACCCTTTCAAAGATTTTATGATATGGGACGTTAGCGCTATTGGTCTGTAGTTCTTTGCCATTGCTTACGCCGCCGGAGTCAGGGCTATGTCTGATGTTTAGACTGTGGGGACGACCCCAGTGTCACTCCTCTCCTAGATGTAACACTGAGGCTTCTCAGTTCTGATGAACACTGAGTTCCATGAGTCAGGATGCCTGAGTGCAGTGGTGCATGGGCAGTCGTTTATGCTTTCAAAGTCATGTGCATCAGTGTAGTAATGAAGGTTGCGTCTACAGGTTCTGTGGCACTCTCATAAAAAAATCATTTAAGTCTAAATTTATGGTCTGGTTGCGAGCTCACTAAAACTGTCATCTGGGACTTTAGTAACTGTACCATTCTTGACTGTATCTGTTAGACCATTCTCGTTTTAGTGGGCCAATCTGAATGTTGTTCTCGACTTTTGTATTTGGCTAAGAAAAGAATACTTGGTTTCTCAATTTCATTTATAACTTTTAGTTCTTCCGTGCTTTGATTCCTGTAAGATTTTAGTTTTAACGATGTTGCTATTTCTCTGACCAGTGTTACGTTTTCAGATATATTGCTACTTAGTAGCGCTCTGTTATTCTTGCCTTACTGTAAGAGAGGCTCTCTCTTCTAGTTTACATCTCTCCCCTTTTCCAAAAGGGAATTTGCCTGATAGCAAACCTCAAGGCCACAGAGTTAATTTGTTCTAGCTAGTTAGGATTCCGTGTGCTTTATCTTCCAGATTATTAGATTTGTTTATTCACCTTAGTTTTGTTTATTAAATTGGGAAGGCTCCCCGGAGTCCATTTTGTCGATCTGGGGCCCTACGCATACGTCTATCTAGTGTTGTGATCTGACTTTTGAAGATACTTTCATAGATCACTTGTTATGTGAAGTGACGGTCCCAGTGCTAATTCCTCTTATTATTTAAACTATTTTTTTTTATTATTACATTTTGTTATAAAGGAAGTCCTTCGTTGGGGGACCCCTCTGTCAGGGGGCCCGGGGCATTTGTCCCCTTATAAACCCGTCCCTGCGTTTAAGGGCCATAAACCGAACAGAATACTTCTCAACTTTATTAATGATAAAATAATCGTAGTAATATTGAGGAAACATAAACTCAAATACCACTTTGAGTACAGGCAACACATCCTACATTTATTCATCTTCAACAATGCAAAAAAAAAAAAACTTGAAAAATAAAGAAAAACATTGCAATATCAGAGAAACACTAGTTCCGATTTGACCTTGAGTACAGGTGACATCTCAGTGAATCAGATCTTACATTTACTTGCCTTCACATCATCACATCATCGAAATCAGTTATTTTCCCTATATAGGCCTATTTGTACTCTGTAATCATATAATAGGCTATATAGAAACGAAGGATTCTTATGTTGGTGCAACAATGTTTTGTGCATTAGTGTCACCTTCTTTAGAGGCTCTATAGTGTCACTCACTAAATGGTGTCACCCGGGGCGGCCCGCTTCCCCTTACGACGCCACTGATGGGAACCAAAACTCTCATTACCCTCATCGCCAAGCTATGGTAAGCTACGATCTGTTCACACCAAAACTGCTTCTCATTCCGTATTGATATCAGTGATAGTTTATTCTAATCTAACAACTTTTTGATTAAAATTGTTCAGAGCTCGACTCCCATACCCCCGGTTAAGAACCCCTACACACTTCATCAGTAGAATACAGTGACGAATTACACTCTTGGAGAGCTCGGCTTTGGAGTGAGACGAGGAAAGCGAAGTGGAACGATAGTTTGATGTAATCAATCCATCACCCTTGGTGCTGACTGATTATCTTGCATCAAGGGTAGTGGACTGATGTAATCAATCCACTACCCCACCTCACCTTCGTCTCTCACCAAAGCTAATCTCTCAAAGAGTTTCGACTTATGAAGCCAGTAGCGCAGACCAAACCTTTCGTCAATAAAGATTCTTAATGTTGCACATGCGTCTTACCTTCTGTGTCTAAACTCAAGACTCATAACACCGACACTATTACCTCTTCTCACTAAAGTAACACTAGAGCCAACCATTTACGCAACTCCTCCACTTGTCCACAGCAGAACACTCCATGGAGTACAGTGTCTGCCTCTGCAGTCCTCACTAATTCAGCGCTGCCCAGACTGGACTTTACAAGTATTGAATTGAGGTAGTTTAGTTTAGTTTAATATCTTTATTATGCACCCCATACCTATCCTGTGGGCGGTAGTCAAAAGATTACAGAGGTACATAATTGGTCCAGGGACTGGACTCCAAAGTTTTGATAGGTGAACAAGTTACAGCGGTAATGAACTAGATCAGGTCATAATCATGACAAGTTACAAAGGTAATGAGCTGTTGGTTGTTCCCACCTGGAGCCCTCCGGGTGCCCAGACATCCACCGTGTACACGGATGTTGAAGCTTGATGAACTGAGTGCACACTGCCTGTGGCACACCTGACAGCTGCCTCGCGGTGGAACTCCACGGCGCTGTCCCTGCAGTGGAGGTTCCCGTGAGCCCGGCACACCCTGTGCCATCGCTGACATCGTGGGCTGGGAGGGAAAAACCTACAGTTGGGGTGGCGCTGGGAGTGGGGTGGGTGAGGCGGGGTTGAATGGTTGAGGCGCAGGGGTGAGGGGTTATGAGAGGGTCACTGTTTACCACACATGGGGCAGCCCGGGGAGGGGGATGAACGGCACTGGGCATCTTGAAGTGGCTCCCCAAAACAATGTTCTCTTCATCTTCACCCACACACCCCGCCCCCTCCCACCTGCTGCGTGGGGGAGGGAGGCACTGACTGCTCATACCTGACTTGGATACCCTCAGCCCCACACACCTTACAAACTGTTTAACACTTCCACTATTTACGCTGAAACGATGCACTAGGATGTCCTCTCGCTGCTCTGGAATCTTCCCAGAGCCGTGGTCAGCCTCTTTGATCAGGATAATCCAGGAGCTAATAAACAACTGATACTGAACAGATTATTAAACACCAACCAGCACGGTTTTAGAGATAAGTAAGTAAGTTTATTCAGGTATACACAAATACAGTTACATAGATTATCATACATAGCAGCATATGTGTTGAAAACCTAGGATAACCCAAAAAAGTCAGACAGAGTGACTTATAGTAAATCGTGTCTCGCTAATCTGCGTTCTATGACAAGGTAAGGAAATTTAGGTAAAAGAGGGATGGATGGACTGTATATTTTTGGACAGCAAGAATGCGTTTCGGTATTTTAAGCTAATTTAATTAAATATTTGGGCTACTTTTGAAATAATTTCGCTACTTTTGGTTTCTGATATTATACCTGGAGAGGGTTTCGTGGGTCAACGTCCCCGCGGCCCGGTCTGTGACCAGGCCTCATGGTGGATCAGGGCCTGATCAACCAGGTTGTTACTGTAGTAGTATGTCATTGATGTCAGCTAGGCCTGTATACCTTGTACATGTACTTGTAGAAATAGATATTATTATTATTAGTAGTAGTGTTACCTTAATAAACTTACAAGAGTTATGGTCACACATGGATGTATTTGAGGTATGGGAATACCAACGAGTTGTCAATGATAAGGCTAACATGAACATCCGGTCCTTTTGGGAAATCACATTTTTTTTTGCTATTTATATCCCAGCAAAAACTGATATTTCTTGTGCAATTTTTTTTTTTTTTTTTTTTTTTTTTGGGGGGGGGGGAAATAGTTAGTTTAATATCTTTATTATGCAGCCCATACCCATGGTGTGGGTGGTAGTCAAAAGATTACAGAGGTACATAATGGGTCCAGGGACTGGGCCCCAAAGTTTTGATAGCTGAGCAAGTTACAAAGGTAATGAACTCCAGGTAGATCTGGTTACAATCATGACAAGTTACAAATACAAAAGTATTTACAGATTACAGAGGTACATAATGGGTCCAGATATTAGCAACAATAATACATTTATTATGGGACATGCAGCACGTCTGGGTCAATCAAGGGTTGGTATTGACGCCCGTGGCCAGTACTCACCTAGTTGTGCTCGCCTAATTGTTGCAGGGGTCGATTCACAGCTCCTGGCCCCGCCTCTTCACTGGTCGCTACTGGGTCACTCTTCCTGCTCCATGAGCCTTTTCATACCTCCTCTTAAAGTTATGTATGGATCATGCCTCCACTACATCGCTCCCCAAACTATTCCACCTCCTGAATACTCTGTGACTGAAGAAATACTTCCTAACATCCCTGTGATTCATCTGAGTCTTCAACTTCCAACTGTGTCCCCTTGTTGCTGTGTCCCATCTCTGGAACATTGTCTCTCTGTCCACCTTGTCGATTCCTCTCAGTATTTTATATGTCGTTATCATGTCCCCCCTATCTCTCTTGTCTTACAGTGTCGTCAGGTCGATTTCCCTTAACCTCTCCTCGTAGGACATACCCCTTAGCTCCGGGACTAGTCTTGTTGCAAACCTTTGCACTTTCTCTAGTTTCCTTACGTGCCTGGCTAGGTGTGGGTTCCAAACTCCAATATGGGCCTAACGTACACAGTGTACAGGGTCCTGAACGATTCCTTATTAAGATGTTGGAATGCTGTTCTTAGGTTTGCTAGGCGCCCGTATGCTGCAGCAGTTATTTGGTTGATATGCGCCTCAGGAGATGTGCCCGGTATTATACTCACCCCAAGATCTTTTTCCTTGAGTGAGGTTTATAGTCTCTGGCCCCCTAGACTGTACTCCGTCAACGGTCTTCTTTACCCTTCCCCAATCTTCATGACTTTGCACTTGGTGGGGTTGAACTCCAGGAGCCAGTTGCTGGACCAGGCTTGCAGCCTGTCCAGATCCCTTTGCAGTTCTGCCTGGTCCTCGTCCGATTGGATTCTTCTCATCAACTTCACAACGTCTGCAAACAGGGACACTTCGGAGTCTATTCCTTCCGTCATGTTCACAAATACCAGATACAGCACAGGTCCTAGGACTGACCCCTGTGGAACCCCGCTCGTCACAAGCGCCCACCCTGACACCTGATCACGTACCATGACTCGCTGTTGTCTTCCTGACAGGTATGCCCTGATCCATTATAGTGCCTCCCTGTTATCCCTGCCTGGTCCTCCAGCTTATAGCGAACCTAAACAAAGACGAATCGAATGTAAACAGGCATTTCGGTCCCATATCTACTGCTGGTTGAGTAAGGTTATGTTACCTGAAGGTTATTTTAGGCTGGATTAGGTTAGCTTTTGTTATGTTAGGTTACGTTTCTTATATTTAAACAACGTAAATTAATGCCCATGACAAAACAAACCTAATGTTGAACGCTTTCAGGAATAAATTTACCCAAATTATGGCCAAATTTACATAAGGACCGAATTTCCATAATTACCTACATATATAATACATTATTTAGATTAATGTACTATAACTCAGTAGTTTATTTCTGTGGGAGTGCATAATAACGTGTAAAACTAACATATAATATGTTAAAACATTTACCCTGTGACTCGGTTGATAGCGCACTCAGCTCACACACCGAGTGTCCATGGTTCGATCCCCGGCACGGGTGGAACCGTTGGGCATGTTTCCTTACACCTACCGTCACTGTTCACCTAACACTAGGTAGGTACCTGGGCATTAGCCAACTGATGTGGGTGGCATCCTGGGGGATAAGATTAAAGCACCAAAATGGAAATAAGACAGACAGTCCTCCATGACGCACTTACTTTAAAGGGTTACCATGGGTGGCTAACCCCCCGGGTTAAAAATCCCAACAAAATCTCATTTTTTTTTTAAATAAAGATAACAACACTACACAATATACACTAAACTGCAGTTTCCTGTTTACAAACACCTTTTTTTCAGATTACATTGGGGCGTTGATGTACAATAATAAGGTTAATTTTCTTAAGATACGCTTAATTAATATGTTGGGAGGGGTGCTGTTAGGTAATGTATGTATGTATGAGGTTGTAACATAAGGGAAGGTGAGGTTTACTGGTGGGAGAGTGGTGGTAAGTGGCTGGAACTAGTGGTGAGAGGTGCAGTGGGAGGCGCCAGCTGTAGCTTATCTGTGTTGAGGCGAGGAGGAGGAGGCGGTGAGTTTACTGTCTGTGGTGACTTGACTCACTTTGTGTGTGGTGAGGCAGTGGCTGGTGTGGTGAGGCAGTGGCTGGTGTGGTGAGGCAGTGGCTGGTGAGGTGAGGCAGTGGCTGGTGAGGTGAGCCAGTGGCTGGTGAGGTGAGGCAGTGGCTGGTGAGGTGAGGCAGTGGCTGGTGAGGTGAGGCAGTGGCTGGTGAGGTGAGGCAGTGACTGGTGTGGTATACTTGGAGGTGAGGCAGTGGCTGGTGTGGTATACTTTGAGGTGAGGCAGTGGCTGGTGAGGTGAGGCAGTGGCTGGTGAGGTATACTTGAGGTGAGGCAGTGGCTGGTGAGGTGAGGCAGTGGCTGGTGTGGTATACTTGGAGGTGAGGCAGTGGCTGGTGGAATGGATGTGAGGCAGTGGCTGGTGTGGTATACTTGGAGGTGAGGCAGTGGCTGGTGAGGTGAGGCAGTGGCTGGTGAGGTGAGGCAGTGGCTGGTGAGGTATACTTGGAGGTGAGGCAGTGGCTGGTGTGGTATACTTGGAGGTGAGGCAGTGGCTGGTGTGGTATACTTGGAGGTGAGGCAGTGGCTGGTGTGGTATACTTGGAGGTGAGGCAGTGGCTGGTGTGGTATACTTGGAGGTGAGGCAGTGGCTGGTGAGGTGAGGCAGTGGCTGGTGTGGTATACTTGGAGGTGAGGCAGTGGCTGGTGTGGTATACTTGGAGGTGAGGCAGTGGCTGGTGTGGTATACTTGGAGGTGAGGCAGTGGCTGGTGAGGTGAGGCAGTGACTGGTGTGGTGAGGCAGTGGCTGGTGTGGTGAGGCAGTGACGGGTGTGGTGAGGCAGTGGCTGGTGAGGTGAGGCAGTGGCTGGTGGGTGAGGCAGTGGCTGGTGGGTGAGGCAGTGGCGGGTGGGTGAGGCAGTGAGTGGGTGGCAGTGGCTGGTGAGGTGAGGCAGTGGCTGGTGAGCGTGGTGTGGTGAGGCAGTGGCTGGTGAGGTGAGGCAGTGGCTGGTGTGGTGAGGCAGTGGCTGGTGGTGAGGCAGTGGCTGTGTAGGTGAGGCAGTGGCTGGTTGGTGAGGAGGCAGTGGTTGGTGAGGCAGTGGTTGGTGAGGCAGTGGCTGGTGAGGTGAGGCAGTGGCTGGTGAGGTGAGGCAGTGGCTGGTGAGGAGAGGCAGTGACTGATGAGGCGAGGCAGTGACTGATGAGGCGAGGCAGTGACTGTGAGGCGAGGCAGTGACTGGTGAGGCGAGGCAGTGACTGGTGAGGCGAGGCAGTGACTGGTGAGGCGAGGCAGTGACTGGTGAGGCGAGGCAGTGACTGGTGAGGCGAGGCAGTGACTGGTGAGGCGAGGCAGTGACTGGTGAGGCGAGGCAGTGACTGGTGAGGCGAGGCAGTGACTGGTGAGGTGAGTCAGTGACTGGTGAGGGAGGCAGTGACAGGTGAGGCGAGGCAGTGACTGGTGAGGCGAGGCAGTGACTGGTGAGGCGAGGCAGTGACTGGTGAGGCGAGGCAGTGACTGGTGAAGTGAGGCAGTGACAGGTGAGGTGAGGCAGTGGCTGGTGAGGTGAGGCCGTGGCTGGTGAGGTGAGGCAGTGGCTGGTGTGGTGAGGCAGTGGCTGGTGTGGTATACTTGGAGGTGAGGCAGTGGCTGGTGAGGCGAGGCAGTGGCTGGTGAGGCGAGGCAGTGGCTGGTGAGGTGAGGCAGTGACAGGTGAGGGAGTCAGTGACAGGTGAGGCGAGTCAGTGACAGGTGAGGCGAGTCAGTGACAGGTGAGGCGAGTCAGTGACAGGTGAGGCGAGTCAGTGACAGGTGAGGCGAGTCAGTGACAGGTGAGGCGAGTCAGTGACAGGTGAGGCGAGTCAGTGACAGGTGAGGCGAGGCAGTGACTGGTGAGGCGAGGCAGTGACTGGCGAGGAGAGGCAGTATGTGTGAAGTAAGGCAGGCAGTCTTGTGAGCAGTATGTAAGGTAACATTATAATGTGTCAAGCAATACTAGCCTGTGAGGTAAGATAAGACAGGACGGTAGTGTACAAGGCTTGGCTGTGACTCTTAATGTCAGGCAGTAATATAAGGAAATGCAAGGCAGTACAGTAGTCTATAAGATGATGCTTTGGAGTAATTATATAAGGTATTGGGAGGCAGTAGAATATAGTATTGTAAGGTATTTTGGCTTGAATTTTAATTCATTATGTAATTGCAAATTTTTAATTCATTTGATAAGTTATTCCATATTTTTTGGCTCTTTAAATTGCATGGAATTTCTCAGGATGTTGAAATGAAAATGAGGCATAGCATAGAGATGTATTTGTTCCTAGTGATGCCTAGGTGTGTTATGTTACAGTTTTCCATAAAGGACCCCAATGGAAATAGTCACTTTGTCTGACTCTTGAGTTATCCTAGGTAATCTGGAGTTTACCTGGAGAGAATTCCAGGGGTCAACGCCCCCGCGGCCCGGTTTGTGACCAGGCCTCATGTTGGACCAGAGCCTGATCAACCAGGCTGTTACTGCTGGCTTCACGCAGTCCAACGTAGATGAGTGGCGATCTTGCTTCTTAGAACCCTTTCAAAGATTTTTATGATATGGGACATTAGCGCTATTGGTCTGTAGTTCTTTGCCATTGCTTTACTGCCGCCTTTGTGGAGTGGGGCTATGTCTGTTTTTAGTAACTGTGGGACGACACATATGCTGCTATGTATGAAAACTTATGAAAGCAAAAGACTCGGCAGACGATGCAACATCCCCCCCAATGAAAAGCAGGGGTGCCACTAGCACGATAATAGACAACACAATAAGTGTCAGGGGCCCAAGACTGTTCAACTGCCTCCCAGCATACATACAGGGGATTACCAATAGACCCCTGGCTGTCTTCAAGCAGGCACTGGACAGGCACCTAAAGTCAGTACCTGACCAGCTGGGCTGTGGCTCGTTTGTCGGTTTGCGTGCAGCCAACAGTAACAGCCTGGTTGATCAGATCCTGATCCACCATGAGGCCTGGTCACAGACTAGGCCGCAGGGGCGTTGACCCCCAGAACCCTCTCCAGGTATACTCCAGGTTATGTAACTGTATTTATGTGTACCAGTACCTGAATAAACTTACACAGACTTTGCAAAAGTGTGACCATGGTGTAATAGCACACAAAATGCGTGATAAAGGAATAACAGGAAAAGTTGGTAGATGGATCTATAATTTCCTAACAAGTAGAACACAAGAGTACTAGTCAACAGAGTAAAGTCTGAGGCGGCTACAGTGAAAAGCTCTGTTCCACAAGGCACAGTACTCGCTTCCATCCTGTTCCTCATCCTCATATCGGACATAGACAGGGATATAAGCCACAGTGCCGTGTCTTCCTTTGCAGATGACACCCGAATCTGCATGACAGTGTCCACCGTTGAAGACACTGCAAGACTCCAAGCAGACATAAACCAAATCTTTAAATGGGCTGCAGAAAACAATATGAAGTTCAATGATGAGAAATTTCAATTACTCAGATATGGAAAATGTGAGGAAATTAAAATTTCATCGGAGTACAAAACAAATTCCAACCACACAATAGAGCAAAAAACTAATGTCAAAGACCTGGGAGTGATCATGTCAGAGGATCTCACCTTCAAGGACCATAACACCGTAGGAATCGCATCTGCTAGATAAATGACAGGATGGATAATGAGAACCTTCAAAACCAGGGATGCCAAGCCCATGTTGACACTTTTCAGGTCGCTTGTTCTATCTAGGCTGGAATATTGCTGCACACTAACTGCACCTTTCAAGACAGGTGAAATTGCTGACCTAGAAAATGTGCAGAGAACCTTCACGGCACGCATAACTGCGATAAACCACCTCAATTACTGCGAACGCTTGAAGTTCCTAAACCTGTACTCCCTAGAACGCAGGCGGGAGAGATACATTATTATATACACGTGGAAAATTCTCGAGGGATTAGTACGAAACTTGCACACGAGTCACTCCCTATGAAAGCATAAGACTCGTGAGGCCATGTAACATCCCCCCCAATGAAAAGCAGGGGTACCACTAGCACGTTGAGAGACAACACAATAAGTGTCATGGGCCCAAGACTGTTCAACTGCCTCCCAGCATACATCAGGGGGATTACCAACAAACCCCTGGCTGTCTTCAAGCAGGCACTGGACAGGCACCTAAAGTCGGTACCTGACCAGCCAGGCTGTGGTTCATACGTTGGACTGCGTGCGGCAAGCAGTAACAGCCTGGTTGATCAGGCTCTGATCCAACATGAGGCCTGGTCACAGACCGGGCCTCAGGGGCGTTGACCCCTGGAACTCTCTCCAGGTATACTCCATGTATACTTATAAAATGTTTTGGATCAGCATTAGTATTCCACTACATACTGTATATTGTTTTAAATATGTGGGGTGTACAGTAGTACAGTGGACCCCCGAGTTACTAGCATAATTCATTCCAGAAGGCTGCTCAAGTTCCATTACCGAACGAATTTTCTCCCTTAAGGAATAATGTCAAGTAGGTTAGTCCATTTCAGACCCTTAAAAATACACTTACAAAAGCACTTACAATATTACACTTGCATAATTGTACGATTTCCGAGGTGCTCGTAACTAAGGGGTTCACTGTATGTATGAATGGCATATATTTATATAGCTACAGCAGGTTTAGACTTGACTAAAGGCAATGCACAGCATATTAGGGGCTTTTGGCATGTACACCTCATTTATACCTATGTATCATGTCTAAATACCAACATTGTATCATGTCTAAATAAACTATTATTATTATTATTATTATGTGTGGCTTATAATTAGTTTGTGATGGTTCCTTGGCTCAGTTGGTAACTCTTTTGCCTCACACCAAGTGTCCATGGTTCAATTCCCGGCTGGGTGAAAACGTTATAATAATAATAATACTATGTACGTATCTTTATTTCTACAAGTACATGTACAAGGTACACAAGCCTAGCAGACATCAATGACATACTACGTTGGGCATGTTTCTTTACACCTGTTATCCCTGTTCACCTAGCAGTAAGTACGTGCCTAGGTGTTAGTTGACTGTTGTGGGTTGCATCCTAGGGGACAAGACTGAAGGACCACAATGAAAATAAGACACAGTCTTCAATGATGCACTGAGTCTCTTGGGTTATCCTGGGTGGCTAACCCTCCTGGTTAAAAATCCAAACAAATCTTAACGTGGATTACGGAACATAATATAGTGGACCCCCGGTTATCATAATTACAGTATACCCCCGAGTTACGAGCACCTCAGAAATCGTACAATTATGTAAGTGTAATATTGTAAGTGTATTTTTTTGGGTCTGAAATGGACTAACCTACTTGACATTATTCCTTAAGGGAGAAAATTTGTTCGGTAATGGCACTTGAGCAGCCTTCTGGAATGAATTATGCTCGTAACTCTGGGGTCCACTGTAATTTGTTCCAGAGAGTGTGACTAACGCCAAATTTGACGATATCCGAATTAATTTTCCCCATAAGAAATAATGTAAATCCTTGAGCTTGATTTGACCTGAGCGTCGGTAAGGTGGGGAAGGAAGAAGGATGGGTAAGGATGGAAATTGGGAAAGAGGTGGGAGGGGGGGGGAGAGGTTAGGGTTGTAAAGGTAAGTGGCCTATCCACTTTGGCGCAACATAATAAGTGTGTGTGTATGTAGAGTTATACATAAGTAAATTTTAAGAGGAGGCTATGCTTTTATCCCATCAGTCGTACACAGGTATACTGTTGTATCACAGCATGTTACTGAGTTGGAAGAAAGCATATTATTTGTAGTACACATTTTTTTTTTTTAGGCAAGGCTGCTGCAACAGGTGGTAGTTGCTGGGCTATTCGTTGTTGGTGGGTGGTAGCCCGGAGCTGGTCAAGCAGTTACTTTTGCAACAGGTGGTAGTTTCTGGGATTACGATGTTATTGGTGGCTAGCCCGGAGCTGATCGAGCTGTTTCTGAGGTGGTGTCCTAAAATAGGAAGTTCGTAGGTTTACAATGTTGGTTGTAGGATGTAGTTTGGAAACGGTAGGTCACCCATAAATGGGGAGTATTTATCTATGGTGTTGAACATAGACTGGGTCTGGTGGTATCCACTCATCTGGTTCGACGGGGAGATCACTTAGGATTCTTGGTCTTGGGTAGTTGTCATTGTGAATGTAGCGCCTAACTCTTTGTTGCAGAGTCATTCTTTGGGTTCGGTGGGGGGGTGTGGTGATGACATAGTCGGTTGTGTTTACTGGTTAATCCAATTAATCCGTTCCAGACACCCAAAAGTATTAAAAAAAAAATTTTTTTTATAAGAAATAGTATACATTTACCTACACAGAAAACAATGAGACATGAAGAATAAAACAATAATAACATGACACTTACCTTTATTGAAGACTTGTTGATGTATGGAAGACGGGAGGAGGGGAGAGGATGGAGGAGTTAATATTGTTTGGAAGGGGAATCCCCTTCCAAACACATCAAAGCACCTTTGAAACATTGCTTTGGTGTAGAGTTTTTTGAAGTTTGAAATGACCTGCTGGTCCATGGGCTGGATGAGAGGAGTGGTATTAAGGGGCAAGAACTTCACTGGGATGAAATGAAACTCCTCCACCATTTGGTCATCCGAGCAGGTGCATTGTCCATTACCAAGAGGCACTTGAGTTCCAATTTATTTTCCAGGAGATATTTCTTCACACTGGGGCCAAACACTTCATTGAACCAATCAAGGAAAATTTCCCTCGTGACCCATGCCTTACTGTTAGTCTTCCACATCACACACAAATTAGCCTTGGCGACACTGATTTTCTTGAACACTGGGATTTTCAGTGATACACCAGTAAAGGCTTCACTTTGAAATCTCCACTAGCATTACTACAGAACATGAGAGTTAGCCTGTCTTTCATAGCTTGTGTCCTGGCAGTGCCTTTTCCTCCTGCGTGATGTAGGTCCTCTTTGGCATTTTCTTCCAAAAGAGGCCTGTTTTGTCACAATTGAACACTTGTTGGGGTTTGAATTGTTCAGCCTCTATGTACCCCTTGAATTCCTGAACATATTTTTCAGCCGCACATTTGTCAGAACTTGCAGCCTCGCCATGCCTTACCACACTGTGTATGCCACTACGCTTCTTAAATATCTCAAACCAGCCTTTGCTGGCCTTAAATTCACTAACATCAGCACTAGTTCCAGGCATTTTCTTTACGAGATCATCATGCAACTGCCTTGCCTTTTCACAAATTATCGACTGCATAACACTATCTCCTGCTAACTGTTTTTGGTTGATTCACACCAACAACAAAGTCTCCACATCTTCAAGTATTTGCGATCTCTGTTTTGTAAGCATATTTGCACCTTTTGCAACAACAGCTTCCTTGATTTCCTTTTCTTGGCCACAATGGAAGCGATGGTTGTATGGGGTTTCTTATACAACCTGGCAAGCTCTGTCACATGTACTCCACTTTCATATTTTTCAATGATGTCTTTCTTGAATTCTATAGTGTTTCTCACCTTCTTTACCAAAGGGCTGGCACTAGGAGCTTTCTTTTGGCCCATGGTGGCTTATTTAGCAGTTGCAAGCACTAAAACGAATGGAATATTATGAAAAGCACTTACAATAATACACTTACATAATTGTTCGAGTTGGGAGGTGGCCAAAACTCGGGGTACCTCTGTATTACGAAATCCGACGACTACGAAATCCGGGGGTCCACTGTATGTATATTGAATTTTAGAGAGAGTCCTTGTAACTTTTGATACTTTTACTCATAGGTGTTGGATACAAACATTAATTTTCAATTTGTTGCCCATTATTACACAGGAATTTTACCATCAATTTTTTCTACACTGGTTTCATTTATTCTGATATTTAACTATACTATATGTATATATATACAGTGGTACCCCGACTTACGATGGTCCCCAAACACACCCTTTTATGTAAGTTGATTTTTTTAAATGCTTTTGTAAGTGTAATTTTGGGGGTCTAAAAGGACTAGTCTATTTTACATCATTTCTTATGGAGATAAATTCGTTTGGTAATGGCACTTGAACAGCATTCTGGAATGAAAAAATATCGTAAGTCGGGGTACCACTGTATATATATATATATATATATATATATGTAGTAGTAGGTTGGTAGACAGCAACCGCCCAGGGAGGTACTACCGTCCTGCCAAGTGAGTGTAAAACGAAAGCCTGTATTTGTTTTACATGATGGTAGGATTGCTGGTGTCTTTTTTCTGTCTCATAAACATACAAGATTTCAGGTATGTCTTGTTACTTACTTACACTTAGGTCACACTACACATTCATGTACAAGCATATGTATATACACACACCCCTCTGGGTTTTCTTCTATTTTCTTACTAGTTCTTGTTCTTATTTCCTCTTATCTCCATGGGGAAGTGGAACAGAATTCTTCCTCCGTAAGCCATGCGTGTCGTAAGAGGCGACTAACATGCTGGGAGCAAGGGGCTAGTAACCCCTTCTCCTGTATATATTACTAAATGTAAAATGGGAAACTTTCGTTTTTCATTTTGGGCCACCCCACTTCGGTGGGAAACGGCCGACGTGTTGAAAGAAAGAAAGAATATGTATGTATATTTTTTTTCAGTATTAAGGATGAGCTTATGGTCATCATCCAGGTATAAACCTTTTTCTGATCAAAACGAGCAACTTTATAAAGTGGAGTACTGTACAGTTAACAGTTAGGGTAATTGACATGTATAAACTACTGTATAGAAAGTCCAATGGGATACTTATTTCTTTCAAGTTCTGAAAAAAACTGTTTCGTGCATTTTTAAGATTGGCTCACTTTTTAAGCTCTGAATCCAAATTTACAAGGACTAAGCATATTGTACTTTAAAGAATAAAAAGGCAAAATCATGACCACATTTCGGTCTGACTTGCGAGTTATTTGTGCATGTTGGGCTTTAGTTGAGTACACGTACACGAGGCCTGGTCACAGACCGGGCCGCAGGGGCGTTGACCCCTGGAATTCTCTCCAGGTAAACTCCAGGTAAATGTGTGTACAGCTGCATGTCGATTGCTTCCTCAAATATTTATGATAGTTTTGGTAGGTTAGAAATTGATCTGTATGTACATATTAACAGTTGGATCATCACCTTTTGTGGAGGAGTGTTATCCTTGCAAATTTTAGAGTGTCAGGAAAAATTTGCTCAAGTGATTTATTGAAAAGTATTATAATAGCTGGAGATAATCCTACTTGTGCAACTTTTTTCAGAAAATTTATAGGTATTTCAGTTGTGCTGCTAGCTGCTTTTTTAAATGATTTTGTTATTGAAATTATTTCTGCAAAAGGAGTCAGGATAATTGCCTGTCAGATTGCTACTATTTTATATACAGTGGTACCCCGGTTTACGATGGTCTCCAAACTCGCCCTTTTATGTAAGTTTATTTTTTTAAATGGTTTTGTAAGTGTATTTTTGGGGGTCTAAAAGGACTAGTCTATTTTACATTATTCCTTATGGGGATAAATTCGTTTGGTAATGGCACTTGAACAGCATTCTGGAACGAAAAAATATCGTAAACCAGGGTACCACTGTACAACCATTATCATAAGACTTTTTAATTTTTCAGAAGTACAAAATTTTAAAAGCAATTTATTAATTAACTTGAATTAATTGTGTTTCTTACTTTTGGTTCTTGAAGTCTCTGGAGTAGCAGAATGGAGCCCCCAGTAAACAAGCCTAAGATTATAGGATATTGGTTCAATGAGAAAAAGTGCCAAAAATTCGGAGTGGCAGAATTGAATGCCGAATGCAAGTGAGTGTCTAGGAAGAAATCTGTTTTATAATATACATTGCATTAGGTTTATTATATGTAATGCGAAACATATTTCATTACTTTAAATGTAAGGAATCCAGTGTTTGGCTATCTTAAGCTTTCAGAATATATTCCTGGACATGTTTCTCTCAAAATATTGTATACATATATTGTAGTTCCTCATATCCTAAGTTATACTGCATTTAATTGGATAAATTGGGTACAGTATCTAGGTACAGTGGTACCCCGACTTACGATGGTCCCCAAACACACCCTTTTATGTAAGTTTATTTTTTTAAATGCTTTTGTAAGTGTAATTTTGGGGGTCTAAAAGGACTAGTCTATTTTACATCATTTCTTATGGAGATAAATTCGTTTGGTAATGGCACTTGAACAGCATTCTGGAATGAAAAAAAATTGTAAGTCGGGGTACCACTGTATTTTTGTAAAATTCTGTCCCCATCAATTTAAAAAGTAAATTGGAAGATTAACAAACAGTTAATTAAATTATCATCCTAATTGTTCTGATTATTTTGTATATACAGTATATTCATATCAGTGAAATGGTTATAGTCAATTACATATTGTTGAAGATAATATCTCCAGCCCAGCTCTCTGATTTGCTGATCACAAAAGAAAAACTACCATGTGAAAGCAGCAATAGTATTCATGAGGACTCTTT
Source organism: Cherax destructor (assembly GCA_009830355.1). NCBI lineage: Eukaryota > Metazoa > Arthropoda > Malacostraca > Decapoda > Parastacidae > Cherax > Cherax destructor. The sequence goes on from WNWK01001390.1 coordinate 95,181, forward strand.
TAAGTTGTATTTAATTTCATGTTTTTAATCTTTTCTTTTTCATATAATATTTAAGTGATATTTTAAATTGAAAACTGCAGATGCTTAAGATTGCTGAAAATTGGTCCGATTTTGAACATAAACTTGAACATTTCTCATTTATTGTGACATAAATTGACAATAAAATACATACAGTCTATATTCTCTGATATATATAATATTTCAATAATAAGTTGCATATAACATTATACTTTATTCTTTATTTCAGGAGAAGAGGAATAGAACTTGTCAAGGTACTCTTTAGGGTGTGTGGAGGAAAGAATGAGAATATATACAGTTCTGGTATTATTAACCTGTGATGCACTGGAGTATGTTGTAAGGAAAGGTTACCCAGTGCTGTTAACCTTTGGACAGAAAGAAATAAATCGGTGAAAATATACTCTGTACTGTACTTCTTTTTTCACTATCTCAGATAAGATGAAGATTGATATGATGATGGAAAAACTGACACCTGTATAAATTGTGTGTGTTTGGTATCTTATCCTGGTGTAGTAATGCACTATCTTTATTTTATCAGTATAGTGTATCTTCTGTAAGTCAGTGGAAATGATAGGACACTTATATAGTTGTGTGTAGTGTATGAGTCTGTGGAAATGATAGGACACTTGTATAGTTGTGTGTAGTGTATGAGTCATTGGAAATGATAGGACACTTGTATAGTTGTGTGTAGTGTATGAGTCAGTGGAAATGATAGGACACTTGTATAGTTGTGTGTAGTGTATGAGTCTGTGGAAATGATAGGACACTTGTATAGTTGTGTGTAGTGTATGAGTCTGTGGAAATGATAGGACACTTGTATAGTTGTGTGTAGTGTATGAGTCAGTGGAAATCACAGCAGGAAACTTGTATAGGTGCATAGTGTCTTGTTTTTTCTATCCTGTTTGTATGGCCACAGTATCTGTGCACGTGTGATTACCTATTTGTAATCAAATACGTATACACTTGCTCGTGTACTCACCTAATTATAATACTCACCTAATTGTGGTTGCAGGGGTCGAGACTCAGCTCCTGGCCCCGCCTCTGCACTGTCCGCTACTGGGTCTCTGCTCTCCCTGCTCCGTGAGCTCTATCATACCTTGTCTTAAAACTATGTATGGTTCCCGCCTCCACTATATCGTTCGCTAAACTATTCCACTTCCTAACTACTCTATGGCTGAAGAATTGCTTCCTAACATCCCTCTGACTCATCTGAGTCTTCAGCTTCCAGTTGTGTCCCCTTGTTTCTGTGTTTCCTCTCTGGAACATCCTGTCACTATCTACCTTGTCGATTCCCCGCAGTATTTTGTATGTCGTTATCATGTCTCCTCTAACCCTTCTGTCCTCCAGTGTTGTTAGTCCTATTTCCCTCAACCTTTCTTCATAAGGCAGTCCCCTGAGTTGTGGAACTAGCCTTGTCGCAAACCTTTGCACTTTCTCTAATTTCTTGACGTGCTTGACCAGGTGTGGGTTCCAGACTGGTGCTGCATACTCTAGTATGGGCCTGACGTATACGGTATACAGTGTCCTGAACGATTCCTTGTTAAGGTAACGGAACGCTAATCTTAGGTTTGCCAGTCGCCCATATGCTGCCGCGGTTATTTGGTTGATGTGTGCTTCCGGAGACGTGCTTGGTGTTATACTCACCCCAAGGTCTTTCTCCTTTGATGAGGTTAGTAGTCTGTGTCCACCTAGCCTGTACTCTGTCAGCGGTCTTCTTTGCCCTTCTCCGATCTTCATGACTTTGCATTTGGTGGGGTTAAATTCGAGAAGCCAGTTGCTAGACCAGGTGTCAAGCTTGTCCAGGTCGCTTTGAAGTCCTGCTTGGTCTTCATCCGATGTGATTCTCCTCATTAATTTCACATCATCTGCGAAAAGAGACACTTCTGAGTCTATCCCATCCGTCATGTCATTCACATATAGCAAGAATAGCACTGGTCCTAGGACTGACCCCTGCGGTACACCGCTCGTCACAGGCGCCCACTGTGATACCTCATCACGCACCATGACCCGTTGTTGCCTCCCTGTGAGGTATTCCCTGATCCATTCCAGTGCCCTTCCTGTTATACACGCTTGGTCTTCCATCTTCTTTACTAATCTCATGTGAGGAACTGTGTCAAAGGCCTTCCTGCAGTCCAAGAAAATGAAGTCAACCCACCCTTCTCTCTCTTGCCTTATCTCTGTTACTTTATCATAGAACTCCAGGAGGTTTGTTACACAGGATTTGCCTTCCTGAATCCGTGCTGTCTGGCGTTGATTAACCTGTTCTGCTCCAGATGCTCCACCATTCTTTTCCTGATGATTTTCTCCAAGACTTTGCACACTATACATGTAAGTGACACCGGTCTGTAGTTTAGTGCCTCTTTTCTGTCTCCTTTTTAAAGATGGGGACTACGTTGGCCTTTTCCATATCTCAGGTAGCTGCCCAGTTTCAAGGGATGTGTTGAAAATTTTGGTAAGTGGCACACTCAGAACCTCAGCTCCTTCCCGAAGGACCCATGGTGAGATATTGTCCGGACCCATTGCCTTTGAGGTATCAAGGTCACTGAGTAACTGCTTCACCTCCCCTCAGATGTGTGTATTCCCTCCAGCACTCGATACATCCCTTGTTGGTGACGCACCCCGTCCTGTCTACCCAACTGCCTTCCTTCCTCCACTGTGAATACTTCCCTAAACCTCGAGTTGAGCTCCTCACATACCTCTTGATCATTACTTGTGAGTTCCCCATCTTCCCTCCTCAGCCTTATCACCTGATCCTTTACTGTTGTCTTCCTTCTGATGTGGCTGTACATCAGTTTCGGGTCAGACTTGACTTTCGATGCTATGTCGTTTTCGTACTGTTTCTGGGCCTCCCTCCGTACCTGTGCATACTCGTTTCTAGCTCTTCGACTAATCTCCTTGTTTGCTTGGGTTCTTTGCCTTCTGTACCTTTTCCATTCTCTGGCACTCTGAGTCTTTGCCTCCCTGCATCTTTGGGTAAACCAGGGGCTCTTTCTTGTCTTCCCATTTATTCTTTTTCCTTTGGGTATAAACTGTTCCTCTGCCTCCTTGCACTTTGTCGTGTGCTCACGTTTGTATGCGTGTGTGTGCGTCTACTCACCTAATTGTGGTTGCAAGGGTCGAGACTTAGCTCCTGGCCCCACCTCTTCACTGACCGCTACTAGGTCCTCTCTCTCCCTGCTCTGAGCTTTATCATACCTCGTCTTAAAGCTATGTATGGTTCCTGCCTCCACTACATCACTTGCTAGACTATTCCACTTCCTGACAACTCTATGACTGAAGAAATACTTCCTAACATCCCTTTGACTCGTCTGAGTCTTCAACTTCCAATTGTGACCCCTTGTTTCTGTGTCCCCTCTCTGGAACATCCTGTCTCAGTCCACCTTATCTATTCCACACAGTATTTTGTATGTCGTTATCATGTCTCCCCTAACCCTCCTGTCCTCCAGTGTCGTCAGGCCGATTTCCCTTAACCTTTCTTCATAGGACATTCCTCTTAGCTCTGGAACTAACCTTGTTGCAAACCTTTGCACTTTCTCTAATTTTTTGACGTGCTTGACCAGGTGTGGGTTCCAAACTGGTGCTGCATACTCCAATATGGGCCTGACGTACACAGTGTACAGTGTCTTGAATGATTCCTTACTAAGGTATCAGAACGCTATTCTCAGGTTTGCCAGGCGCCCATATGCTGCTCCAGTTATCTGGTTGATGTGTGCTTCCGGAGACGTGCTCGGTGTTATACTCACCCCAAGATCTTTCTCCTTGAGTGAGGTTTGCAGTATTTGGCCACCTAGCCTATACTCTGTCTGCGGTCTTCTCTGCCCTTCCCCGATATTCATGACTTTGCATTTAGCGGGGTTAAACTCGAGAAGCCAGTTGCTGGACCACGTGTCCATCCTGTCCAGGTCTCTTTGTAGTCCTGCCTGATCCTCATCTGATTTAATTCTCCTCATTAACTTTACATCATCTGCGAACAGGGACACTTCTGAGTCTATCCCTTCCATCATGTCATTCACATATACCAAAAGTAGCACTGGTCCTAGGACTGACCCTTGTGGGACCCCGCTCGTCACAGGCACCCACTGTGATACCTCATCACGTACTATGACTCATTGTTGCCTCCCTGTCAGGTATTCTCTGATCCATTGCAGTGCCCTTCCTGTTATATGTGCCTGATACTCTAGTTTCTGCACTAATCTCCTGTGGGGAACTGTGTCGAAGGCCTTCTTGCAGTCTAAGAAAATGCAGTCAACCCACCCCTCTCTCTCTTGTCTTACTCCTGTTACCTTGTCATATAACTCCAGAAGGTTTGTGACACAGGATTTGCCTTCCATGAATCTGTGCTGGTTGTCGTTTATAATCTTGTTCTGTTCCAGGTGCTCTACCACTCTCCTCCTGATAATCTTCTCCATGACTTTGCATACTATACACGTCATTGACACTGGTTTATAGTTTAGTGCCTCGTTTCTGTCTCCTTTCTTAGTGGGAACTACATTTACCGTCTTCCATACCTCAGGTAGTTGCCCAGTTTCAAGGGATGTGTTGAAGATTGTGGTTAGTGGCACACACAACGTCTCTGCTTCCTCTCTAAGGACCCATGGGGAGATGTTGTCCTGTCCCATCGCCTTTGAGGTATCAAGGTCGCTTAGCAACTTCTTCATCTCCTCCTCAGTTGTGTGTATGTCATGCAACACTTGTTGATATATTCCTTGTTGGTGTCCCTCTCTGTTCTGTCTTCCCAGAGTCCTTCCTGTCTCCACTGTGTGTTGTGTGTGTGTGTGTGTGCATGCGCGTGCGCGCAAAAATCACTTTTCACTCTTATACTTCATTGACGTTACTGTTGTAAGTATTGCTTTGTTGAACCTGAGTTTGACATGTTTGCCATAATATAAGAAATGACTTCAGTGGTAGTTAACCATCTGTTTGAAAGAGCTTCACTCTATATAGTTATCAGTTAATTAATTTTATTTTGAAACTGCTGTAACAATTGCATTTTATGGAAAAAATTAAGCCAAACTCTATTTTATTTAAGGAAATGGCCGATGTGTTGAAAGAAAGAACCTTAATACAAAATAGAATGACTTTGAGAGTGAATAAATCTGTAGTGGAGGGAATGCAGGTTAGGGGTCGGCCTAGTAATGGTTGGAGGGAGGGGGTAAAGAAGGTTTTGTGTGTGAGGGGCTTAGACTTCCAGCAAGCATGCGTGAGCTTGTTAGATAGGAATGAATGGAAGTAAATGGTTTTTAGGACTTGTCATGCTATTGGAGTGTGAGCAAGGTAACATTTATGAAGGGTTTCAGGGAAATCGGCAGGCCGGACTTGAGTCCTGGAGATGGGAAGTACAGTGCCTGCACTCTGAAGGAGGAGTGTTAATGTTGCAGTTTTATAACTGTAGTGTAAGCACACCTCTGGCATGACTTGTGATGGAGTGAATGATGATGAAAGTTTTTCTTTTTTTGGACCACCCTGCCTTGGTGGGAAATGGCCCATGTGTCAATGAAATAAAAAAAAAAATCCTTAACACATTTTTCAATGATTTATAGATATAATTTAGCTTAATTGAAATATCAGAAAATGCTTCATAGTTTGCTGCTTTCACATTTCATAATTGGTTGTCAGGAAGTAAATTTTGAACATTATATATATTTGTTAACTGCTGGGTTTGTGGGAACCCTGGGCTGTGCTTTCTTGAGAGACTGCAAACTAATTCTTATATATTCCCCTTACTGAAACCACTTGTAATGTACAGTGCCAGTGTTTAAATTGGTATTGTACATTATAATTATGTAAATGAAAAAGATGCTTGATTCTTTGTTATTTCAGATTGACATGAGTTCTCCCATGGAAGAGCAAGGGCCCTTTGACCTGCTGCTTCACAAGTTGACAGCATTATTTGCCCAGGCACTCAACCATGACCGTAAGGTATGTAAGTCTGTCTATGAGACTAGTAATGAAGGTGATGACTACCTGTCGAAATTCAAATTCTTCTTATTTCTCCATTTGAAATAAGGGTGGATAATAGTATTGTAAGTTCTTGTACTTGCATTAATTTTCGTTTGGCATACAGTATGTTTAGGAAAATGGATTCTTCCATGCTGCCAGTGTTTCACCATTTATTACTGCAAAAAGTTGAGTTGGCAGGTAAAATTGAAATCTCTACTGGCATGCATATACAAAATACTAATGCCTCATAGGGCCTGTGGAATTTTTGTTTTTAGTAACGTCACATAGAGATATCCTTCTTTTATTAACACAATAATCAATCCGATCTTTAAAGTTTTTTTGGTAGAGGTATGTGAATGTCGAGTGGGATATATCTCATTTGTCTCTTGCACTATCCTTCTTTGAATGTAAGAAAATGTTGCACTGTTTGCTCTTCATATACAAGTACTGTGCCATAATTTAATTATATTTATATAGTAATTCAATTTATTTCTAACTGAATTTAAAATGAGGTATATCACTTGTGTTTATACTAACCTTGTTCCTTTCTTTCCTGACTCCTTGTTTATAGGACCCTTCACAGTTAGGTCCATGCATTAAAATATTACTGAGTATATTCATGACTCTGTGTCATGGGCTGCCATTAATACCTTCTACCTCAGAGAATTTCCCATCCTATCTGTTGCTGTCTTACAACATTGCATAGTTCCTGACAATGCACAAGAGTATAAAAGATCTAGGGCTAAAGATTTCCATCCCCATGTGGCTTATTCTGCATCAGTGTTTGGCTCAACCAAAAGTTCTGGATTCATTCTCTGATCAGGGTGAGATGTTTGTACAGGTCTCCTTTTATTAATGATATAGGGTGACAGTACATAGATGGTAATGCTTGTAAGTCTATGTTCACTGTCCCATTTAACCTAGCAGTAAATAGGTGATTGTTGTAAGAATTTGTATGTATACCAGTGCAAATACCATGATTAGAAATAAGCTGAAGTAGGATAACAGCACTTAACCTGTAAAGATAAACTAGTGTAAATCAAATCAGGTGGCCCCTGATTTGTTAATTTCTAGAAACTGGATTAAGAGTTCTCTTGGTTTCAGTCTGACAAGTGTACTTTTGCTCCATTGGTTTCGTGTTTGAAATTTCACTTTTTTTTTTTTCAGTGGGTTATCTTCATCATAGTTTTTTTTCCCAGACAGTTTAATTATTAATTATCATAAGGCCTGAAAGACTATTAGTTCATAATTGTTTTTATAAATAGTAGGTTGGTAGATAGTAATTAGTAAGTGGTAAATATCGAACACACATGGAGATACTACTGCCCAGTCTTGTGAGTGTGAAATAGAATCCTGATAAAAGTTTTATACTGCACGATTGTTGGTCTTTTTCTTTCGGTCTCAGAGACAGCATACACTTTGGTTGTCTCTTTATTGAAAAATGGTAGTGATAGTGGCAAGATGTGAAAAAAGACACTTAAATGTCCTGAACTGTACATAAGTGTCTTTTTCCATGTCTCTTTATTGTATTGCATAATCTTATTTCAGTATTTTTTTTTTTTTTTTCAAAATTAAGGCAGAGTTGACTAGAATTCTTCCCTATAAGGGAGAAAGGGGTAAAGGAGGTTTTGTGTGCAAGGGACTTGGGCATCCAACAGTAATATATGTGTATGTGTTAGGAGTGAGTTGAGGCGAGTGTTTTTTTTTATGATTGGATATGCTGTTGGAGTGTGAGATGGGTAACATTTATGAAGGAATTCAGGAAACTGGTTAGCCAGACTTAGTCCTTGAGGTGGGAAATACTGCCTTCAATCTGAAGGTGTGAGGATATGGCAGTTTGGAGGGTCATCAGAATTATGATGTCAGCCCACTTCTGGCAAGACAGTGGTTGAATCAATGATAGGGAGTGTTTCTTCTTTTTCGTGTCGCCCTACCTCAGTGGGAGATGGACAGTGTGTTAAAAAACAAAAGTTATACTTCTTATAGAAGGTGATTGAAATGCTGGGAACCAAGTGGCTGGTAACTTCTTTTCTGTATGCAATTAAAAGTAATAAAAAGAAAAATTGCCAGGAGCAATGGGCTAGTAACCACCTTCTCCTGTATATACATTATGTACTAAATTTAAAAAAAAAAAAACTTTCGTTTTCCATTTTAGGTCACCCTGCCTTGGTGGGATGTGGCCAGTTTGACAAAAAAAAATTAGTTGACTTGTTTGAGTGTCTGGATGCAGTACTGATGTTAAGAAATAATAATAATAATAATAATATTTTTATTTGGACATGATACAAAGAATTACATTTGGTTATTGAGATTACATGAGGTGTACATGCCAAAAGCCCCTAGTATGCAGGGCATTTACTAATGCTATAATTAAAAGGAAGCTGATTTTATGACTGAGTGAAACAAATCTAAAATGGGTGGGAGAATTTGAATTGGGAGGAGTAAATGAAGTGGAATCAAATGTACATGTATCACAGAAAATAGGAGCTAACAGAGTAGCTGTACATGTAATGGGAAATACATACACAATTATGGAAAGGAAAGAGGAGTATTAATGTTTAAGTTTGAGATTTATGTTTTAGAATAATAGTGAAAGTGAGATTTGGGTTATAAAAAGGGTTTTTGCACCTGGAGGTGAGAGGAGTGCTGAGAGAGATTCTGGTAACACTTAGGGAATTTGTAACCAAATGATTGTTATGGGAGACCTTAATGCTAAAATGGGATTCACCTTTATAAGGCAAAGTAGGAAACTTTGGAGTGACAGTGTATTAAAATAATTAAAATTATAAATATTTATATAATGCATATCTTTTCAGGCTATAACTGCAATCAAAATGTTTGAAAATTATATTGGAAGACACCCAGAAACCATTGTAATGGATCCCCTTCCTGGCGTCTACAGACTTTTGCTGAGAAATCAAACATATAATCTTCTAAAACAGTGCTTCAAACATGACGGTCAGTATGTTGTTGCTTGTAGTTGCTGCTTGATTTTTGCCATTTTAAAGCAATATACACATGTATTGGCTTGTAAAATCTTTAACATTTATAATTCTGTATCTAGATCATCTTTATACAGTATACTTTGTGTATATTATACACTTTAATATGCTCAGTGGCCACTTAATTAGGTACATCTGTAAACCTGCTCATTAATGTAAATATGTAATCAGACCATGTAGACATGGTCAAGAAGTTCAGACCAAACATCAGAATGGGGAAGACATGACATAAGTGAGTTTGACTGTGGAATGATTGTTAATGCCAGACGGGGTGTTTGAGTATCTCACAAACTACTGATCTGGGATTTGCGCACACAATGGTGTGAAAAACACAAAACATCCAGTGAGCAGCAGTTCTTTGGGCAAAAATGCCTTGTTAATGAGAGGTCAGAAGAGACTGGCTGGACTGGTTCATACTAACAGGAAGGTAGCAATAACTCAAATAAAAATGGTTACAGCAGTGGTATGCAGAAGAACATCTCTGGCAGCTGGATTCAGAGCAAAACACTGTGCCAATACGAGCTTGTTCTGCAATGTGTGTTATGTCTTCATTACTGTTGTTGGCAGTCCACTATTTGGGTCAGATAATAAAAATTATAGGACTACTGCACAAGTAATACTGTGTATATTGACTTTTCTAAGTCCAGCTGCGGATCCATGGGAAGTCTAGGAAAAGGCTGGTTTTCTTCATGAATATTGACTTCAGTATTGGGTTGTCAAAAGAGCATTTAAACATTAGGAAATAGGCTAGACTGAATAAGGCCTGGCACTTTATGAAAAAGTACAAGACATAGTGGGCATCCATATTGCCTCTTCTCCATTTCATCCATTTTTTCATGTCATTCAATTTATCTTGAAGGATTGCAGACTGACATTGGAATTCAATGGCTCTCTAAGCATGGTGTTTCCAGTGGGAGTGATGAAGTCTTCTGCTATAATGAATCACATGGCAGTAATGACAGTTGGCTTGTTGGTCAAGATGCTTTCAAGTGCGAAGGACTAAGTTCTAGTGACTTCACTAGTTGGAGCTTTAGTAGCAGGGACCTCTTATTTTCTAACAGGAACCTCCTTTCATTGTATTTTCCTATTAACTTTATTACCAGAATCTAAATGTTAGTACTGCTGATTAATTTACTAATTCCTCTATGTACAGTACTTTATGTATTCTTAAAGGTGTTTTGTTCAACAATTTAACTTTAAGAATATACTGTACAGTTTTACAAATTTTACTTTGAAATGCATTAATTTTTTTTACATTAGATGTTTCTTTTTTTTTTTGCCAAGGAATACTTGAGAAACATCACATAATGCCAAGCAAAATTCAAGTATTTGTGGTTAAGCAAGACACTCAGCAGTGCAAGCATTTATTAGATAACAATTTGCTAAAATACGAAGAAATTGTATCTTGCCACCAGCATACTACCTGTGTAGATAAATGGACCTTTTGCTGGATGCTCCAAATATTGGCATTTATTAGGCAACATTTTGCTAAAATACAAAGAAATAGCATCTTTACCACAAGCACACTACCAGTATAGGTAAATGAACCTTTTGCTGGATATTCCAAATCTTGGCTCATAGTATTAAGATTTATCTTCTGAATATATTGTACACTTTATATACTATTTGATTTTATAATAAACTTTTTTAATAAAGTAATGCAGAAAATAGATTATGTGGCATAATCATTTAAATGTAGTATATAAGAATAATACAATATTTTTTTTTTTTCAACAAGTCTGCCGTCTCCCCACCGAGGCAGGGTGACCGAAAAAGAAAGAAAATCCCCAAAAAGAAAATACTTTCATCATCATTCAACACTTTCACCTCACTCATACATAATCACTGTCTTTGCAGAGGCACTCAGATACGACAGTTTAGAATAGTCCCTCCAAACTGTCACTATTCCAGACCCCTCCTTGCAGGCATTGTACAGTGGTACCTCTACTTACGAGCAGCTCCCAACTCGAACAATTATGTAAGTGTATTTTTGTAGGTGCTTTTGTAAGTGATCTTTTAGGGGTCTGAAATGGATTAACTTGAATAGCCGACTGGAACGAATTTTGCTCGTAAGTAGAGGTACCACTGTACTTCGAATTTCCAGGATTCAAGTCCGGCTAAATCTGTAATAAACGGTTTCCCTGAATCCCTTCACTAAATATTACCCTGCTCACACGCCAACAGCTCGTCAGGTCCCAAAAACCATTCGTCTCCATTCACTCCTATCTAACACGCTCACACACGCTTGCTGGAAGTCCAAGCCCCTCACCCACAAAACCTCCTTTACACCCTTCCTCCAACTTTTTCGAGGACAACCCCTACCCCTCCTTCCTTTCCCTACAGATTTATATGCTTTCCAAGTCATTCTACTTTGATCCATTCTCTAAATGACCAAACCACCTCAACAACCCCTCTTCAGCCCTCTGACTAATACTTTTAGTAACTCCACACCTCCTAATTTCCACACTCCGAATTCTCTGCATAATATTTACACCACACATTGCCCTTAGACAGGACATCTCCACTGCCTCCAGCCGCCTCCTTGCTGCAGCATTTACAACCCAAGTTTTACACCATATAATAGTGTTGGTACCACTATTCTTTCATACATTCCCTTCTTTGCCTCCATAGATAACGTTTTTTGTCTCCACAGATACCTAAATACACCACTCACCTTTTTTACTTCATCAGTTCTATGGTTAACCTCATCCTTCATAAACCCATCCGCTGACAAGTCGACTCCCAAATATCTGAAAACATTCACTTCTTCCATATTCCCTCTCTCCATTTTTTCTTTATCTAAATCATTTGATACCCTCATCACCTTCTGTATATATTACTAAATTTAAAAGGAGAAACTTTCCTTTTTGACTTTTGGGCCACCCCGCCTAGGTGGGATACGGCATGTTTGTTGAAAGAAGAAGAAATTAAAAATTGTCAACTGTGCTATTGTATTTTGATTTGAGTAATTGTATGCTTTAAGAGGATATCCATCTTTTAAGATTAAATGAAGGCATTGTACTGTAAAGTGCAGTACTCATAATTTGTACTACGTATATATCTAAGTTGTCCTAGGTAGTAGGTTGGTAGACAGCAACCGCTTCTTCCTCCGTAAGCCATGCGTGTCATAAGAGGCGACTAAAATGCCGAGAGCAAGGGGCTAGTAACCCCTTCTCCTGTATATATTACTAAATGTAAAAGGAGAAACTTTCGTTTTTCCTTTTGGGCCACCCTGCCTCGGTGGGAAACGGCCGACGTGTTGAAAAAAGAAAGTTCTAAGTTGTATTGTAGATTAATGCAAGAATTGATGGACTACAGTACTTTTATTCAGACTATGATTTTCTGGAGAAATTATATTGTTCTGCAGAAATCATGGACCCTCCACATTAGTGGGAAATACTTTAAATATTAATGCTCTGAAAAATTAAAGAAAGTGGTGATATTTATAACTTATTTGTACTTAAGAAAATGTTAGAGGAAGATTTGATAAACACGTACCGGTAATTATTTTTGTTTTTTCTTATATTTGCAGTTTTGTATTACAGATAAGGTGTTCACTCCCACATATGTGGAGCTCTCTACAACAGATTTGCAACATAACAGAATGCTAATTCAGGAAGCAAATGTTACATTTCCAGTAGGTAAGTAGTAATTCTGTCAGTACAATGTATTCTCTTCCATCGAGTAGGTAGTAATTCTGCAAGTTTTCAATGCTCATGATTTATAATGCAGGATTTTTTTTTTTTTTAAACATCTGGTGTGTTCCAGCAAGGTAGGGTTACCCAAAGCACACTTTGAGTTTGAAGAGTGTAATGGTATAGTAGCTGTCATCACTTGCTAAACGGGTCATGGGTTACTAGTATATCTTTTTGACTAAAACAGTTTTTTTTCCTTTTTACACACACCAGCCAGCCGCCTCCCACTAAGGCAGGGTAACTTGAAAAAAAGGAAATGAAAGTTTATCTTCTTTTTTGCACTTAGTAATTTTTACAGGAGAAGGGGTTACTAAAACAATGTAATAATAATAATCTGGGATTTTGTTTTTCTTGAATGCTTGTTCTTTTAAGAAATTCACAAGTGTTCACACACAAAGCTATAAATACAGCCTCTCCTTACTTAACGACTGAGTTCCATTCCTAAGAAAAAGTCAATAGACGAATTTGTCGCTCAGTGAGGAGCATACTATAATGGTAGTGGGTTTGTGTCAGCCATCTTTGATATTGTTTTAATGTCACCTTTGCACCATTTATAACATATATTTTTAAATATTTATACAGTAGTGTACTGTATATTGTAATAAACAGATTAGGGAAAATCAGTTCTAATATATACATTATTTGGGTATGCATACTGGTCAGAGAGCCCTTCGTAAGTCTGAGTCGTCGGTAAATGAGTACAGTACATTGGTAAGTGAGGAGAGGCTGTACAATAACAACAGTGAAAAAGAAACACTAAAGCTTTTATTCAAAAGTGACTATCATCATGAGGATCATAAGTTCTAGAAAAAAGATGTGCTTTCAACTGAGACTTGAAAGCATACCTGGAGGGTGTTCTGGGGGTCAGTGCCCCCACAGACTGGTCCATGACTAGGCAGCCTGTTGAACAATCTAACATTGTGCAAGAGGGAAATGTTTCAACTTGCCACACTGGCCTGGTCTCAGACCGGGCTGCAGAGGCGTTGACCCCCGAAATCCTCTCCAGGTACGTATCTCCAGGTATACTGACGATGGCTTTTGCAGATCTAATTAGTTCGTGATTGTGGGAGTCTCCTGTATTTCTTACTCGGTAAATTAATGTTATAAATATAAGGATTTCTTGTTCAGTATATGAGTTCTTAAATACTACCTCATTGGTGTTAAAGTATGGTATGTTGTAGCTTAGTAAAAGACTCATGTAAAGTACTGTAATCATGTGCAAATTTTGTAGAGCATTAAAAAATACAAATAATGTTAAATCAGAGCAAAAATTTTTATTACTTAATATTGCTGCAAAGGGGATTTTTTCTTATATTTGTACTGAATATTAAAAGCAGTAACTATCCTATTCCTTTTAAAATAAATGTGACCGTTACATTGTTCTTTTCTCAGTGTGTAAGCCAGTAACAGCAGGTGGTGGAATAGAAGCACACGAGGTAAGATATCACTGTATTAGTGTTTAGCATTATTCTTGGTTTGAGTTTGCCTGAAATGATTTACATAATTATAGGCTTTTCCATGTATTGAACAAACACTTTTCATCTATCTCTGCAACACTAATGTATCATCTTGGAAAATAATTATTACTGAATGTATATATCTTTATTGGTGGTTTCAACAGGGGGATGCAAGGGGAGCTGAAGTCTTCCCCATAATTTCCATTTTTTTAATATATAGCATTTTCTTTCAGATGGCTGTAGTATTTAATGAAAGTGGGATTTCTGAGTGCACACTTCCCTGTGTTGCACAGTCATTCATTAACCATGGAGCAATTCTTTACAAGCTCTTTGTCTTGGGACCTGTGTGGTTTGTTATTGTGCGACCATCACTCAAAAACTTCTATGCTGGAGGTATCAGATTTTTCTTTGCATTGTTTAATTAAGTAGGTAAAAATTTTTTTTTTTAAGATATCAGAATAAGAAATTGATAAATATTAGATTATGAATAATGTATAGGCACTTTTTATGTAATTATGTAGTTTTGTCTTGACCTTGCTATAACAGTAAATTTTATGTTTATATTAACGGTATACATTACTGACAAGTTGATCAATAAGATGCATGTGCAATACCTGGCTATCTTTATTGCAAAAACATTTTGCCTGTGCAACAGGCTTTTTTTTCAACTTGAATACAAGTGATCTATCTAGATTAAGGCTAAGTGACAGAACACCTTACAGTTACCTCTACACATCTTCAGTATAGAAGTTACCACAGTATTTGACTGAAGAAGCCCGTTGTGCGGGCATAACATTTCAGCAGTAGTAAAGATACCCAAGTGTTGCACATGTCTCGTTCACTATTATTTTATTTCTGTTAAGTATAGCATGCCATATACTGTACTGTATATAGCTGTGCAATGTTGTTCTTTGTCTCTTAGATAGGGTTTATGTGTAAAATTGATCTCTCCACTCCTGCCTTAACAAAATATTTGTATTGATAAAGAGTTTTGCTGGTTTTTCAGAGAAGCAAATTTACTCTTAAACATGGGTACTGTATCTATTTAACCCTTTGAGGGTCGAGTCCCCTGATCTCAAACTTGCTCTCGGGGCCGATTTTGCCCACTTTGAGCCCTATTTTCAGCCAGTTCCATTGTTTGTCAACCACACTCATAGCTATTTTGCTAGTATGTATTCCTTTTATTCTATTGACTGAGTACAAGAAACTGCCCATTTACCTATTTCAGCTACCCAAAAAAGTGATCAGATCAGTAATTTGGCCAATTTCATCCAATTTAAAAATAGGGTCCAGAATAAACTATGTTGATGTTCTTGACACTAAAAAAACCATTTCCTCTGTTCATTAGTTACATCCCCAGGCCTCTTGTATTTTGCTTTCTTTCCATTTTGAATTTTTATTCACACGAAAAGTAAAGATTTACTGTTATGCAGATTACTGCATTATTGTAATAATTGTATTAATAATGTCAGTGCATTCCTAAATGTGTATTAGACTGGGAAGTTGGACACATATATTGGCAAAAATCGAACATTTCCGCTGTTTTTGAGTTCAATTTCAAGCTACATACTTTCATTCCAGAAACCAATCAAAATCGTCATTATTTCTCTAATATATCTTCCGTTCTATCAAATGAGACCAAGAAACTGAGAATACAACCATAAAAATCATAGGAAAATACACTGCAAAGTTGCTGTTTTAAACCAAAAACACGGTCGCAGTTTTTTCCCATTGTGCACTGCTTGCTGCAGGATTTTTTTATATGGTGCACACTTACCGCACAAATCCATTCTCTCATATCTAGGGCCAAATTTACTGCTCATAGCTTATCTGGGTGAGCTGAGCTCATGGCGTAGAACTATGGGACCGACCCTGGCTTAAAAGCAGTAGAACTACGGGACTGACTCTGAAAGGGTTAAAACAATTGAATGGGTATTGTGCTGTGTGCATACTTCATTTTTTTTTTTTTTAATCTTTACTCAAAAGCACTTTGTAGAGTACCTAGTGTCGATTCAAGTTATTTTTCTGACCTGTCTTCATCTTGAAGAGTGTTCTTTTTGATCATGTATTTTGTATATTTAATTAGTATTTAATTTTATGTAGTCCAGTTTTAATTATAGTTTTAATTAGATTTTTATTGAATTTAACAATTTAATTATTTGAGAAAAAGTCATATATTGTTTTTTATTTGGTTTCCAGTAAAGATTTACATCCCAAATATTGCATGATTGTTAATGTGCTCTTGTTGTGATAATTTATCTGTAAATATTATTATCCTTATTATGATTTGATTACTATACCTATTATTTTCTTTTCAGTTGGTGGTTGCTTTGATATTAACAAGCTTGCAGGTACATAATATACACTATTATAATATTATACTGTAGACTTGGGGTATTATAATAGTATTGTACTGTAGACTTTGGGTATTCCAAATTCATTAACCCTTAAACGGTCCACACGTATATTTACGTTAGCACTGCTACTGCCCCAAACGTAATTTTACGTTTTATTTTTCCTGCCTCCAAATTTGGCACGATTGGCCTGAGATGCCTTGTCAGCATAGAATGGGTCTTAACACTCGGTGTGCGCCATATTAAAAAAATCTGGGACCACTTAGTACCTTGTGGGAGCACCAGTTAATTTGAGGGCCAGCTAGAGCAAACACTGCGGCATACACTATAGATTCACTGATGTCATATCCTATTAACACTCCCCTTTGAAGTGGAAAGTGATGCCGGCAGGCTGGCAGGCCAGCTGGCTGCCTCCCTGCATGGGGACCTGGCTGGCAAACAGCTGGTTGGCTAGCAGCTGGCTGGTCAGCTGGATACCTGATTGGCTGTCTATCTCTGTCTGTCTGTCTGTATCTATCTGTCTCTGTCTCTATCTGTCTCTATCTCACAGGAACACATACGTAAATACAATTATACATAGTGTAAATTACCTAGGATAACTAAAAAAATCAAGACAAAGTATTATAATGTGCTTGTGATCTGCGTAATACCAGTTGGTTCTTGAGCTACTCTCTGAGACAAACAGACAGAAAGGAGACGACACACAGGCAGACAGAAAGACAGACACACAGACAGACAGATACAGACAGACAGACAGACAGACAGGTTTGCATAATAAATAAAGGGAAGCAATATAAGCTGTCAAATGTCATGATGGTAATTACTGGACTGATAAGAAGAGATAAGACTACGGCTCACCCTTCTCTGAAATGTCACCAGAGTCATTAGTGGAGATCAGATGAGATAAGGCAGCGACACAAATCTTTTATTATTATTATTATTATTATTATTTTTTTTTTTTTTATTAACACATCGGCCGATTCCCACCAAGGCAGGGTGGCCCGAAAAAGAAAAACTTTCATCATCATTCACTCCATCACTGTCTTGCCAGAAGGGTGCTTTACACTACAGTTATAAAACTGCAACATTAACACCCCTCCTTCAGAGTGCCGGCACTGTACTTCCCATCTCCAGAACTCAAGTCCGGCCTGCCGGTTTCCCTGAATCCCTTCATAAATGTTACTTTGCTCACACTCCAACAGCACGCCAAGTATTAAAAACCATATGCCTCCATTCACTCCTATCAAATACGCTCACACATGCTTGCTGGAAGTCCAAGCCCCTCGCACACAAAACTTCCTTTACCCCTCCCTCCAACCTTTCCTAGGCCGACCCTACCCCGCCTTCCCTCCACTACAGATTTTACACTCTCGAAGTCACTCTGTCTCGTTCCATTCTCTCTACATGTCCAAACCACCTCAACAACCCCTCCTCAGCTCTCTGGACAATCGTTTTGGTAATCCCGCACCTCCTCCTAATTTCCAAACTCCGAATTCTCTGCATTATATTCACACCACACATTGACCTCAGACATGACATCTCCACTGCCTCCAGCCTTCTCCTCGTTGCAACATTCATCACCCATGCTTCACACCCATATAAGAGCGTTGGTATAACTATACTCTCATACATTCCCCTCTTTACTTCCATGGACAAGGTTCTTTGTCTCCACAGACTCCGAAGTGCTCCACTCACCCTTTTCCCTCATCAATTCTATGATTCACCTCATCCTTCATAGACCCATCCGCCGACATGTCCACTCCCAAATATCTGAATACATTCACCTCCTCCATACTCTCTCCCTCCAATCTGATATCCAATCTTTCGTCACCTATTCTTTTTGTTATCCTCATCACCTTACTCTTTCCTATATTCACTTTCAATTTTCTTCTTTTACACACCCTACCAAATTCATCCACCAACCTCTGCAACTTCTCTTCAGAATCTCCCAAAGCACAGTGTCATCAGCAAAAAGCAACTGTGACAACTCCCACTTTGTATTTGCTTCTTTATCTTTTAGCCCAACACCTCTTGCCAAGACCCTCGCATTCACTTCTCTTACAACCCCATCTATAAATATAGTGAACAACCACGGTGACATCACACATCCTTGTCTAAGGCCCACTTTTACTGGGAAATAGTCCCTTCCCTCCTACACACTCTAACCTGAGCCTCACTATCCTCATAAAAACTCTTCACTGCTTTCAGTAACCTTCCTCCTATTCCATACACCTGCAACATCTGCCACATTGCCCCCTATCTACCCTATCATACGCCTTTTCCAAATCCATAAATGCCACAAAAACATCTTTACCCTTATCCAAATACTGTTCACCTATATGTTTCACTGTAAACACTTGGTCTACACACCCCCTACCTTTCCTAAAGCCCCCTTGTTCATCTGCTATCCTGCTTTCTGTTTTACTCTTAATTCTTTCAATAATAACTCTACCATACACTTTACCAGGTACACTCAACAGACTTATTCCCCTATAATTTTTGCACTCTCTTTTGTCCCCTTTGCCTTTATACAAAGGAACAATACACGCTCTCTGCCAATCCCTAGGTACCTTACCCTCTTCCATACATTTATTAAATAATAGCACCAACCACTCCAAAATTATATCCCCACCTGCTTTTAACATTTCTATCTTTATCCCATCAATCCCAGCTGCCTTACCCCCTTTCATTCTACCCACTGCCTCACGAACTTCCCCTACACCCATTATTATTATTGTTATTATTATTATTATTATTATTATTATTATGACTTATTATTATTATTATTATTATGCACTATTATTATTATTGTTATTATTATTATTGTTATT
This sequence comes from Cherax destructor, assembly GCA_009830355.1. NCBI lineage: Eukaryota > Metazoa > Arthropoda > Malacostraca > Decapoda > Parastacidae > Cherax > Cherax destructor. The sequence goes on from WNWK01001390.1 coordinate 114,478, forward strand.
ATTATTATTATTCACTATTATTATTATTATTCACTATCATTATTATTATTATTATTATTATTTTTATGCACTATCATTATTATTATTATTTGAGTACAATTTCAGTACCTAATATTAGTGTCAGAACAAAGATTAGCTATGAAATCACAAGAACTACTGTAAATTGTGATTATGAGAACATAAAAATTATATAAAATAATAAAAAAAGTGAAAAAAAAGGTATATCGGCAACGATTCTGCAAGTGGCAGGACTCCTGTTGCTGTCAGGTGAGCATCCAGTGCCAACTTCTCTGCCTCATATCTCGGTAACTACTGACCCAAATTCTTTTTTTTTTTTTATCCTATAACACTTAAAAAAATGTGCTCTTTATTTCTATATAAAAAAATATTTTTTTTTTCAAAAATTCGGGGCACTGCGCGAGGTAACGTAAATATACGTTTGGACCGTTTAAGGGTTAAGTATTGTGAACAGATGTGTAATATGGCACTGGGTCTTGCTTGATGCTTAGTGGGTTATTTTTACTTGAACTTATCAGGTTTCCTCTTGAAGACAGCACAAAGAGAGGGTGTTGAAAAGTCTAGGCCCCTCTTTTTCATTGGAGGTATTTTGCACCATTTCTCATTTGGAGTGATTTCAGTGTGCAGATTTGAAATCAGTACTTCCAGAATTTTCCAAGTGTAAATTATGATATACAGTGGAACCCCGAATATCGGCCGCCGCGTTTATTGGCCGATTTGTATTTAGGCCGATTTGTATTTAGGCCGATTTTTGGCCAGAAATTTTGCTCCGTATTTTGGCCAGTGCCTCGCAAGTCGGCCGTATTAGACGCATCAGCCCGCCAGGATGCCGCACGTAGGCGAGTCAGTCTCCCTGTGTCTGTCGGCGAGTGAGCATATACTCTGCACATTCAACCAAAGATTTCCTTAAAATCCATTGGTTTTTGTGCTTTATTAAGTGCGACTGTGAAATAAGCCACCATGGGCCCAAAGAAAGTGAGAAACACGATGGAATTTAAGAAGCGTAGTGGCATACACAGTGTTGTAAGGCAGTGGTTGAGGCAGTGGTTGAGGGGGATTCCCCTTCCAAACAATAATAAGTCCTCCCTCTCTCCTCCTCCCTATCTTCCAAACGCCAACAAGAGTCTTCAATAAAGGTACGTAAATGGGATTTTAAATGTTTATTTAAATGTTTGTTTATTTATTTCATTAGCCATTTAAGTACTATATGTATTTATAATTGCTTTGTGTATGTAAAACTATAGTTATTCTTTAAAAAATGTATTTTTTGTGAATATTTTTGGGGTCTGGAACAGATTAATTAGATTTACATTATTTCTTATGGGAAATATTGCTTCGAATTTAGGCCGACCTTCTGGAACGGATTACAGCCGATACTCGGGCTTCCACTGTATTTTTCTTGCCTATTTTTCAAGGAGTATAGTTCAAGGGACTTCCAGTGTTTCCAGTAGTTCAAATACTTATTTTTTTTTTATTAACACATCGGCTGTTTCCCACCAAGGCATGGTGGCTCGAAAAAGAAAAACTTTCACCATCATTCACTCCATCACTGTCTTGCCAGAGGCATGCTTACACTACAGTTATAAAACTGCAACATTAACACCCCTCCTTCAGAGTGCCGGCATTGTACTTCCCATCTCCAGGAATCAAGTCCAGCCTGCCAGTTTCCCTGAATCCCTTTATAAATGTTACCTTGTTTACACTCCAACAGCACGCCAAGTCCTAAAAACCATATGTCTCCATTCACTCCTATCTAACACACTCACAAACGCTTGCTGGAGCTCCAAGCCCCTCGCACACAAAACCTCCTTTACCCCGTCCCTCCAACCTTTCCTAAGCTGACCCCTACCCCGCCTTCCCTCCACTACAGATTTATACACTCTCTACATGTCCAAACTATCTCAATAACCCCTCCTCAGCCCTCTGGATAATAGTTCTGGTAATCTCACACCACCTCCTAATCTCCAAACTATGGATTCTCTGCATTATATTCACACCACACATTGCCCTCAGACATGACATCTCCACTGCCTCCAGCCTTCTCCTTGTTACAACATTCACAACCCATGCCTCACACCAATACAAGAGCATTGGTATAACTATACTCTCATACATTCCCCTCTTTGCTTTTATGGATAAAGTTCTTTGTCTCCACAGACTCCTCAGTGCACCACTCACCTTTTTACCCTCGTCAGTTCAATGATTCACCTCATCCTTCATAGACCCATCTGCTGACACGTCTACTCCCAAATATCTGAACACATTCACCTCCTCCATACTCTCTCCCTCCAATCTGATATCTAATTTTCCATTACCTAATTTTTTTGTTATCCTCATCACCTTACTCTTTCCTATATTCACTTTTAATTTCCTTCTTTTACATACCCTACCAAACTCATCAACCAACCTCTGCAACTTCTCTTCAGAATCTCCCAAAAGCACAGTGTCACCAGCAAAGAGCAACTGCGACAACTCCCACTTTGTGTTAGATTCTTTATCTTTTAACCCCACATCTCTTGCCAACACCCGAGCATTCACTTCTCTTACAATTCCATCTATAAATATATTGAACATCCCTGTCTAAGGCCTACTTTTATTGGGATATAATCTCCCTCTCGCCTACATACTCTAACCTGAGCCTCACTATCCTTGTAAAAACTTTTCACCGCTTTCAATAACCTACCTCCTATTCCATACATTTGCAACATCTGCCACATTGATCCCCTATCCAACCTATCATTTGCCTTTTCCAAATCCTTAAATGCCACAAAAACCTCTTTACCCTCTAAATACTGTTCACCTATATGTTTCACTGCAAACACTTGGTCTACACACCCTCTACATTTCCTAAAGCCTCCTTGTTCATCTGCTATCCTGCTCTCCATCTTACTCATAATTCTTTTAATAATAACTCTACCATACACTTTACCAGGTATACTCAACAGACTTATTCCCCTATAATTTTTACACTCTTTTGCCTTTATACAAAGGAACTATGCATGCTCTCTGCCAATCCCTAGGTACCTTACCCTCTTCCATATTTTTTTTTTTCAACAAGTCGGCCGTCTCCCACCGAGGCAGGGTGACCCAAAAAGAAAGAAAATCCCCAAAAAGAAAATACTTTCATCATCATTCAACACTTTCACCTCACTCATACATAATCACTGCCTTTGCAGAGGTGCTCAGATACGACAGCTGAGAATAAGTCCCTCTTCCATATAGTATACTTATTAAATAAAACCACTAACCACTCCAAAACTATATCCCCACCTGCTTTTAACATTTCTATCTTTATTCCATACTTCATACATATACTTCACTGAATTTATTCAGGCACTTAAGGTTCTCTGAACATTTTCCATCTCTGTAATCTCTCCTGTCCTGAAGACGGCCATTTGCATCCAACAGCATTCCAGCCTAGAGAGAGTGAATGACTTGAAGAGAATCATCATTGACTTGACATTGACTTGTTTTCAATGTTCTAGTTATCCAACCTATCATTTTCCTCGTGGTTGCAATAGTAACAGTGTTGTGATCCTTGAATGTGATATCCTCTGTCATTGTTACTTGAAGTCTCACACATTGAACTTCTGATTGTTGAGTGATTACGGTTTATCTTGGGCTTCATTTCAGTCTTTATTTCCTCAGTTCTTTCATAGTGAAGAAAATGAATTTTTTTCTCCTTAAACATCATTTTGTCGTCTGGCCTGCTGGAAGACTTACTTTATATTTACGTGAAGGTTTGCTGTGCCCTCAGTGGATGCCACTCGTAAATTTTAGTGTCATCAGCAAAGGATGATACAACACTGTGATTTATGTCCTTGCTTACATTAGATATAAGAATGAGAAACTTGGATGAAATATTATGCCTTCTACTACTTTTCACTGTGGGAGCCTCTATTTCACTCTGTTCACTATTACTCTGAGTTCTGTTTGTTAAGAAGTTAAAAAATCTATCTGTCCTTTTATTTCTATTTATTCCTTTTGGACACATTTCATATGCTATTACACCATGATCACACTTGTAAAACTAATTAATAAATTGAAGGTACACTTAAGTATACATATTCAGTATTATCTTGAATTTTTATCAGAAAAACATCCAAAAAATTTATGGTGGCAACAATCTCTACTAATAATCATGGTTTTTACTGATTCCTCTGTTACAACTCAACATAGTCAAAAACTGTACTGATGAATGCAATTATGCAAGTTCTTTATTTGTAATCAATTTTGGTGATAAGTATAGCTAAAATTAAATTTTAATCAATATATTTATCACACCTTAAGGTCGAGAATATAAAGCACATTCGTTTTTAGCTCTGTGTAGTCTGCCTAACAGCATGATAGCACTTAGTACAGCATAGTATTAATGGGCACTTGGTGACCCCCAGAAAGAGAGGGGAGTGAGGGGAAGGGGAGGAGAGGGAGAGGGGGAGGACAAAAGCTTCTCTTGTCCATGATAAGAGGCCACTGATCTAGCCAACCCCAGCCAGTAATAAGTGAACATATTTTAATTCAGTAATGTTACTGTTTCTGTGTAATGCTTAAATTTTCTCGCATTCAGCTGTATAAAGTGTAGGATGGCGCTCTCTTTGACCATGTTGTTATTGATGTAAAAAAACACAAGCTTTTGCATGCTTGGATTGCCGAGTACAGTATTGTACATTTATAAACCCCCTCAGTTTCAGTAGCATCATCAGCTTTGAGAATGAGAATGACTAGTCATTCCTGGTTATATATTATCCAAGAAATTGGATATAACTTCACTTTTTTGAGTGATGATGAATTTAAAGTGAAGGGCAAGTGTAACACAGGAGAGGCTTGAAGATGTGATTAATGAATAGCAGAAATGTTGCTTTAGAGCATGTAATAATACCCATAATAATTTTACTAAATAAGTTCCACGTTTGACTAAATTATTGCTATTCTTTGCTCCATTCTTAGTACAACACAGTTACACAAACACACTTGAATGACATAATGGAAGGGATAGACTCAGAAGTGTCCCTGTTTGCAGATGATGTGAAGTTAATGAGAAGAATTAAATCAGTTGAGGATCAGGTAGGACTACAAAGAGACCTAGACAGGCTACAAGCCTGATCCAGTAAATGGCTCCTTGAATTTAACCCTGCCAAATGTAAAGTCATGAAGATCGGGGAAGGGCAAAGAAGACCGCAGACAGAGTATAATCTAGGTGGCCAAAGACTGCAAACCTCACTCAAGGAAAAAGATCTTGGGGTGAGTATAATACCGAACACATCTCCTGAGGCACACATCAATCAGATAACTGCTGCAGCATACGGGCGGCTGGCAAACCTAAGAATAGCGTTCCAATACCTCACTAAGGAATCGTTCAAGACTCTGTACACCATATACGTCAGGCCCATACTGGTGTATGCAGCACCAGTTTGGAACCCACACCTGGTCAAGCACGTCAGGAAATTAGAGAGAGTGCAGAGGTTTGCAACAAGAATAGTCCCAGAGCTAAGGAGATTGTCCTACGAAGAAAGGTTAAGGGAAATCGGCCTGACGACACTAGAGGACAGGAGGGTTAGGGGAGACATGATAACGACATATAAAATACTGCGAGGAATAGATAAGGTGGACAGAGACAAGATGTTCCAGAGAGGGGACACAGAAACAAGGGGTCACAGTTGGAAGTTGAAGACTCCTATGAGTCAAAGGGATGTTAGGAAGTATTTCTTCAGTCATAGAGTTGTCAGGAAGTGGAATAGCCTAGAAAGTGACGTAGTGGAGGCAGGAACCATACATAGTTTTAAGATGAGGTTTGATAAAGCTCATGGAGCAGGAAGAGAGATGACCTAGTAGCAATCAGTGAAGAGGCGGGGCCAGGAGCTAAGTCTCGACCCCTGCAACCACAAATAGGTGAGTACACTTGACCCCTGCAACCACAAATAGGTGAGTATACACACACACACACACACACACACACATTAGACATGGCACTGTAGAACTGCAGTACGTATATGCATGTGTAAAGCATGACCATTCTTTCCCTGATTGCTTTCTAAATTGAAAATCCACAAACACAACTTGTTTGTATGTTGGGGACCTCCTGCATTTGCCATGTTGGTTGTTTGAAGGTTGGTTGTAAAAAGTTACTGTACTCTAATTCAGCATTTTGTCCTTTGACTTCAGTGATGAGTATTCTTTTAAAATTGAATCAGATGCAATTTAATGTTAATAATCATATTTACACTAATGCACAGTGGATGTTTAACTAGTGTAATCATTTTACTTTCAATATCCCAAGTCTGCCCAGTTGCAATATTTATAACAAATCATTTTTATACTTCCAGTATGTTTAATTAAAACTTAGTGCTAATTCTGACAGCATTTGTGATCTTGATTAATGGTACTAGTCGCTCAAGTCATACTTTTATTTATAAGAATTATAATATGTAATAAGTAAATAAGTATAAAAATGCTTTGTGGATTTTATTTATATATTTATTTGTTTGTTTATTTATTTATTTATTAAGTTCATTCTGTATTATGTATATTTTTCATATTTTTAATTTAGATACATAGTATGAATTACAAGCAATATATTAATTTTCAGTACAGTAATGTGAATAAAAAGAAAGATGAATTATTAATGTATTCTGTATAGCAAAGTATTGGCAGTTTGAAGGGACATGTAAACTGTCATATCTGAGTGCCTCTGCAAAGACAATGATTATGTATGAGTGATGAAAGTTTTTTCTTTCTTTTTGGGTTTTTCTTTCTTTTTGGGTCACCCTGCCTTGGTGGGAAACTGGCGATGTGTTAAAAAAATAGACTACAACAATTTGCAGTAAAGTAAAACTTAGCGAGACTTAAGTTATAAATGAACAAAATATCTGAGTGCTCACACATTCTGTTTTGATCGCTACTTCAGTACCCTGGTGCGCTGTCTCTTATCTTCCCACCTCTCATAAAACCCCACCTGTAATGTAGACTCTTATCTGTTTTTTTGACTGTTGACCTCCTGCACCAGATTTGTTCCTGTCCTCAGTACTGTAATTTACTCCAGCTTTTTTAATCAGTAATGGTGATAATGACAGCATTTTTTCTTGATAATCTTGTGACAGTTCTGAATATCACATCAGCTTATTAGATTTCTGATGAATATAACAGTTGAATAGAGAAACTGTTTCAGCACTTTATAAAGTTTCATTATCTGTTTTTTAATGACTTTATTAAAATTCAGTAATACTTTTGTACTTAGTTTTAATCCTGTTTATAATGCTGTATTTATTGGGTTTAAAAAGTATGGTAAATTTAATAGTTTCATCAATCCAGTTGCCTCTAATGGGGCACCAAGTTGCTCATTTACACACATTATTGTGATTTTTGTGTGAACAAAAATCACAATAATATTTGTACTTCATAACTTTATAATATCTGAGAAATTATCCTTATCTGTGCTTTTTTTCCAGCCACATGAAAAAGAAAAAAATCTTTAATTTGTAACATTCAGTACTCATTGATCCTTGTGTATCTGTAATCTTGCAGAGTATTTGTCTTCAATTTTGTTTGTAACTTAATCAAGGGTGCCTTGATGCTGGTGAAGGATTCTTGATCCAAGGAATTGCAGCTAGTCTCACCTTCCTTGGATCAAATCTGACTATCTCCCATTACCCAGGCACTGTATGACCTCCCTATAAATTTAATGCTTCCTCATGATTATAATAGAATAATATTTCCCATTTCCTTTTAAAGTATTTTTTATATCTCTGTTAAGGGTACAAGTAGCTCCAAGATTTTTTAAAAATATTTTTACATTAATGTGTGTGTGCTGAGTTATGATCCTTTTCTGCTTGACCCAATGGAAGAGGCAGTTTGAGTTATAATTTGAGGATTAAATAATATACATTATTGTGAAAGTGCCAGCATAGTAAATTTTAATTACTTTTAATTACTGTGTAATTAAGTTGTATGTATATTTTAAGACTTAATTTACTGTTTCCTTTGTGAACTCAAATACATGACTGAGTGATGTTTATAGATCCTAGCTATATCTTTTGTGCCTTTCAAGATAACTGTCACTACTGTGGGGAAAGTGAAAGTGGGTATGCCTTGTTCCATTGATGATTCTTCTCTTTGGATACCTACATCAATAGTACCACTATTGGCGTAGGTATCCACCTTTAAATGTTGTTTTTTTCCATTCCTCCCCCCCCCCCTGTTTTGTCTTACTGTACATGAGCATGCAGGTGAGGTAAAAAAAGGACTATGGAGATACCTTTGTTGCCAGATCAATGTGGCAATGGAGAAAATAGAGAAGTAGATGAGGAAAAAAATCATTAATGGATGAATGGTTACACATTTTACAGTGCTCACAATAGTGCTTTCACAGGCTAAGAGACCAGCCAGTTTACCACCTAGTAATAAGATCATTAGCAGCAAAGCCAATTTATGTCTTGATAGACAATGTTTCTAAAGCACTTTTGTGTTCTTGAAGCAGAGCAGGAAACAGTGCACTTCAACTCCAATAATGTGTCCAAAGCGGATTCTCAGTCTCCGCTCACTCAGCTTGATCCCGGCGACAAGAATGAAGATTTACCAAAAGCTGATCCAGCAGTATTCAATAGGTATGGTATAGTTGATCTTATTATCATAAGAAACAATACTCTCTTGCTTTTCTCCACCCTTATGTACTCTCTGTAAACAGGTTTTAGTTTCGTTGTAGCTTCTGCACGTACAGTAAAGTACCTGCATTTTGATTAATGCACAGTACAGTATACTATAATCTTCTACATGTTCTGACAGTTATAGGTATCTATGTATACATTGTGCCAGACCTCACTGTCCATACAGCTGTTTTATGTTACGAGGAAGAGACTTAAGAGTACGTATATGGAAACAGTAATGAAGTTAGCTATGTGATGCTGCTATGTTATACAGGTAGGCCCCACTTTACAATGCTTCACTAATATGGTGGGTTTTCAATTACACCCATTCTTCATTTATTCAGACTTTCTACAATAAATATTTTCACCACTCACTATAAGCTAAGGATGAAAATATTTTAAGGTAAGTAATGTGTGTGTAAACACACACATTACTTACCTTAATGTGTGTGTAAACACACACATTACTTATCTTAAAATATTTTCATCCTTAGCTTATAGTGAGTGGTGAAAATATATATTGTAGAAAGTCTGAATAAATGAAGAATGGGTGTATGTAATTGAAAAACCCACCATATTAGGTGGGTAAAGAAGGGAATGTACAAAAGTATAGTGGTACCAACACTCTTATATGGGTGTGAAGCATGGGTTGCAAATGCTGCAGCGAGGAGGAGGCTGGAGGCAGTGGAGATGTCCTGTCTAAGGGCAATGTGTGGTGTAAATATTATGCAGAAAATTCGGAATGTGGAAATTAGGAGAAGGTGTGGAGTTACTAAAAGTATTTGTCAGAGGGCTGAAGAGGGGTTGTTGAGGTGGTTTGGTCTTCTAGAGAGAATGGATCAAAGTAGAATGACTTGGAGAGCGTATAAATCTGTAGGGAAAGGAAGGCGGGGTAGGGGTCGTCCTAGAAAAGGTTGGAGGGAAGGGGTAAAGGAGGTTTTGTGGGCGAGGGGCTTGGACTTCCAGCAAACATGTGTGAGCGTGTTAGATAGGAGTGAATGGAGACGAATGGTTTTTGGGACATGACGATCTGTTGGAGTGTGAGCAGGGTAACATTTTGTGAAGGGATTCAGGAAAACCAATTAATTGATTTAGTTGGACTTGAGTCCTGGAAATGGGAAGTACAATGCCTGCACTTTAAAGGAGGAGGGGTCTGGGATAGTGACAGCTGGGAGGGACTATTCTCAGCTGTCGTATCTGAGCTCCTCTGCAAAGACAGTGGTTATGTATGAGTGTGGTAAAGTGTTGAATGATGAAAGTATTTTCTTTTTGGGGATTTTCTTTCTTTTTGGGTCACCCTGCCTCGGTGGGAGACGGCTGACTTGTTGAAAAAAAAAAAAAAGTAATGTGTGTACTGTATATGCATTTCTTAGGCCTAGCTCTATTGCTCACTTTATATATGATAGTCTAAACATGTTATCAGGCTTTTATATGCATTTGAAAGTGAAAAAGGCTATGTTTCACTTTAGAGCAATTTTTTATTTACAGGAGTAGCTCGGAACCTAACCTGCTGTATAAGTGGGGTCCACCTGTATATATTCAAATATAACTTAGGCCTCCCACAGGTGGGGTGTAACTTTGGTATATGTATCTGTTACACTGCACATGCAATCTCGTACCTTGGAGAAAGTTATGCATTTGTAAACTTTATTGCTTGTATTAATAATGTGTAATTCAGTGTTTTCATTACTTGTGATTTTGTGTCAGGGGCTGTCTTCCCATCACTACAGTTGATTTTACATTTGTTACCCACACATATACCTTAAAAAAATTTGATGTATTACAATACTGTATGCAGTATGACTTTATGAATGGTATTGATTTGAGTTGATAACACATATTTGGCATCAGTCTGAAAAAAAGTACAGTAGGGCCCCGCTTTATGGTGTTTCACCTTACGACCTTCCACTAATATGGACATTTCAAATTATGACGAAAAAACTCTATTCTGCTCCCCCACCTGACTTCCAATATTGTCACCATGGGCCACCCGGTTTGTTTACATTCTCTGTGAGCATGACTCTCTATTATGTTGGAAACTTTCCAAAATTTCAAGTGTTTGAAAGTTATTTCATATTTTATATATACTCTGAAAATTATACTTATGTGTACCTGTACCTAAATAAACTTACACACTGTGCTGGCTTACAGGTACACATTAAAATCACAAAGTGTTTTATTAGTCTTCAAAATTATTCCTTTCGCATGCCTTCACTCAGTGTTATTCCTTCTAAAAATGGTGTTACATGAGAATGGGTGTGTTGGTCTTTATTTATTCTACTTTACCAACGTGGAGACAACTTGTACACAATGTAAGGTATGAGAGGGTATTATGGTATAAGATTCATGGAAATGAACCTGTATTTTGATACTATTCACCTCTTACCCTACATTAAGACCATTAAGACTACAAATACTTTAAAGTAAGTAATGAGTGTACTGTATTTAGTTTAGTATCTTTATGCACCCCATACCCATCCTGTGGGCAGTAGTCAAAAGATTACAGTGGTACTGTATATGCATTTTATTGCTCTAGGGTGCTTTAAATGTTGTAGTATATTACGTGTGGGTGTGTTGGCTAGGAGGGCTACCATACCTCCCACACCTGACATCTTATAATAAATACTACTCACCCTACATTAAGACTATAAATATTTTGAGGTAAGTAATGAGTGTACTGTGTGTGCAGTTTACTTTTTATTGTTTTTAAATGCCTAGTTCTATTGCTAACTTAATATATGTTAGTGTAAACTTGTTACCTGGCATTTATAAGTGGAAAAAATGGCGTTCTGTTTTCCGGCGATGTCTTTTTTCCAGTGGTAGCCTGGAACCTAACCTGCCATATTCGTGGGGCCCTACTGTGTTTTCAGTTTAATGGAGAGTCATTATTTCTAGACAGTGCCCCAGAAATGCTTAATTTTATCTCTTACATCATGAATAATTTATGTATATATTGAATGTTGTACATATTTTCATGCTATAAATTAGAAAACCTTTCTCATAATTGTTTCTACAGGATTGTAACAAATCTTCGTGATGCACTGAATATGGATCTTCTTGGTATTGATGTTGTGATTGATAGCTGCACTGGAAAATATGGCATCATTGATGTTAATGCATTTCCTAGTAAGTGCATAGATTTTTTTTTTTTTTTTTAATATCTTGGAAGTACAGTGGTACCTCGAGTTACGATATTTTTTCGTTCGAGAATGCTGTTCAAGTGCCATTACCAAACAAATTTATCCCCATAAGGAATAATGTAAAATAGACTAGTCCTTTTACACCCCCAAAAATATACTTACAAAAGCATTTAAAAAAATAAACTTGCATAAAAGGGCGATTTTGGGGACCATCGTAACTCGAGGTACCACTGTATTTGGTAAATGCTATTCAGGATGGTATTTTTTTAGTTTTTTTTGTAGCTTATTTTATTTGATATGTTTCATGTTTCTGCTACAGCTCATCACTTGTAAAACTTAAATAGTTCATATGTATCCCATTTGCAAGTATGCACCTTAAGGTAAGTTATTGACCTCCTGTAAAAGTATGACAATAAACACTGTAGTCTTGCATAGATCATAAGATATAGGTCTGCATAAGTGTACAATTAAGATGTGTAGTGGAGTGTTGAAGGTGCATGAGTGTTGTGGAGGGTTGTTGAGAGTGAGTGAGTGAATGAATGTTGCAACAAGAAGGCTGGAGGCAGTGAAGATGTTATGTCTGAGGGCAATGTGTGGTGTGAATATAATGCAGAGACTTTGTAGTTTGGAAATTAGGAGGAGGTGTGGGATTACCAAAACTATTATCCAGAGAGCTGAGGAGGGGTTGTTGAGGTGGTTCGGATATGTAGAGAGGATGGAACAAAATAGAATGACTTTGAGAGTGTATAAATCTGTAGTGGAGGGAAGGCGGGGTAGAGATTGGCCTAGGAAAGGTTGGATGGAGGGGGTAAAGGAGGTTTTGTGTGCGAGGGGCTTGGACTTCCAGCAAGCATGCGTGAGTGTGTTAGATAGGAGCGAATGGAGACAAGTGGTTTTAGGACTTGACGTGCTGTTGGAGTGTGAGCAGGGTAATATTTATGAAGGGATTCAGAGAAACTGGCAGGCCAGACTAGAGTCCTGGAGATGGGAAGTACAGTGCCTGCACTTTGAAGGAGGGGTGTTAATGTTGCAGTTTTATAACTGTAGTGTAAGCATGCCTCTGGCAAGACAGTGATGGAGTGAATGATGGTGAAAGTTTTTCTTTTTCGAGCCACCCTGCCTTGGTGGGAAATGGCTGATTTGTTAATAAAAAAAAGTAGTTAAGAGCCCTTGGATTCTCCGCTCTGTACACCAGCATAGGCTTTAATTTAAAGTGACCAGATTCATTCTCACCTAATAAAAGCATTAAATGGTCTTTGGAGACTTTATATCCTGATTGTGATGATTCTTTTTCTGCCAAATACAGTGGCCCCTCGGTTTTCGTTCACCTCCAAACTCGAACAATTATGTAAGTGTATTTTCATAAGTGCATTTTTGGGGGTCTGAAACTACTAATCTAATTTACATTTGTAATTATGGAAACAAATTCATTTGGTAACGGCACTCAAACAGCATTCTGGAAAAAAAATTTCAACGAAAACCGAGGGTCCACTGTAAGTGTGACAGCATCATCATCCAAAACAAACCTATTTCTTCTACGCTAAAAATTTGCTCGTCTTTGTAGCCATTTTTTTTTGTTCAATTTTTTTTTTTTAGATCATTTGGAAATCTTGCAGCTGCCTCATTGTCTGCACTGGCACTTTGACCAGTAATTCAAACATTTTGGAGTCCCATATGCTTTTTAAAGTTGTAAAACCAGCCACGACTTGCCAAAAAAAACTTTCCCCTTCATTGCCTTTTTTAACATTGAATAGAGACATGTTGCTTTAGCTTGAATCGTCATCTGACTTAATGGAATTTTTTTCTGGCTGCAGTCTTCAGTCCATAACATTAAAAGATGTTCCATATTATGTTTCAGAACTATGATTTTAATCATTCACTTTTGATATACATATAGTATAAAATGCTGTAGCCATTCAATGTCTTATTTTATCTTTATTCCTTATATGCGCACATACCAATGCTTCGTTCATTTTCTTATGTGCTATTTTAGTGTACGATGCACCATCTTCATTTTTTATAATTTCTAGTTTTTCATTTAATGTTTACATTGAATGGAGACGAATGGTTTTTGGGACATAACGATCTGTTGGAGTGTGAGCAGGGTAACATTTTGTGAAGGGATTCAGGGAAACCAGTTAATTGATTTAGTTGGACTCGAGTCCTGGAAATGGGAAGTACAATGCCTGCACTTTAAAGGAGGGGTCTGAGATAGTGAAAGCTGGGAGGGACTTTTCTCAGCTGTCGTATCTGAGCTCCTCTGCAAAGACAGTGATTATGTATGAGTGTTGAATGATGATGAAAGTACGTATTTTCTTTTTATGGATTTTCTTTCTTTTTGGGTCACCCTGCCTCGGTGGGAGACGGCCGACTTGTTGAAAAAAAAAAAAAATTTACTAGAACATTCAATGTCATTACATTTCCTCTTTCCATTCATGTTTACATATAAAATGGGTACCAGTACTGTATATAATAAAGAAAAAATTGTGTATACATATACGGTGGACCCTCGGTTTTCGTTGAGAATTCTTTCCAGAATGCTGTTTGAGTGCCATTGCGGAACGAATTTGTTCCCATAAGGACGAATGTAAATTAGATTAGTCGTTTCAGACCCCCAAAAATACACTTACATAATTGTTCGAGTTGGGAGCTGTACGAAAACCAAGGGTCCACTGTACAGTATACTGTATAAGACTACACAACTTCACTGCTCAAAGTCTGGAGCGATACTGATGTTCACAGCGTGATGCAGTTAAATAAAATTTATATTATTTTTTTTAACATGCTAGCTGTCTCCCACTGAGGCAGGGTAACCCAAAAAAAGAATAATTTCTCCATCATTCACACTATCAAAACCCGTACTTTTCAAAGTTGTACTATGCAAGGTATTACTGTAGTTATCATTTCTTTTCTTTTCTTCCTGTCTACTGAGGGCTTTTTCAGTGTCTTCAGGAGCAGTGTCATTGTTTTCCAAACCTGCTTCTGATAGCTCTAGCTTTATGGAAATTTTCATGTGTCTGTCTGTAATGGTCCCAACATGGAATGTTGCAAATTTCATGCAAATTGATAAATTAATATATGGCATCATTTAGGTCTTAACCATACTGTATTTACAACAACTTTAAAACATCCCAGTTGACAGTACATGTATACAAAAACACACCTTAATTGATTTTCCCTATGCAAAAAAGTTGCATTTGGGGCCATTTAGAAGAAAGACCACTCCTAACTCAGGGAATTCCTCTACAGTTTGTCCTTGCTGTTTTATTGACTAATTCAAATTTTCTAGGTTATGATTCAGTGCCCAATCTGATGGAACATCTTGTAGACCTTCTGGTTATGCGCATGAACCATTCAGCTCTCTCTAATAACACAAGCATATCGGAGAGTAAAAGGACTTCAATTCATATAACTTCACCAGATCATCCCCAGGAAGATTCAGGTGTAGATACAGGCTAATACTTCATGCCAGAACTGCATTATCATACATATTTGACTAGTCAGGTGTAAAGAATTGAAAAACATTCCACATCTCTTGTCAGCTGTAATATTCTACAAACACATGTAAAAATAACTTGCTCCTATAAAGTATGATTCAGTATTTTAGATTTGGGATACTAAAAAGCATTATTTTATGTAAATTGCTCAATCTACTTTTAAGAATCTGATTAAAATTTTGTAGTTAATAGTTTCTCTGAGGCTTAATTTTGTTACAGAAAAAACTTTTCCATGGGCTTAGAATCGGAAAAGTCTAATAGTAAGATGATATTACACAACGAATTTGTTTTAAGGAAATTTGAACTTGTGTTGCCATGGTCATGTCACTACCAAAGTGACATAGCTATGCTTCCAGGGTTGAGCTCTTTATTATTCAGAGTTTTGATGGGTGTGAATAGTATGAATAAGGATTTCAGGCTGATGGACTGAAGATTAGCCTTTTTTTCTATGAATGCAACATATCCAGTGAAATTAGATATTCTTGAAAACATTGTATGAGCTACTAGAAAAATAAATACTGTATTATTCTGTTAAATACTGTACTTATTTTTAGACAGTATTTGGGATTGGTTACGCTTTAACAAGTTAGTTTTGGGCAAAGAATTGATGTTTAAACCTGTATATCATATTGTAATGAATCTTGAGTGTTGTAATGGTATTGTTTTGGTGCTGGATGTGTTTCCTCTTTGCACTCTTAGATGTTGATTATAGCATTATTATTATTATTAAATGTAATTATATTCACAATTATTGGTGAAGAATACTTATATAATCCTTGGGATGATGCAGACATTCTCCCAGTGAGTGTATTTATATCGGGTTCACTTAACACTTGGTAAGCGAGCAGTTGCTGCTAGAATGAGGACCAAAGCAAATGAATCTTATTTTTCTGTACCACTTATATAATGCAGTATGTCCCACAGTTACATAAGAACATAAGATGGAAGGAAGGAGCACTGCAGCAAGCCTACTGACCCATACTAGGCAAGTTCAACTCTCACCCACCCATGTAGTTGTCTATCCTATTTTTAACCCTTTAACTGTCCAAATATAGATCTGTTTTTACTGCTAGCACTCCAAATACTTTGAAAAAAAAAATTAAAACAGAGGGCAGTTTTCTGTGTTATTAATAAGACCAAAAAAAAAATCACCAGTATTTATTGAAATATAAGGCGGCAAAGTTGGTGCTGGATGCTCATCTGTTGGCAACGTGGAGTCCTGCCGATTGCAGAAATGTTCCTCATTTTTTATTTACTTAGTTTTTATGTTCTGATAATTACAATTTATAGTAGATTGCATGATATCATAGCCAGTCTTTGTTCTTACACAATTATTACGTATGGATAAAGTAATTAAACAGTCACAAACACATTGACATGTAAACATGTTCACCTGCTTCAGTCATACTATTGTCTAGAAATATCTTTCTTTCAACAAATGGGCCATTTCCAACCAAGGCGGGGTGGCCCAAAGAGAAAAGCAAAAGTTTCCCTTTAACTTTAGTAATGTATACAGGAGAAGGGGTTACTAGCCCCTTCCTTGTCTAGAAATATATACAAATTATTTATTAGTCCCAGCAATATTTTTAGAAGTGCTGGAATATATGCAACTTGATGCACAGTGTCAGACAGAGTGGGACTCTAAATTGCTGATGTTGCAGTCACTCAACATTGCTGCACCATCAGCACTGCCCCCAGTGAGCCTTGGCATGTTTTCTATTTGTTCTTACTGTTCCACACACACACAAGCATGACTTGTCTATGTCTACCTGTCTCTGTCTTCCTCTCTCTGTCTGCCTGTTTCTTTGTCTTAGAGAGAACCATTCATGAAGATGATCAAAAGCTAGACTTTTGAACAGGTATTACACAAGTTTCAGAATAGTCACGTTTGCACAAGTGGAAACATACAACTGTGGTCGAAATATGTAATGCTTATGCCTTATATCTACAAGCACAGTATTGCACTTTGGCTTTTTTTTTGGGTTATCCTAGGTAATTTACACTATGTATGATGACTGTACTTAGTGCCTGTGCCTAAATAAATTTACTTAGTCCTTGATCCTGTTCTGTCATTCAAGCAATTACATTTGCTTGGTATATATTTCTTGAAGGACAGGTGTCCCTTGAACAGAATCAGGGACTAATTTTATTTAGGCACAGGTACACATAAGTACAGTTATCATACATAGTATAAATTACCTAGGATAACCCAAAAAAGCCAAAGTGCTATACTGTTCTTGTAGATATAAGGCTGTGGCAAGTATTACTGTACACATTTTGGCCAGAGTTTTATCTTTCCACTTGTGTAGATGTGACGATTCTGCAACTTGTGTAAAACCTGTTCGAAAGTTTAGCTGACTATCAGGTTCACAAGCAGCTCTCTCTGAGACAAAGAGAAAGAGATACAAGCCAGCTAGGCTGGCCAGGCAGCCAGCCAGCCAAACATGTATTACATATGTTGCAGGATGACACTACCAGGGGTATCAGAATTGAAAGGATGCGGTCAGCATCACTTTCTTCCTAAAAGGAGAGTATTAATACGACATGGTATTAGTGAATCCCTGGGGTTTGCCATGCTGTTTGCTCTTGCTGGTGTTCAGTTGAACTGGTGCTTCCACAATGAACTAAGTGGTCCCAGATTTTTTTAATGCTGTACACACTGAGTCTGTACTGTATGGGCCTATCAGGCTTCTAGTGCCAAACCATACCACGGGTGGGGTTCGAACCCGCGGTCACAGAGTTTCTAAACTCCAGACCGTCGCGTAAGCCACTGGGCCAGCTAGCTTCAATAAGATTCATCCAACGATTTCATGAGTCATGTTGACGGCTTTGAAGGGGACTTGAGCTAGAGTTCGTCACGGCCATGCTAGCGGGAGATTCGTCTGTAAAAACTTGCATTTGTGGACACAGTGGTGCCTATGCTAACCTTCCTATGGTGTAGAAATATACCTAGTTGGATGAATCTTATTGAAGCTAGCTGGCCCAGTGGCTTACGCGACGGTCTGGAGTTTTGAAACTCTGTGACCGCGGGTTCGAACCCCACCCGTGGTATGGTTTGTTTGCAATCGTGTCATTACGATTTCATGAGTCATTCTAGTGCCAAATTTGAAGGCAGGAAAAATAAAACGTTGATTTATGTTTGGAGCACTAGCAGTAAGAACATACGTAGATCTATGTTTGGACAGTTTAAAGGTTAAAGCTACATAAGGTTTTTACTTCAGTGATGCTACTCAGGACTTTGTCCCATTCACCCACAACTCTATTACCAAATCAGTACTTTTCTACATCCTTTCTAAATATAATTTTTTCCAACTTGAAACCATTGCTGCGAGTCCTGTCTTGGTTAGATACTTTTAGCACATTATTTACATCCCCTTTAATTATTTCTGTTTCCTTTTTATGCACCTTGGTCAAATACCCCATAATTCTACACCTTTCCAGAGAGTGCAGAATCAGTGGCCTCACTTTATCCTCATGGGAAAGATTGCTGGTACATGGGATCAGCTTTGTCATAGATGAAGATAGTTAAGTTTTAGTCATGATTTATTGTTCTATACCCCTCAAGGGGGTGAGGTGCCTTGATGCTAGTGAAGGGCTCTTGTTCCAAGGAACTGGAACAAGAGTCTTATTCCCCAGATTCTGTATGACCCCTATGGACTTATCAGTGGAGATGTCGTGTCTAAAGGCAATGTGTGGTGTAAATATAATGCAGAGAATTTATAAGTGTGCAAATTAGGAGGAGGTGTGGAGTTACTAAAAGTATTAGTCAGAGGGCTTGTTAAGGTGGTTTGGTCATTTAGAGATAATGGAACAAAGTAGAATGACTTGGAGAGCGTGTAAATCTATTGGGGAAGGAAGGCAGGGTAGGGGTCATCCCTGCTGTATAACCCCTGTGGTTTAGCGCTTCTATTTGATTATAATAATCATAGGGGTCATCTCTGAAAAGGTTGGAGGGAGGGGGTATAAAGGAAGTTTTGTGGGCGAGGGGCTTGGACTTCCAGCAAGCGTGTGTGAGCATGTTAGGAGTGAATGAAGACGAATGGTTTTTGGGACCTGACGAGCTGTTGGAGTGTGAGCAGGGTAATATTTTGTGAAGGGATTCAGGAAACCGGTTAGCCGGACTCGAGTCCTGGAAATGGGAAGTACAATGCCTGCACTTTAATGGAGGGGTTTAGGATATTGGCAGTTTGGAGGGACGTCTAAACTGTTGTATCTGAGCGCCTCTGCAAAGACAGTGATTATGTATGAGTGATGGTGAAAGTGTTGAATGATGATGAAAGTTTTTTTCTTTCTTTTTGGGTCACCCTGCCTCAGTGAGAAATGGCCGACGTGTTAAAAAAAATAATAATAAATATTCTTAAATGAATTTTTGAAGAATAGCCAAATTCAGTTTGGGAATACTGTGTGTTTTTGTAATTCATTGATTCTGTGCTGTATAATATTTTAGGTGGGCTGGTTAAAACTGAAATATTTGTAAATACGTACTGTAATACTCTTTTCAAATGCAAAAGAACTGTGTGTCAGTTATATTGTAGTATTTCCATTTAAATAGAATAGAACAGGAGTACCGCACCCCATGACAATACAAACAAGTACTGTACATTAAAACAATAGCCGGGGCTCTTGTGACAGATGTAGTATATAACAAGAAGGGATATGATCATGACATTCAAAATACAGGGCGTAGACAGAGTAAATGAGGATAGGCTCTTTACAAGAGATGCTACGAGAACAAGGGCTCATGACTTTAAATGACACAGCCGAACAAGCCATGGGGATATCTTGAATCACTTCAGCATAAGTGGTAATTAAATGGAATTAGGCAAGCAATAGTAATGTGTATGTAGAATCCATACATGTGTTCAAAAATAGATACGATAGAACTCAATCATTCTAGTTGGTCGAAAGTTAAGAGGTGGGACCAAAAGCTATTCATTTCCTCCCTTTTTCCAGAAACTCAATTAGGAAATGATATACAGTGGTCCGTCGGTTTTCGGTCATCTCCAAACTCGAACATTTATATAAGTGTATTTTCGTAAGTGCTTTTGCAAGTGTATTTTTGGGGGTCTGAAATAGACTAACCTACGTGACATTATTTCTTAGGGAATTAAATTCGTTCGGTAATGGCACTTGAGCAGCATTCTGGAAATAATTTTCGGCGAAAACTGAGGGTCCACTGTATAATTAGTTTTCTTTTGAGCAAATCCAATTTTTATAATGCATCATTATCCTAGAGGTGCTAAGGTATGGTTTTTGTTCTCATTAAACTAAGAGAATTCTTTTTAACATACATTTAAAAGTCCTTGTGTATATCATTAGTTATATTGGATTGAACAAGTGTATACTCGATCATCATTAACTGTAAATAATATATGTATTTGGGGCTAATGCTTGACTGGTTATTAATTGTTAAAATGACAACGGAGATACATGTCATACCAGCACAGCATAAATGGTGTAATATAATTTAACTGCTTTGTAAAATAAGGTAACATTTTTACTGAAAAACATCTTTTGAATATATTCAGTAATGTGAAAGTTGTTTTGGAGTGCCCATTTTTGTTTGGCTTGATGCATAAACTATAAATTGAAAAATAGCAGTGGAATTTCACTCATAATGTATTCAATGACTTTCCCATGCCCAAATCTATTTTTGGTTACTCTTTTGTATAAATGTCAATATTAACAAGACCTCTGATTTGTGAAATTGACCACTTATGTTTTTTGCAACCAGATGTTGCTTGTGGATTACACAATGCACCATGAACACACCAAGAAACGTGTAACCCTTGTGAATTTGCGGGATTTACTGTACTCCCGGAAAAAAATGACCATGGGTATTATTAGAAAGTCGTAGTTTCCAGATTTGATACTTAGTTATTGAGGAGGGCATGGTTGTAATATTGTTTTGGAACTTGGATCCTGTGAGCCCTTACAGACAAGTAGTAATAACTTTTTACCTCGTCCTTGCCTGTGACATACCTGTGACTGGGCTCAAGAGTCCTTTGCTCTTGAAGCTTAGCCTGAGGCTGAACTTCATTGTTGACTTCGTAGTCAACCAGGCTCAATTGGCAGGTATTGGTCGAGCCTCCTCTTGAAAACTTCCACAGCAATATTTCTGCTGAATGTTGCTTACACAAGGGTCAACAATGTAGTTAGCATACCCAAGAATCACTTGTAAGAATGTTTAACTAGTCAGGTACTGTACTGTAAATATCAGTTTTTTAATGTTCATATTTGCAAGGCAATTTATCACACTTTGTCTGAAAATGTGAACTTAGAGGTTGTAGCTGTACAGTTTATAGTAAGATATTTCCATAATGATGGAATTAAAATAATCATTACATACAGTATTGTATTACAGTTGAAATTGGGTAAATTTCTGAAATTTTATCTCTTTAAGAAATTTATTCAGTAATGTGTTAGCAAAATCTGTGATTAAGATGCTATAAGTTAATCAAAGTTATCTATTAATTTCCTAAGCAGTATTCTGCAGTGAAACTAAAATACTTGTCAGTGGAGTAAGATTTTATTAGGTAAAGGATTGACACTTGCGTGTTTCATATGCATATTGAGCTTATGTGAGGTAATGATCAAAGTCATTCTGATATTAGTCGAGTGCCTTATCATTACAAGTGTTAAAAATGCATTATTGTATTTGTAGGAAATAATTGAATATCGGTTAAAAAAAGGCAATTGACTTGTAAGATACTAAGCTAACTTTTAGCATACATATTTCATAGGGGTTTTTAAATTTATATTGCTTAAGAATATTAAAGATAGATAAAGTATTTGATACAATGTTAATAGAGCCTAGTATTGTTGTCTTAATATCCTTAGATAATGATACTCCTTTGTGTGCTATTTGTATGTTTGCACTAGTTTTGTGTTTATATGCTTTGAACTTAACATATATTTAGCTCAGGAAATTGTATATAGGGTATAAATAATAGTTTATTTGGAAGGATTTTTTTAATATATAAATTTTATTTATTATAAACTGATAGAAAATTAAAGTTTTAAAACATTTATCAAGAAAGATTGGTGTTTTATGTGTTAACCTTATCCCTAAAATAAGTAAGCAAATAAAATAACTTTAAAAGATATGTAATAAGAAGACAAAAGAAGTGCTAAATAAGAAGAGGCCATTCTTTTTTTTAATGCACCGGCTGTCTCCCACCAAGGCAGGGCGACATGTAGGTTTTAAAATCATATTCTAGAGTACAGAAGATGATAGGTGTATATGCCTATCGACTGCTTGGTCTAGAACACAGAGAAACCTGATGTTGAGGGGAATGAACATGGATGCATTCACTTAGGAAACCTATATTGAAGTCTAAGTGAATGCAATTTTGTCCATCTCCCTCAAATTGTAAGCATTCATTTGCCTTCTGACTGACAGTCCAAACTGTTTATACACTTAAAAACTGGCTCATCTTATGTGGAGATGTGGTTAAAGACATTTAAAACAGTTCAAGGGCCATTGTCAGTAAAAATGTGTGAATACATAAAAAACTTTTTTTCAGTTGAATAAAGATTAAGGTTACAGTGAAAGATGGAAATGAGATTGAGTCCTCTTGAGTTGTGTTCCAGCTTGTGTGGTATGGAGGAACCCAAGTGTGAGTTGGATACAGTAAAGGTAATAAGACCATTGGAATCTTGCTCTAATGCTTAATCTTTTAAAAGCCTTGTGGGCACTTCAGGTGAATAATTAATTATGCAAGATTGGATAGTTTGGCCCTGTCCACATAAATTGTCACTATGAGGCAATCCTCTGTAGATTGAAAATAGGGTGAATACGATTCAACCATAGCCTCCTGCTCGCAAATTCTCCTGCCTTCTCTGTGGCTTGTGGCATGCTGTGAAGCACATTTTAACTTGGCCCACCGCTTTGGCCTTTTTGAATAAGTTGTGGTTTTTATAATTACTGGGGTATGTGTAGAGACCTCTTGGGAAATTTTAGGGGAATTTTTTAATGTTAATCATTTAATCTTTTCTAATTTACATAGGTTATTTTAAGTTTGTAATATATTAATTTTTCTTGTGTTTGTAAATACGTATAAGGAGTTTTCATTTTTGAGTGATAGTTTTAGCTTGAGTGTGTTAGTGTATAGGAATGCATATACATGTAGTGGGTAACATTATACGTATTGATAAATGCTGTGAATGACCTCATAAGTCAAAGTACTTAGTAAATCCTAAAATTTCATTGCTTTCCCTGGTACTAAGAGAAAGGTACAGATATCTTTAGTAAGCCACTAAAAATGATGTACATATAACATATTCCTGGTGATAATAAAAATACCCAGCAACTAGAAAGTAAGTAACAATAGGCTCAAGAGCAAAATCTCTTAATGCTAGAGAAAAGAAAACTATGGGTTTAGTTTTTGTTTATAATAATAATAATAATAATGAGAGTAATTATCTTATCTTTATCCTTGATGCTGGTGAGGGGCTCTTGATCTAGGGAATTAAATCTGTGCTTCAGTTCCCTGAATTGAGTCTGAATACCTTCCATCCCTTTCCCCACAGGCACTGTATAATCCTTACGGGTTTAGCGCTCCCCATGATTATATAATTATAATTTGAATATAAATATAATGCGGAAGCCATAAACCTGTAGATGTCATACAACAAGTGAGGAATGAGCAGCGGCGTTGCTAGGGTTGGTGTCACCAGGGGTGGAATCTTTGGTGTCACCAGGGGCGGAATCTTTTGTGTCACCAGGGGCGGAATCTTTGGTGTCACCCGGGGTGGAATCTTTGGTGTCACCCGGGGTGGAATCTTTGGTGTCACCCGGGATGGAATCTTTGGTGTCACCCGGGGTGGAATCTTTGGTGTCACCCCCATGAAATCCAAGGGCGGAGAAATGAGTGGAGTAAACTTTAGTTATGTCACTACTGCATGACTAAAGACTCAGGGAGATTGACACCAGTCAGTCCATCTATCATCATTCCATCATGCAGGAGGAACCACATGTCTATGGTGCATCCAACAAAAGCAGACTCTTGGATGTCACTACTGTCCGGTTCTGGCTGGGCTATAAGTATCTTTGGCAGGTTAAATCAGTCAGCAGGACTCGATACTGCTTATGGGACGGACAAGATTCCCAGGCAGCGCTCTAGACCACTCGGCCACACAAATGCCAGTATCGAGTCCTGCTGACTGCGATCTTTCTCTATGTGTATGTATGTAATGTATGTAATGTATGTAATGTATGTATGTAATGTATGTATGTAATGTATGTATGTATGTATGTTAGATACCATTTTGTCCTAGGCACATGTCGATTTGACACTAGGCCTGTTGTATGTATGTGTGTGAGTGTGTGTGTAAGGAAACACTTTGAAATGTTTCCGCCCTGTCGGGAATAGAACCCGGGCCCTCCGTGCTTGAAGCGAGAGCTTTACCACTAGGCCACCGGGGCTGTGTATGTATGTATGTATGTATGTATGTAATGTATGTATGTATGTATGTATGTATTTTATGTATTGTATGTAATGTATGTAATGTATGTAATGTACGTATGTACGTATGTACGTATGTACGTATGTACGTATGTACGTACGTACATATGTATGTATGTTAGTATGTATGTTTGTATGTTTGTTCAAAGATAAGTGACATTTGGTTGTTCTTGTATAGTTAGTTGCAGAAAGCCCATAGTTATGCAAAGCATTCCGAGCAAAGTTAAGACTACAATGATAATAACTATAATTTGCTTACTTATATAAGAACATTAAGTATGCCAACAACATACTGGAAATAAGTCACTCTGTCTGACTTTTTTGGGTTATCCTAGGTTCTCTACACATATGCTGCTATGTATGATAATGTATGTAAATGTATTTGTGTATACCTGAATAAACTTACTTACTTACTTACAAAGTTAGGCATTACAAAGAAAATATATAACCAGGCAATTATTACTCTAAAGCTAAATTATGATTACAAGTAATGAGAATAAGAATACTATATAGTTTTTCAACATATTTGAAGGTTGTTCAAGGACCCCAAGCTGTATAACCCCTGTGGTTTAGCGCTTCTATTTGGGTGAGATATAAGCAACTATTGGCAGAAAGGTGGGCTAGTGCAAGTAGGAGTAGTGGGGGGGTTGAAGAGAGTTGGGATAGTTTTAAAAATGCAGTATTAGAATGTGGGGCAGAAGTTTGTGGCTATAGGAGGGTGGGTGCAGGAGGAAAGAGGAGTGAGTGGTGGAATGAAGAAGTGATAAAAGTGAAAAACGTAGCTTATGAGAGGTTTTTACAAAACAAAAGTGTTAATAGAAGAGCAGAGTATATGGAGAGTAAAAGAAAGGTGAAGAGAGTGGTGAGAGAGTGCAAAAGAAGAGCAGATGAAAGAATGGGAGAGGCTCTGTCAAGAAATTTTGCTGAAAACAAGAAAAATTTTGGAGTGAGATAAACAAGGTAAGAAAGCCTAGGGAACGAATGGATTTGTCAGTTAAAAACAGAGTAGGGGAGTTAGTAGATGGGGAGGTGGAGGTATTGGGTAGATGGCGGGAATATTTTGAGGAACTTTTAAATGTCGATGAAAAAAGGGAGGCGGTAATTTCATGTACTGGCCAGGGAGGTACAACATCGTTTAGGAGTGAAGAAGAGCAGGATGTGAGTGTGGGGAGGTGCGTGAGGCATTACATAGAATGAAAGGGGGTAAAGCAGCTGGAATTGACGGAATCATGACAGAAATGTTAAAAGCAGGGGGATATAGTGCTGGAGTGGTTGGTATTTTTGTTTAATAAATGTATGAAAGAGGGAAGGTACCTAGGGATTGGCAGAGAGCATGTATAGTTCCTTTATATAAAGGGAAGGGGATAAAAGAGAGTGTAAAAATTATAGGGAATAAGTTTACTGAGTATACCAGGTAAAGTGTATGGCAGGGTTATTATTGAAAGAATTAGAGGTAAGACAGAGAGTAGGATTGCAGATGAGCAAGGAGGCTTTAGAGTGGGTAGGGGATGTGTAGATCAAGTGTTTACAGTGAAGCATATATGTGAACAGTATTTAGATAAAGGTAGAGAAGTTTTTATTGCATTTATGGATTTAGAAAAGGCATATGATAGAGTGGATAGGGGAGCAATGTGGCAAATGTTGCAAGTGTATGGAATAGGTAGTAAGTTACTGAAGGCTGTAAAGAGTTTTTATGAGGATAGTGAGGCTCAGGTTAGGGTGTGTAGGAGAGAGGAGATTACTTCCGGTAAAAGTAGGTCTTAGACAGGGATGTGTAATGTCACCATGGTTGTTTAATATATTTATAGATGGGGTTGTAAAAGAAGTAAATGCTAGGGTGTTGGGGAGAGGGGTGGGATTAAATTATGGAGAATTAAATGCAAAATGGGAGTTGACACAGTTACTTTTGCTGATGATACTGTGCTTATGGGAGATTCTAAAGAAAAGTTGCAAGGTTAGTGGACGAGTTTGGGAGAGTGTGTAAAGGTAGAAAGTTAAAAGTGAACATAGATAAGAGTAAGGTGATGAGGGTATCAAACGATTTAAATAAAGAAAAATTGGATATCACATTGGAGAGAGGGATTATGGAAGAAGTAAATGTTTTCAGATATTTGGGAGTTGACGTGTCAGCGGATGGGTTTATGAAGGATGAGGTTAACCATAGAATTGATGAAGGAAAAAGGTGAGTGGTGCATTGAGGTATCTGTGGAGACAAAAACGTTATCCATGGAGGCAAAGAAGGGAATGTACGAAAGTATAGTGGTACCAACGCTCTTATATGGGTGTGAAGCATGGGTTGCAAATGCTGCAGCGAGGAGGAGGCTGGAGGCAGTGGAGATGTCCAGTCTAAGGGCAATGTGTGGTGTAAATATTATGCAGAAAATTCGGAATGTGGAAATTAGGAGGTGTGGAGTTACTAAAAGTATTTGTCAGAGGGCTGAAGAGGGGTTGTTGAGGTGGTTTGGTCATTTAGAGAGAATGGATCAAAGTAGAATGACTTGGAGAGCGTATAAATCTGTAGGGGAAGGAAGGCGGGGTAGGGATCGTCCTAGAAAAGGTTGGAGGGAGGGTAAAGGAGGTTTTGTGGGCGAGGGCTTGGACTTCCAGCAAGCATGTGTGAGCGTGTTAGATAGGAGTGAATGGAGACGAATGGTTTTTGGGACATGACGATCTGTTGGAGTGTGAGCAGGGTAACATTTTGTGAAGGGATTCAGGGAAACCAGTTAATTGATTTAGTTGGACTTGAGTCCTGGAAATGGGAAGTACAATGCCTGCACTTTAAAGGAGGGGTCTGAGATAGTGACAGCTGGGAGGGACTTTTCTCAGCTGTCGTATCTGAGCTCCTCTGCAAAGACAGTGATTATGTATGAGTGTGGTGAAAGTGTTGAATGATGATGAAAGTTTTTTCTTTTTGGGGATTTTCTTTCTTTTTGGGTCACCCTGCCTCGGTGGGAGACGGCCGACTTGTTGAAAAAAAAAAAAAAAAAAAAATAATCAAGGACCCCAATGGAAATAAGTCACTGACTTTTCTGGGCTATTCTAGGTAATTTACACTATGTATGATAATTGTACTTATGTGTACCTGTACCTAAATAAGAATTGTTTAGCATATTTAACACATTCATATACTGGGAAGCATATCTGAGAAGTATATCTCCTTTTATTGTAATTGATTTTCACACAGTTGAGTTACTTAGCTTCTTGATTCGCCGGTACTCTCCCGGTCCGGGTCTTTTCCAGAAGGTGACCCGGCCTTGGCTCCCTCTCTTGGGGGTGTCTGAGACTAATGTATGCCATGGGAGGAGGTACAAGTACCTCCCCATCTTCTGGGACCAACTATTCCCAGGCCCAGCCCCATTCCCCGCCTTCAGTTACTTAGCTGTTTCAATTTTCAAAGTTTAAAAAATAAGATATAACAAGGACCCCCAATGGGAATAAGTCACTTTATCTGACGTTTTTGGGTTATCCCACGTAATTTACACATATGTTACTTACGTATGAAAATTTGTGTAACTATTTATTTGACTTAGTTACA
This sequence comes from Cherax destructor, assembly GCA_009830355.1. Taxonomy (NCBI): domain Eukaryota; kingdom Metazoa; phylum Arthropoda; class Malacostraca; order Decapoda; family Parastacidae; genus Cherax; species Cherax destructor. The sequence goes on from WNWK01001390.1 coordinate 142,774, forward strand.
TGTTATCACTGTAAACAAAGCAATTCACACGTCCACACCCATGTAGATGATTCATTACCTTTGTAACTTGGTCATGATTGTGACCAGGTCTACCTTTAATTCATTACCTTTATAACTTGTTCAGCTATCAAAACTTTGAGGTCCAGTCCCTGGACCCATTATATACCTCTGTAATATTTTGACTACCACCCACACCATGGGTATGGGCTGCATAATAAAGAAATTAAACTCAAACATAAATAAACTTAGTAAGCAGCAGTGGTGGACACAGGTGAAGCCGTCAGTGCCCTTACAAACCCAACAACAACACATAGAAGAACCCAAGTATCGTAGAGAAGCATTTTACAGTATTTTAATATAATACTGAACATTGGTCACATACCCAGTGATAAAATACCAACTGTTAACATGACCACTGAGGATCCATACTATAACCGTCGTACAAAAGGGACAAAATTTCGAGTTTTCAGACACCGTGTTTCTCTTGCAGTTCTTGCAGTATCTGGACTGATTGGGATTGGTTTTCAGTGAGTTAATACGTTGTTTTTGCTCATGTTGGTACATTATTACAGCTATCTGAATGAATTTATGTAGTATATTAGAACTGAAAAATATAATAAAATCTTGTGAAATGGAAATACGTAGTATTTGGGTGTGTCGAATGTAGAATATTACTATATTAATATGTAATAAAAGCTCATGAAATTTAAATATGTAGTATTTGGGTATAGAATTATCATACTTTATCAAAATTGTCTGGCTATAATAATTGTAATAGTGGTAGAATTACCTACAAAATGTTACGTAAAAGGACAGGGATGCAACTAATGTGACATTTTATGTGGCGACGTTTCGCTCTCCAGGGCATGTTTCCTTACACCTGCTGTCCCTATTCACGTAGCAGTAAATAGGTACCTGGGTGTTAGCCGTCTGGTGTGGGTCACATCCTGGGGACAAGATTAACCTAAGTTGCCCGAAATGCTCTGCATAACCAGGGACTTTAAGATAAGATTTTGTTCAGTTTTTTTTAACCCCCAGAGGGTTAGCCACCCAGGATAACCTAAGAAAGTCAGTGTGTCATCGAGGGACTGTCAGTCTTATTTCCACTGGGGTCCTCAATCTTGTCCCCCCAGGATGCCACCCACACTAGTCGACAAACACCCAGGTACCTACTTTCTAGGTGATCGGGGACAGTAGGTGTAAGGAAACATGCCCAATGTTTCCACCCTTGCTGGGGATCGAGCCACAGACACTGTATGTGTGAGGCAAGAGCATTGCCTACCAGGCCACAGGACACCATCTATTTAGAATGTCATTGATGTCGGCTAGGTCGTATAAGTTGTATCATGTACTTGTAGAAATAAATATCATTATTATTATCATTATAATTGTGCTTGCTAAAAGTATACGACTGTCACTGCGAACTTCAGCTATTTGTTATAGTTCGAAGTGTGCAATAATGAGTTTGTTTTTTTAGTTGAGATATTATTTTGGGCTATAGTTTACTACTACTCTGCAGAACTCAGGTATTAGCTTACATTTTCCAATACATACAAGCTTTTTGCACCATGGAATTAATATTTCATGTACAGATTATTATTTTGTGAGATGAAGAAAATATGTATTTTAGCCATGCATCACTTTTGAGAAAGTCTTGTAACTTGTCTCTATATACTTAGTTTAATCTCATCCACACTTTCCATTGTGTGCAGAGAAATCACTACTTCATTCAGCATTCCAGTTTTGGGTTAATATTCATTGTGAATAGTATTTTTATACATATAAGTTTCCAACACTTCTATCTCAAACTTCTCAAAAAGTGTAAAAGTGTGCAGATACATTTTTTCAGCTTTCTACAAAATCATGTTATTGTAGTGAATTGTTGATTACAGATAATGTTATAATTACTAGTATGGTGGGTTATGCCTAGCATCCATTCAAGACAAATTTCAAAGTCATTATATAATAAATTTTCCAGTTGGCCAAAGAATACAGTGTGATGTTCAATGAAAATTGGAACTTCTCTGCTATTGAAAAAAGTTAACATTGGAAAAAATTACAAAAATATTACTGCATCAAGTCCTGCTTGGTGTAGGTAAAAACATGTTACTGTACTTAGCTATGTAACTCATACAGGTTTAGTGCTTATTTTGTAATGTAAAAATGCTAAAAATAATACCACACTTAAAATGTAAACCTCTGAACATTAAAAATTAGTATTCACTGTGAATAAAATTAAGTTAAATTTGCTTTAAGCCATCCCCCTTTTTTTTATTCCTCAGTTACTTGCCTCATTCACAAGTGTTGGTCCAGAAGATCAAAGACGGAGCTCTGGATGATGATGAGGCTATCATCAGTCGCAAAGTGCTGATGCTCGAATCTCTAACAAAATCTTCTGCTTCCATAAAACAAGAAATAAAGGACCGAGAGGAAGGGAATATTCCTTAAACACCTCTTCAATATTACATCTTGCAAAGTTACTTTTTTTTACTTGAAAACTGAAAATAATTTTACCGTTTTCTTATAATTTTACTGAAGGACTTATCATTAGGATGTGTAAGGAGTTCTAACAAAATAATAGAATAATAATACTGTAATAGAATAAATAATAGAATAATATTCATGAATGTATTGAAGTTCTGCATAGTTCTCATTGATATATGCTGTAATGTATAAAGGAAACCAATTTTGTCAATGTTAGAACATTAGTGGATTTAATGATAGTAAAAATATGTAATTCCTCATAGAGTTTATACAGAGTACAGGTACATTTTGGTCATGGATTGCCTGCAGCATTATTTTAAAAATTTTATACATGTATATACAAACATATATGCATTTCATTTGTAATGGAATGAATTATATTGTACTATATAAAGAATTGATTGTACATGAAGTCATTTGGTAATTTACATATTTTATTTGTAATGAAACTTCTATTAATGAACATTAGTTATGCATTTCCTGTATGTTTAGAATTCCTCCAGTTTTCATTTTCTAGAGGAATAAAAGTGCAGTACATATATATATAGGAACATAAATTTTTCTGTAAATAAAGAGGAAATAAATTTTTAAGCCTAAAATGAGTGCTGGTAGAGGTACTCGCCTTTCTCGAAAGAGAAAAATTGATGCAGATATGCCGTCTGTGTCTGGGTCATCTTTACTCGATATTACTGATGATTTTCAAGATAGTGCCACACTCTTCAGGTAATTTGTCTTTTTAACTTTTGCTTTACACTAGTTAATTTAATGATCAAACCTTAAATTTTCCAATTATGAATGATATACATTTCCTCTTGTTACTTGGTATAAGTCCTCTATTATTACTCATTGCTGGGCTCCTTTTTTTCACCTTTTATTTACACTTCTTGACATGGTACTTAAAGGTGTGAAATAGAGTATTGATAATGACCAGAGTTAGAAACTAGCATTGCCCTTATCTGTGAGATTCAACTCTATTTCACTGGATTAGTCAGAATATTTGCATAAAGAAGCACAAAATGTTGAACTGTGTAAAGGGTTAAGAATATGCAAAACTAAAAGTACAACACAAGTGTTGTAAAGATGATTGTCGAGTCACTTCAAACAAATGTGCACATAAATTTTATTTCTTTATTCAGTATAAAAAATGTAGTTTACATGTAATAAAAAGTTTTTTTTTTAATATGTCGGCCGTTTCCCACCGAGGCAGGGTGACCCAAAAAGAAAGAAAAAAAAGCTTTCATCATTGTTCAACACTGTCATCATCATTCATACATAAATCAAATATTGTTAAGCACAATAAAAAAAAAATAGCATACAGTACATGTGCATTTTAGGCATATGCCTGAAATGCACATGCACATCTTAAACCTTAACTTGCTACCCAAATTCTCGTTGTCGAAAATTGCACCTTAAATACAGACTAGCTCTCAGACTTTTCATCAAAAAACTAACTTATTGCACTTTGATATTAATTTTGCACTCTAACTAACCTCCAACTTCACTCTACTCTTTAACATCACCACACAGCAAAGTTGTATGACCCATATGGGTTTAGCATTAATATTTTAATGTGCTGTAATAATGGAAAGTGGAAAGTAGAAAGAGCACCAAGTCTTAAGGAATTATGAATTATGTTTCTTGGATCAACCCTGGTTAACCCTTCCCTGTCCCTGGAAGTTTTCTATGAATACTATTTCCGCTGTAAACATGCACTGTTTATGGCTGAAGTTATTTTGTGGTTAATGCTTGAAGTTTAAAGTTAATGTGTGACTTTATTTAAACCCTAAAGACAGACCAGCACAAAATATTCTGTCAAAATAAAGAACTATAATTACATTAGGACAATTTGTTGTAGTATTATAAAACATTTTATTTTCTCAGGCTCCCTTCTAAACCTCTGAAGAAAGTCAAGACAGAAAGCACTGCAGCTTCCAGGCCTCGTGGTAGACCCAAGAAAATTGGAACAAAGAATGTATCACATAGTGGTGTAATACCTTGTAAAGACACAGAAAGACCAGAATTACTGGACTTGGATAGTGATTCTTTACTAGACCAGTCAGACACTCTTTGCACTGAGTCTGAGGAATCTCAAGAGGAAGTGACAGATGAAAATAATTTCCTGGTGGAACTGGAAAAATCTATATGCTCAGAATCTGAAAAATTGTGTCCTTGTTGTAAACACATTGTTCCTTGTGCAATATTTGGTGACCACTTTAGAGAATGTTTACAAAAATTCAAACTAACTAAGAGTGGATGTGATAGACTGTCTACAAAAGTTGCTAAAGAAGAAATAAAAAAAGAAGCAAGAAAAACTGAAGATAATGAAGCACTCCTTTGCCCTGTTTGCATGAAGGTATGATACTTTTTTCACTTAAGGTAAATTGGCATGATTAGACCAAACTTTTTAAGGAATGATTTTTAGTCCTTTTTTTTCTTTAACTAAAACTCTGGGTGAAGGAATACAAATTATATTTGTACAGCATTGACCATTATGTTAAATGTGCCATTTTCATGGTTACACTGTGGTCATGGTCTCATTATATATTTTCAAGTTTTGTATCTGCAAAATCTGCTGTAATTGTTTGCTGAATACATTATATCAATCATGGAGTGAGAAAAGTACATCAAAAAGACTGCCGAGTGCAGATATTATTATATTAAAAACATGTGCTAAACTTATATGAGTCATTCAATACTGATATGTAGTGCAATAATGCACATCTGATAACATTAAAAGCTCTGAATAACTTTTTTTTAAAGACTAATCTGTAGCTTTGTTTTTGCCAAATCTAGGATTTCTTTTTCAGTTCTTTTTGGTTTTAATGCTGTGCCTTGCGAACTCCACTCAACTTATGTCATGGAGCTCCCTCGCTGCTGTGGTCAGCTTTGTTACAATGACAGCTTATTACTTTCCAAGAATACTACATATAATGTTAAAAATTGAACCCTGGAATTTGCATGCTTCATAATACTCATGGTTTGATTATACAGTAGAACCCCTGTATCCACTGATTTGGTGTCTGCGGTTTCAGTTATCCATGGTTTACTGTGGCCCAAAAATGCCTCTTAATTTTGCATGATAATGGCCCCAAAGCACAAAAGGAGAGAAGCTGGCAATTTTTCACAGCCTAAGAGAAGCCATGAAGTGCTTTCTGCCGGTGAAAAAGTGATAATTCTCCACTTATTGTGCATAATTTATTAATTAAACTTTATAATAGGTATGTATAGGACTTATATATAAGGTTTGCTACTATGTGCAGTTTTGGTATCTGCAGCAGGTCCTTGGAACTTATACCCCTGGAGATGGGGGTTCTACTGTACTGTACTTATGTTTTTACTGAAGCCCATTTTGAAGTTCATTTTGATTATTCATGGGTATTTTTAGAATGTTCATTTCCTTTTTGCTCTTTCCCACCTCACCAGTCTCTTTCTTTTCTTACCTATCTCTTCTCTATTTCCTTTCACCCCTGTCCTCTCCCACTCTTCTCCCTCTTCTAATCTCTGCTTTTGCAGTTAAAAACTATTCATATCCTCTAATTTTTTTTATATTTTTATCTTTCATTTTTTCTTGGATGAACAATACTTAGGTTCTGTGGACCTAATACGAGATCTAAAGTTTAAAAATTAAAATTTGCAAAGTTGCCATTAACTGATTCAGCCTTGTTAAGGTATAAATGTAAGTTGTCCTAATGTGATTACTTGTTTGCATGACATGATAAAATTGTTAATGTTCTACACCCATCTCTTTCAGTCTCAAAAATCTAAGATCCAGTGTCATTCTCACATGAAAAGCTGTGCTCGAACTCATGGTCTAAGTTCGGAACAGCTATTGCTAGCATCAAGATTGCTTGAAAAGCAAGCTGAAGAGAGACGCCAGTTAGGTTTGCCTTTTCTGGTACAAAAGGATAGTGTTAGTCATAAATATGAAGATAAGGTAAGGAGCATTGTTTAAATTTTCGGTACAGTGGACCCCCAGTTTACGTACTGCTCCAAACTCGAACAATTATGTAAGTGTATTTTTGTAAGTGTATTTTTGGGGGTCTAAAAGGACTAATCTAATTTACATTATTCCTTATGGGAACAAATTCGTTTGGTAACGGCACTTGAACAGCATTCTGGACCGAATTAATTGCGTAAACTGGGGGTCCACTGTATAATTAAACAAAAACATTAACATTTCTTCTCCATGGGGAAGTGGAAAAGAATTCTTCCTCCATAAGCCATGCGTGTCGTAAGAGGCGACTAAAATGCCAGGAGCAAGGGGGCTAGTAACCCCCCTCTCCTGTATAAATTACTAAATTTAAAATAAAAAACTTTTTTTTTTATAGGTCACCCTGCCTCAGTGGGACACAGCTGGTTCGTTGGAAAAAAAACCCATTTCTTGATTACCTTAAGATTTTCCTCATGAATGTTATTGATTTACCTGTTTGCAAAATGAGAAAACAGCTTATAAACTCCCATGAACTCTAGAAAGCCCCTAAAATTAGACTGGCAGATCCTATCTTTGACAAAAGTGTAACTTTTTATCTGTTTGACCCTTGTTGGTTTAGTGCTTAGTTCTGATTGTAACCCTTTTTATCAGTACATTTAAGGATAAGTAGTTTGTAAAGTACTGTACTAAGGCGAATGCAATTAAGAGTAAAATATATCTGTATGATAAATGATTGGAAAAATACTTGTCTTTAGTGAAGGATATTTACATTTATTTTGTGCAAAGCTGCTCCTTAGCTACAGATAAGTAGTACAGTAATTACAAATAGGTAATTATATACACAGACATGACCATCTCTTAGTTTGGCCTATTGTATTACACAGGGTTGTGAACAAGTGAAAAATATCAATATGCATAGGGAAAAAAATGGTTGGTGGAGAAGAGGGGAATGTGGTATGGGGGGAGGTGGTACCTGGTTATGGTTAAACAAAGTTCCTAGATATATGGTAATTTTTTATTTTAACACCGGCTGTCTGCCACTGAGGTAGGTGACCTGAAAAAGATGAAAGACTTTCACCATCACTTACTCCATCATTGTCTTGCCAGAGATATACTAATACTGCAGTTCAAATGCCCCTCCAAACTTCAATATCACCTCCTCTCCTTCAGAGTGTAGGCACTGTGCTTCCACCTCCAGGACTCAAGTCTGGCTAACTGGCACAAATTAACTTCTTATATATGGTAATGTTTCTCCATGGGGAAGTGGAACAGAATTCTTCCTCCGTAAGCCATGCGTGTCGTAAGAGGCGACTAAAATGCCAGGAGCAAGGGGCTAGTAACCCCTTCTCCTGTATATACAGTGGACCCTCGCCTAACGAGCACCCCGGAAATCATACAATTATGTAAGTATAATATTGTAAGTGCTTGTGGAAGTGTATTTTTGGGGGTCTGAAATAGACTAACTTACGTGACATTATTTCTTAAGGAAGTAAATTCGTTCGGTAATGGCACTTGAGCAGGCTTCTGGAATGAATTTTGCTCGTTAGGCGGGGGTCCACTGTATTACTAAATGTAAAAGGAGAAACTTTTGTTTTTCCTTTTGGGCCACCCCACTTTGGTGGGAAATGGCCGACGTGTTGAAAGAAAGAAAGATATGGTAATGTAAGAAGTTAAAAAAAACCATGCCAGATTTGAACTTTGTTACAGATATAAGTTGGAGAAATTAAGGGTGATGTAGCAATAACCTATGGTTTCCTTAATTAAAAAAAAAAATCTTCCAGGTTCATATCCAGTTCTTCTGATATAAAGATGGGTAAGGTTATACTAGCCTCAATAATTCAAGTGACAAGGGAGGATACTTTCATTTGGTTGAATAGAACATCAAGTGCTGGAAGTTATCTAGATATAGAAATACTAAATAGGGAGTTGACTTAATTTTAAATTTTATCACTGTAAAGGCTGTATCAAATTAATGCCTTGACAGGCAAAATGCCATCAAGGAGTCAACTAACTACTTTAGTCTTTCAGTATATAGTACATCATCACAGTGAAAATGTTTAAAGTGCCTAGTTTTTGCATTATAACAATACAACAGCAACATTGCCTTCTAGCATTATGATTTTTTTTAAATGTAACCATCAAGGTAGGTAAAATTTTAATGAAAAAATTGGTGCCAAATATATTCATCTTTCTTAGGTAGTAGGCTGGTAGACAGCAACCGACCAGGGAGGTACTACAGTCCTGCCAAGTGAGTGTAAAATGGAAACCTGTAATTGTTTTACATGATGGTAGGATTGCTGGTGTCTTTTTTCTGTCTCATAAACGTGCAAGGTTTCAGGTACGTCTTGCTACTTCTACTTACACTTAGGTCACACTACACATGCATGTACAAGCATATATATACACCCCTCTGGGGTTTCTTCTATTTTCTTACTAGCTCTTGCTCTTGTTTATTTCCTCTTACCTCCATGGGAAAGTGGAACAGAATTCTTCCTCTGTAAGCCATGCATGTCATAAGAGGTGACTAAAATGCCAGGAGCAAGGGGCTAGTAACCCCTTCTCCTGTATACCTTACTAAATTTAAAAAGAGAAACTTTCATTTTTTTTTTAGGTCACCCTGCCTCCATGGGATTTGGCTGGTTTGTTGAAAAAACAAAATATTCATCTTTGGTAAAAGAGTATAATACTTGTGCATTGTGTTGTTGCAAAAAAAAATATAAGGATTAGTTATCCAGTATGCACTGTAGGAGAATGGTGTTTTAGCAAAGCCTTGAGTGGCACCTTGTTATAAATGTCAGAGTTGCTGTATGTATGCACTCCTCTGGCAAGACAGTGATAGTGTGAATGATGGTGAAAGTGTTTTTTCTTTTTTCTTTTTTTTGGTCACCCGGCCTTGGTGGGAGACAGCCAGCATGTTAAAAAAAAATTATGGTGAAGAGGTGGGAAGAGTAGAAGACTGATATAATGTAGATAGTTCCAGTGTGAGTGTAAAACAAAAGCCTATAATTGTTTTACATGATGGTAGGATTGCTGGTGTCTTCTTTCTGTCTCATAAACATGCAAGATTTCAGGTATGTCTTGTTACTTCTACTTACACTTAGGTCACACTACACTTCATGTATAAGCATATATATACTCACCCCTCTGGGTTTTCTTCTATTTTCTTACTAGTTCTTGTTCTTATTTCCTCTTATCTCCATGGGGAAGTGGAACAGAATTCTTCCTCCGTAAGCCATGCGTGTCGTAAGAGTCGACTAAAATGCCGGGAGCAAGGGGCTTGTAACTCCTTCTCCTGTATATATTACTAAAGTTAAAAAGAGAAACTTTTGTTTTTCTCTTTGGGCCACCCCGCCTTGGTGGGAAACGGCCGACGTGTTGAAAGAAGTCCCAGTGTTCATTATTTTTATGAATATTTTTGTTTGATTTATTCCATACAAATTGATATGCGTGGGGATTATAGTGCACTTATGTTCCATCAGACTTGTGAACTATTTAACTTTGAAACATTGAAAAACAGAACGTATAAGAAAATAACCTTACAAGGCACATCATGTTTTTTATTTGCTTCCAGGTAAAAAAAAGTGCTAAAGAATATATAAAAGAATCCAAAAAAGACCCTGATTTAGCAATGGCCTTGGCTCTCTCACGTTCAGTTGCTGAAGAGGAAGCTGTAGCTCGAGCTTCCAGGGAGGAAAAGTTGTTGGCTCTGGGTCTAGACCAGATTGTGGATGAAGACAGACAGGTTCAGCCTGTTATATTTCCCCATCCTGTAATAGGTATGAATAAATACTTTTCTTTTTAATCTGTAGTATTCTGTATTCATTATGCTATTTTTTCCACATAATGGCAATCTTCAGATTTCTCAACTACCTTGGGTACTTACTGTTAATAGAATTACTAGTTGTTCATCAAACCCTGTACACAAAATACAATATCTTGAAAAAATCAAATGCAGCCTTTCCTCACTTAACGACGTAGTTCCGTTCCTAAGACCACGTCAGTAAACGAATTCGTCTCTAAGTGAGAGCATACTATAATGGTAGTGGGTTTATGTCAACCATCTTCGATATTGTTTTAATGTCACCTTTGCACAATTTATAATATTTCTGTTATTTTTTAACATTGATACAGTAGTGTACTGTATATTGTAATAAACAGAATAGAGGAAATCAGCTCCAATATACATTATTTAGGTATGCATACTGGTCAGAGAGCCTCTCGTAACTCTGAGTCATCGGTAAACGAGTACGTCTCAAAGTGAGGAGAGGCTGTACTATTTTCTGTGTAAGGTTCAGAACCACAGAGACCCCCACCTCCCAAGTCACCTGTGGTAGCTTATGTTACATGAATCAGATTTTAGAACTGGAACAATTAGTCTCATATTGAGCATGCTTAGGCATATAATCATTTAAGAGGTTGTATTCCTAGTTGTTTATCAAACCCTACAAATAAAGTACAGTGGTACCCTGGATTTCTCACAGCTCCCAACTCGAACAATTATGTAAGTGTATTTTTGTAAGTGCTTTTGTAAGTGTATTTTTGGGGGTCTGAAACGGACTAATCTAATTTACATTCGTCCTTATGGGAACAAATTCGTTCGGTAATTGCACTCGAACAGCCTTCTGGAATGAATTATTGACAAAATCCGGGGTACCACTGTAGTTCTTTATTCTTCATAATGTTGTGTACTGCAAGGTTTTAGTACTTGCAACATATACAAGGTAATGTCTTTTATCATATGTATCTACTTCATTTCACCAGATAATGAAAGAGCTGCCACATCTCAGATAAGAAATAAAAGACGAAGGCGCCATGTTAATTTTAGCAAAATGCCCTTATCTACACGTTCTGTTGAGGAAAGGGAGAGAATTGTTAGTGAAAAAGTTGCTGCCATTTTAACTTCTGAGGATATGCTAAGGGTCAACTGGAAACACACAAGGAATTCTGGAGCAAAAGGCCGTCTTTCAAAGTTCAAGAATGAGGTAAATCAACTATATTAGATTGCTAATTATATGTAATCATTAATAAAGTATATAAAATAAAATCTCTATGGGGAAGTGAAAAAGAATCCTTCCTCCATAAGCCATGCTTTTTCAGGTCACCCTGCCTTGATGGGAGATGGCGGTGTGTTATAAAAAAAATTAAAATATTGAATTTTATATTTATAAGATTTGTTTTAAATATTTTATACACCGAAGATCATCTTGCAAAATAAAAGAACCTTGAAAACTGTAGAAATATATACAGCAGACAGTGGAAGATTAGGTAATCAGTTCCTCAGCCTAGGAGTAGGTGATGAGCACTGTAGTATAGAAGAATCTGAGATTCTTCTAAACTACCATTGATATACAACTGAATACATAGCTTGTACTAAACATTTATTTTATAAATTATAAAATTCAGCATTTTGGTATTTTTCAGTAAATAATGTTAATTTGCATTGATTTATGTGTAATACAAAATGATGAATTGATGGCCCCAGTTTGTTGCTACTTAATTTTTTAGCACACTGGCTGTCTCCCACCGAGGTAGGGTGACCTGAAAGAGAAGAAAAGCTTTCACCACTAATTCCATGAACTCTTCTTAATCAACAGGCTTGCAGGCTGTGGGAGGTTTCTCATAGCTCCACAGACCTTCCTCTTGAAGAGTTTTATGTTTCTGAGCTTGAGCCATATATTAAACCAATGAATTTTGCTGTAGGAGGACTTTTAAGAAGACTATCAGAAATCCCTGGGCGTTTAAATCTGACAGCTATACAATCCATGAGTGATGAGGTAAGATACATGGTGTTGAGATTAAAAATTGAGGAATTTTTGAGATTAAAGATTGAGAAAATTTTTGGTTATCACTTTTAATTACTTGTAATTTGAAATCAGTTATTAGACAACCATACTAAATGTCATCTTAATAAAAATTTTTTATAATAATAATAATAATAATATTTTTATTTCATTGCAAGTTTACATCGAGATTTTGTAATTACAATTATGAATTGCAGTGCAAAGAGAGCCACTATCATGTTATGGCATTATGGGCAGACTAAATCTAATGGCTTATAGACTACTTAATACAAAATAAATTGATCAAGTTTGTTATAGTTAAACATTAGTTGTTATTTATAGCAGATAATAAGTTTACTCAAATTACAATCTGAGGATATTACATTGTGACAAGGTGAAAGTGTTTTGTAGGTTGGTTATATCAATAGTAAATATTGAAATTATATTACGTATGGGAAAATAACACTGAGCGTTGTTGAAGTAGTTTACAGTATGAGAATGCTTCAATTTGGTGATAAATTTTGATAATTTTTAACTATATTAGTTCTGGTAAATGGTGCATATAGCACAAAATGGTACATATAGTACTGCACAGTACAGTGCTAGCATATATCATAATGTACCATTTTCTATTTTAATTGTAAGTTTTGCAGCCGTGTGTTAAAGTTAAATTTCCTTTGTAGAGGATCTTACTTACACTCTGGTACTTCATATTCATGTCCATCCTTTTTAAAGATGTTCATGATAATGGCCAGAGTTCAAACCATTTACTGGGCAGAATTACCAGTTGTTATACAGTAGAACCCCCATATCTGCAGATTTGGTTTCAGTTACTGATATGAAACTAATCTTTAATTTTGCTTAATAATGGCCAAAGAAACATAAGTAGTGATGGTGGCAGTTCTTCAAAGCCTAAGAGAAGCCGTGAAGTGCTTCCCATCAGTGAACAAGTGCTAATTCTTGACTTATTGTGTGTAATTTATCAATTAAACTTTATCATAGGTATGCTACTATCCACGATTTCGGGTATCCATGGTAGGTCTTGGAACGTATCCCCCGTGGATACAGGGGACTACTGTATATCAATTTTAATCTTATTTTATGATAGTGCTTTAACTTTTATTACAATACATGTATATAAATTAATTAGTTTTTTCTTTGTCAGAATTCTGACTCTGGATCGGAAAGTGAGGAGACATCTGTGGTTAATGGGTATTGCACACAGTTGGCCCTGGCTGAACTCTTGGGTTCTCAGAATTGTCTTGAACTTACTCGAGCTTGTAACTCTCTAGAGGAAGATGAATCAATTCCTCAAGATATGGATGCTTTGCCAAACCCAAATGTGATACTGGAGTCTGGCAGTGGCTTTTGGGTTGTTCACACAACAGAGAGTGTAGCAAATCTTGAAATTCCATTAAAGTCTGATGATAATACAGATAAAAATTATAGTAAAGATGAAAGTGAAATTGTTGGAAGTGTGGTATTAGGCAGAGAAAAGGAAAATCCAGTTGGCATATGCGATAGCAGTAGTGAAAGTAATAGTAAATCTCAGAGTGATAATCTGTGCAATATCTCGCCAGTTAAAGTTACTAAGCAACAATGCATATTTGTACAAAGTGATTTAAGTTTGGTTCATGAAAATAATAGTGCTTTAGGAAGTGCTTCAGAAATATTTAAGGTAGATAAAAGTAATATGACAGGTGATGAACTTTATGAATTTAATATTGTCAACGTTAGTGATCAAGAGGAGTGTGTTGATGATAATGCAGGTTTAGTTACCAATTGCTCAGAAGATAATTATGAGGGTGATCAGGTATTTCATAAAAATCCTGAGCCATTGAAGAGTAATCTTCTAGACAATAAATGTAAAGAAAATGATAATTTAGATTGTGAAGTGATACCCATTTCAAATATTAATTCAGGTCACACATTACTTCCTCCATTAGAAAATCGTATTACTGGCGCAGAACGTTCCTCTGGATGTAGTAGTCGTAGCAGCACAGACAGACAAAGGCATTCTGGAAAGCTGTATGGCTCATCTACTTCACAGCAGGAAATGACCAATAAGGTCTCTTTAGATGAAAACAGCAATACTTCTGAGTATTCAAATGATTCAGATAAAACTCAAATCTTTTTTGATGAAGTTTTGTCTAACAACAATTGCACAAGATTACATGATGATGAAACTACTTTTACTGATAATCCTAAGGAAGAATTACCATCAATGAAGACATTACTTCCAATATCCAGGGAAGAGATTAATGATCACTTGATAAATAAAGAAGAAAATGACAATTGTGAGGCACCTACAGCACCTCTGCCTAATCAAATAAGGATGAGTAGTAATGACCTAGAATATGTAGGAACACCACTGGAAGAACAAGTTGAAAGTGAAGAGTTTAGGTCCATGCAAAAGAAGCTTATTTATGACTGGAGCATCTTATTCTCAAATGAAGATGCAAGTGATGTAACTGTAATAGCACAAGATGGTAGCATTATTTCAGCCCATTCTCTGGTGTTCCTTGCTAGGTGTCCACAACTATATAAAGAAGCAAAGGCAGCAGAGATGAGAGTAAAATGGGACAAATTATCGTTTGAAGCTGCAACAATTTTTTTAGTATATCTCTATACTGGTACCTGTAGCATAAAGGTGAGAAGTGATCCATTGTGGATGGATGTTTTTGATTTAGCTCTTAAGTACCAATGTCGGGAACTTGTATTATATCTCGAATCCATCTTTCATGCTGCGACTGCTACATATGTTGAATCTTCAGGAGAGACAGGATCTAGGAGTGACAAACCTCTTAACACTACATCAAATTCAAATGCTGATATTCTTATAACAAAAAAAACATCAAACATGGAAAACAATAATAAAGACAGTGGTAGATCAGTGAAGCGTTGTCTTAAATTGTCTCCTTTTGACAAAAGGGTTAATCTGCCTAAAATTTCTAGAAGGATATCATTAACAGGCAGTAATGAACAGAATATTACAGCTGATGATAATTCATTGTCAGAAGGATTGCAGATTATTAACTGTCAGTCTCCTGACTTATTTGATGTATCAGTTCCTGTTAAAGATGCAAGTTTCATTTCTACTCCATCTAAATCCCCTCTAACACTGCTAAATAACACGAAATCACTACGAGAGGAAAGTGCACTCACAGTGCATTTGGAGCCTGATGTGGTCTCCAAACAAATTTCAACTGAGAATTCAGACAAAGTAAAGCAGGCAAAAGAAAATGAACAAATACAAAATAAGAGCATGGGTGGTCAAACTGGTGGTTCATCATCAAGAAATGATAATGCTGACCATGGGGAAGGATCTTCCCTATTAAAATTAGGTGATCAAAGTAAATTATCCGACTGTCCTGAAGCAGGAGGCAACATAATTGATCTAACTCTCAGTAGTAATTCTGAAAACTCTCCTGCAAGTTCCACACATGAAGGGGAAGAAATGGAACCCTTAAAACTGTGGTCTGATATAAGTAGTCCCAGAACTGATGAGATTTCCGAACAAGATCTGATTACAGAAGATTTTCTTGAGTCACATAAAAGCTTGTATGAAAATGTCCCAGATAGTGAACAAGAGAGTGTAAATAAGTCTTATAATAGTAATGTTTGGGATGGTTTTGATGATGTAGAAAATGATATGTCAGTTCCTGTAAATGCATATGCAACTCCTGCAAAATGTAGGCTTCAGTCTGATGCTAGTTCTAAGACAACTGATGATATTTCACCTATTTTGAGGCATTTTCCTCATGTAAGCAAAGATGCAAGTCCTGCTATTAGTACCAAAACTAATATTTGTGAAAAGATAGGCTCCCAGTATAAACCAAGTTCTGCAGCATTATATCAATCAGCTGCTCAAGAAGGCTCACCAAGGTTAGGTTTAGATGAGACTGACTCTTCTGTATCCAACATAAAAGGTAAAGATACAGAATCAGAAAAAGCTATTGCAAAAGATAAGGAAGAAAATTTATTAGCATCAGGTTCTTTTCTTGGTGATGAAACTATGGTTAAGTTAACAGAACATCTAGATTGTGAGGAAGTATGGCAAGAATTTGAAGAGGCAGAAGGTTGCAAACAGTCCCCAAAAAGGCTTGACTCTAGAGATTTTCATGCTCCCCGTCGTGATCTAATGACACCTCAACTGAAAAAGAATTCAAGGACAAAAAATGTTACACCATTGCCAGATTATAAGAATATGTCCTCACCAGATCTTAAGGTAAGATACTTTAAAAACGTTCATTAACCTTTTTCTCATGAGATAACCAACATTTTTTTTTAGGGGGGGACAGATTGAACCTTTTTTAGGTGTCATGGTTGAATTGGCTGGGTTTTCCCATACAAGTAGTAGAGCCATAACTGCAAAGAAGGACCAAGAGCTGTTCTGTTGTGTTTTATTTGCATGCAACCTTTCAATTCTCTGGGCATAGAGATCCTTCAAGTTAAAGAATAAAAAGGCACAATACCATGACTGGAACAATACACAAAACCTGCACGTAGGAGAATGAATCTTATGATGACACTTCGGTCTGACTTGTGTGACTTGTTACTGGTCCAAGTTGGACCAAAACATTGTTATAAGTTTCATTCTCCTGTGTCTGGGTTATTTGTGTATCTTTCAAGATAAATTGTTGAATCACCTAATGGGTTAATCAGGCTTAATAAGGAACACGGCTTTTTCGTCCTGTGGTTGCTTTAAGACCCTCTCAGAGTTCTTTTTTATCTATCCATTACCTCTAAGGCTGAGTTCTGCCATGTTGGCTCTTAAAGTAATTGGGAGGATAGAAGAAAATAAAATTTATTGTGACACCTATCTAAACCTTTCCCATGTAGGCAGCACATTCACTTAAACTACTTTCAACAATGTATTTGACCTTTCTGCATTACAATTAAGATCCTATCAGTGGATCCCCATATCTTTACTTGCTGTTTTCAGCCTTCAAAAGTGGGTAAAGTTCTTAACACTGCAGCCCAGTGTTGCTAATAGTAGTTTGGATGGTCATAAAATTGGCTAATAATACCTGACTTCGGTTAATCCAAAGATGTTATTCCATACATTGACTTGATAGGTTGCACGTTTGTGTAAATTATATTTCATAAACTAACAGTTAAAGCTTCAAATTCAGTAACACTCCATCACAGTTTGCCAACTTTCCCATCCTAGTTAGAATAGCAGGACTATCATCCTTCCTCTTTTAGTTATTCAATACCAGCCATTATTGGAATGAAATTGTCCTGTACTCTTCACTGCCAGCTGAAACTCTTAAAACCTGGATCATTGTTTAGCCATAACAGAACTCTTTCCAACTTCTCACCAATATTATAATTCTGGCACTTTTTCTTTTCAGCAAAATACTGTAGGTTATATGTAGAATGCCCTATCTGCAGGGACACAAATTATAATGATCCCTCTTTCAAGCACTCTCCTTGTTTTAATTGTTCCTCCCAGTACCCCATCTTACATCTTCCTTTGTGAATGTGATCTCTGTTTTTTAAGCAGAATAATAATGCATCTTATGACCAAGTCATAAGTTTTCTCTATTAAAATGGCAGACTGTTATAAGTGACTCCTCTCTGATATCTTTACCTCTTCAAATTTTATCCATTTCAAATTTTCCACCTCACACTTGATTCCTTCCACTCGCTTATATTTTATGCATAACCAGCCTCCACCACCAAGCCCTGCTTTAATGGTGGAGGCAAAGGTGTATGTTTTCCCATTTATTGAGCATTTTCTCTACCTCTAGGTGTGATGAGTCAGTCTCAACCTCAGAGTCTGTTGTCTGCCCTAAGCTACAATAACTTGCTCTCTACAAAAAATTCCTCTTTAGCATATTCCTATTAATATTCGTCTTTCATCTGCTGCTGTTATTCAGACTCTCACTGTCTTCATCTTTCTGCCTACAATTTGCCTTTCTCTTTCTTGAAACTGGAACTTCTTAACTGGGTACTCTTCACCACTTCACTTCCTTCTTTTATTGCTTTTGTTGCTTCCCTTTTGGCTGCTGATCTTTCCAGCCAAGAGAATAAATAGTACTGGCATTTTTTTTATCATATCATGACTTTCATCAAGGGAAGGGGGATGGTGCCTTGATGACTGTGAATGACTCATGGTGCCTTGATGACTGAATGACTCATGCTACAAAGAAGGAATTGCCCTTCTCTTCCATGGATTGAATCTGATTGCCTCTCATTTCCCAAGCACTGTATGCCTCCTACTGCTTTAGTGCTCTCACAAATATAATAATAAAATTGGCAAATTGGCATCCATAAAGCCCAAAAGTAATCAAACCTTCCACTAAGTGTTGAAAGGATGAAACTAATCAGAAGAGGCATTGTTAAGTTAGGGCATGAAAACTAGTATCCCAGTTTGTTTAATAAAATTTTCAATCTGGCATGTACAAAACCCAATAATAATACAAAGATTTCTTTGGTATAATACACCTGTTTGGAAATTTTGAAGCCAGTCAGGAAAGGCATTCTCCAGTTATCACTCAGAAAATAATAATCCCCACCTTTTTCATTGTTATGAAATGAACAAATTTGCAACTACACAGCCTAAAACTGAATGTCAGTAATAATTATTGTGGTTAAGTCTGTGACTAGTTTCTGTTTTAATAGTTTAATTGTTTGTAACAGAAAATAGGACAGTTTAATATTATTATAGATTACCAAGCTTTAATAAATTTATTTTGGTTGAGCAACAGTGTTTACATGGGTTTTTTTCAGCCTATGTAGAAAGTACTATACAGTGGTACCTCGAGTTACGATATTTTTTCGTTCGAGAATGCTGTTCAAGTGCCATTACCAAACGAATTTATCCCCATAAGGAATAATGTAAAATAGACTAGTCCTTTTACACCCCCAAAAATATACTTACAAAAGCATTTAAAAAAATAAACTTACATAAAAGGGCGATTTTGGGGACCATCGTAACTCGAGGTACCACTGTATAGCTTATGGTAACATTTATTTGGTGAGGTACAGTATTTATCTTTGTTCTTTATAAACTATGTTTTCAGTATTTACATTATATTAAACAGAAACAGTTAACAAAGTACGGTGTTCGACCTTTGGGCCGCCGAAAAGCTGTGGTACTCTTGCAACATCTGTATGAACAGACTCATCCTCTGGTCACTGATAGCGAGGCAGACAGCAGTTTTTGTGAAACTCCCAATCCAAAAACACTTCCAAGTTTTAAATGTAAGTAAGTTCCTTTAATATAAAAATGTTTACATATGTCATGATTGTAACTCAGGGCCACAGGGAAAAAAAGGTGAAAAATTATTGTAAGGGCTTTTTTGGTAGGTATACCTTTGACCGGTTATGAGAGCTTTCCTACTACAGCAGTCTGGCCTTGAGTCAGGCTTGTAAAACTATTACAGAATACAGTAGTCCCCCCATATCCATGGGAGATACATTCCAAGACCTACCATGGTTTCAGGTCCTACCATCGACCTGAAACCGTGGATAGTAGGGAACCCTATATATAAGTAACTTTTCTTTTACATACTTACCTATGCTAAAGTTTAATTGATAAATTATGCAAAATAATTCTAGAATTAGCATGTTTTCACCGATGGGAAGCATTTTACGGCTTCTCTTAGGATTTGAAGAACTGCTAGCATCACTACTTTTGCACTTTGGGGCCATTATTAGGCAAATTAAGGGTTATTTTTAGGCTATGGTAAACCACAGATAACTGAAACTGCGGATACAGAATTTGTGGATATGGGGGTTCTACTGTATACGGTATACTACAAGTTTTTTAAATGTTACAAATGATAAATTTACACCAGAGATAATTAGAAAATCACTTTAGGTAAAATTCATGATGAATAAGAAAACTTGGAATACTATTTACTAATTTTATATGCCTACGTATTTTCACAATGAGGGTGATAGTTGCTGCTTAATGGGTATTGTTAAACTGAAAAGTGTGTTCATTGCCTTTAAGGATTTGGAGAATTGAGCAGTGTTTCCTTAATAGTTTGAGTTTTAATTATTTTTAATGAGAGATTTTATGAAAAAGAAAGAGGAAGGTAAGGTATGTGTATGTATGTGAAAAATGAAGATTATGAGTGAATAATTGTTTGTATATTTTTTAGTTAGTATGGTAGATTGGTGCAGTAGTTTTAGAACGTACAAGTCCTTTCTCAAAATCTTTAGCATTCACTTGTATACTATAATTAATACACCTCTTGCTTGTATTGTGCACCTGTCAGTGTGCTGTGTCTTGTTAAATGTCTTGTTACCACTCATTATGCTTTACAATTTCTTGCAGCAAATATGGAAAATAACACCATTCAGCATAATAATATGAGAGCACAGAACAAAAAATCATCAACTGAAGCAGATGGTAAACAATTTAAGAAGTTAACTACTATAGAAAATAAAGAGAAAGTAATTGTAATTGACGGAGGTGATAGTGATGAGGAGAGCGGTGAAGAAAGTAGCCAGTTTAATTCCTCTCTGATATCAAGTACAAGGTAATTTTTCCAAGGGTGGTGATCAGTGCATGTAATATATGCATGCTATAATGTTGGATAGACCACTGGTACACATTTTAGTTCAAAACATAATTAGTATTGTATGCAAGTTTTTTTTTTTTTTATAAATTCTGCATTTATATGTAAGAGAACAATTTACGAGAAAATGGTTTTACTGTACAGTTGAGAAAAATCTGATTGTATGAGATTAGGTTATTTTATATTTAAATTTTTTACCACAGCTGTTTTGTACCAAGATAAATTATACGTAAATTAATATGAGGAAAATACAGATATTATATCCCTCTCCATTTTTTCCTTTACTTCATGTATGCTGTGGACACTAATATTTTGTGTGTTCTTGCCTCATCATATGCAACACCTTTCACATACATGTCAGCCTAAGGGGTAGATAAAGAATTTAAATATACATAAAACAAAATCTTAGGCTTTGTTGCTTGAAGGTGGTGTAACAGTATACTACAGTGGACCCCCCGCCTAACGAGCACCCTGGAAATCGTACAATTATGTAAGTACAGTGGTACCTCGACTTACGATGGTCCCCAAACACACCCTTTTATGTAAGTTTATTTTTTTAAATGCTTTTGTAAGTGTACTTTTAGGGGTCTAAACAGACTAGTCTATTTTACATTATTTCTTAAGGAGATAAATTCGTTTGGTAATGGCACTTGAACAGCATTCTGGAATGAAAAATATCGTAAGTCGAGTACCACATTGTAATAATTATTTGGGTAAGTTTTCTTTTTTTAAGGGTAAATTTGGTTTGGTAATGGACTTAACCTAGGCTAAAGATTTTCTACGAGTAATTTGGTGGTGGCACTCGTCATGAATTGTATGTACCCAAGTAAAAAATACCTGAAATCTTGCATGTTATGAGACAGAAAAAGACACCAGCAATCCTACCATCATGTAAAACAATTACAGGCTTTCGTTTTACACTCACTTGGCAGGACGGTAGTACCTCCCTGGGCGGTTGCTGTCTACCAACCTACTACCTAGACTCAACAGACTTATTCCCCCATAATTTTTGCACTCTCTATTGTCCCCTTTGCCTTTATACAAAGGAACTAGGCATGCTCTCTGCCAAACCCTAGATACCTTACCCTCTTCCATACATTTATTAAATAATAGCACCAACCACTCCAAAACTATATCCCCACCTGCTTTTAACACTTCTGTCTTTATCCCATCAATTCCAGCTGCCTTACGTTTTAGAAACATAAATAGTTAACAAAATTAAAGATCATAAGCATTACAAACTTCTAAAGTAAATGTAATTGTTATTTACATGTACAGGAATAGGATTGCTCAGGTTATCGTGTCTTCACTGACCAGTTTGTCATGTAATTTTTTGAATAGTATTCCATTGGTAGCATTTACTGTCTCTTGAATCCCAGTCCAGCAATCTGCCACTCTGAAAAAATACTTTATAGTACAGTAATTACCCATTCGAGTTTGTGAGTGTTAAGAGGCATTACCTCTTAATTTTCAAAATTGATGTGATTAAAAGCTATCATACTTATTTTTAATCTTTGTAGAGTTCACTTCCACTTTTCTATTGTTCAGCTCATTACACTTATCAATCTTACACTGAAGTATTTTGTGTTTCATTACCTTCAACTCAAGTGTTAGTCTTTATGCTTTCCTTTGTACTCTCAAGATTCACTTTGTGTTATTAGGTGCAAGTTCACACAATCATTGCATTCTCAAGTATGGGTCATGTGTAAGAGGTAAATTATTATTATATTTATGGAAAGCACTATGACCACAGGAGTCATACAGCACCTGGATAAAGGGGGGTA
The DNA here is from genome assembly GCA_009830355.1 of Cherax destructor. NCBI lineage: Eukaryota > Metazoa > Arthropoda > Malacostraca > Decapoda > Parastacidae > Cherax > Cherax destructor. The sequence continues at coordinate 165,290 of WNWK01001390.1, forward strand.
ATTAAGTTTGATCCTAGAAAGATGAGGGGTAACTCCAGTTCCTTGAAGCAAAAGCCCTTTACCAGCATCAAAGCACTCTCCTTGAAGGACAGGGAGTAAGAGTATTTTGAATGTCATTCCTATTTTTGCAGACTTAGTATGTGATGTTAATGATAATATAATTAGACTAAATGCTAAACCCGGAAAAGATTATACAACAACTGTATGCGGTGATGTTATGCTGTGTCTAAGCTGCTCAGGAGAAGTTTGTAGTAATGTTTATGTGGTTTTTTCGTGTTATTTTTGCCTGTATTCTGGTTAAACCCCAGCAACAATTTATCTGAACATTCCTAAAAACTATCCAGGTCTTCCATCCTACTTTTATCCTCTTTAGTGGGTATTATTATTATTTTAACATTACAGTGGACCCTTGCTATTCGAACACTCCAAAACTCACCCTTTTATGTAAGTTTATTATTGTAAGTGCTTTTATAAGTGTATTTTTGGGGTCTGAAATGGACTAATCTAATTTACATAATTCCTTATGGGAATAAATTCGTTTGGTAACAGCACTTGAACAGCATTCTGGAATGAGGGTGAGTTTTGGAGTGTTCGAATAGCGAGCGTCCACTGTATCTTCAAAAAAGGATACTACTTATAGTTGACTCCTGTAATTAGTAGAAAATCTATTATTGCTTAGTTGGCTGTTTTTAGAATTTGTATATAGGAAGCAACCTAAATGCTCAGTGTATAGGTTATGCCAATTACAGTATGTTTTCACATTTGCAGTTCTGACGGGGCTTCATTTGATTGCCTTGAAGAATCGATGTTATTGGGGATTGATGATGATGACAATATTACTTCAACTCAACAAGGTAAGTTAGATTTTCCTGAATCTCTTCAGGAATATTTCCACGATAATGCTCAAAAAGCCCTTTAAATCCCAAACACCACTTGTATCCACTCATTCCATTATAATAATAATCATACAATTATTTCCACAATGTACATAGTTTTTCCTAAAATTGGATGAAGTCTTATTATACTGGTTATACTGTGTATTCCTGCTGGATTCCTAAGCTCTCGTCTTATTCCTACCCTCCTTATATCCATCCCCAGATATAATATATATATGGTATACACCCTTATTATCAGTACATATCTTGTATTCTTACTAAGTGATCAAACCATTTCAGCAACTCTTCTGTGTAAGTGTACTTTTTGTACCACTACATGACCACTTCAGTCTTTATTTTCCACATTTGCAACTTTGTCCCTTCTGTTTTGTAACTTGCCTCATCCCTTCGTAGATATATTGATTCAGTACTGTACTTCAGAGTCAATATATCTATTCTAATAACTTAATCTTGCAGTTCTACACTTTTACTTTTTAGCTGTTACCTCGCACATCAATGTTCACCTTTGATTAACTTTTCAACATCCTTCCAATCTCCTTTCAAAATTAACCCACACATTAGTTTTATTTTTATATGACTTTTTGATGGGTCATGGACCATCAATGCTGTCTGGAAATTTATTTCCAATTTGAGTGTTATGAATGGTTCCAGTCATGGTACTGTGGCTTTCCACTATAACAGGTAGTTAACAATATTTCTGTGGTAAAGCCTTGGTTCCCTCCAGCAAGGGTAGTAGTCATGTAGCATCAGGTTTTCATTGCCCTTCAGTGAGTTTTGAATTATTCTTCTTATTATATTGAGGGTAAAGCACTAATCTGTAGGGTGTCAAATATTACCTAGGGAAATGGGAGACAATTGGATTCGATCCAAGGAAGGAAAGGACAGGTCAAATTCCTTGCGTCAACAGCCCTTCTCCAGTATCAAGGAACCTCTCCTGAGGGATGTGAGGTTTGAAGTCTGGTCAAAGCTTACTTGAGGGTCTCGTATTTAGACATAGTGCACTCAGCTCACACACTGAGGTCTGGGAATTGATCCCTGGTATGGATGGAAGCCTTAGGACGTGTTTCGTTAAGTCACCTGCTGTCCCTGTTCTCCTTTCAGTAAAATATGTACATGGGTGTTAGTCAACTGGTGTGGGTCGCATCCTGGGACAAAACTGATGTAATTTGCCCGAAATGCTCTGCATAACAAGGGGCTCTCTGTATAGTAGTATGTCATTAATGTCAGATAGCCCTGTACATGTAGAAATAAAGATTATTATTATTATTATTGTTATTCACATTTGTATAGTATACAGTAATAGAGGCAGCCTCCCAATTAATATTATGCTTCTTAATATATGTACTGTAAAACTACTGATCTGTCTTGTGCATATCTTCCCTCAAGAAAGGTTCCTTGATGCTGGCAAAGGGCTTATGATCCAAGGAGTTGAACATGTCCTTCCCTTCCTTGAATCAAACCTAAATGCTTCCCATTCCCCCAGGCACTAATAATGTGTATATCTAACAGGATCAGATATTCAAGGGATTAAATTTCAACTCATTTCATATACAGCAGGTACTTCAAGGGTGGTTTTTTATATTCACTTGTTAAACAGTTACCAGTGCCTGTTCTATTGAGGTAATGGAGTAAATTTTTGGTATGGGTGAAGATTAATTTTTTTATACTCTTGCACATGATTTTGTGATTAAGAAATCAGCATTTTAGTATCAATTGCCAGGGGAAAGCTTTAATATTTTCTTATTGGGTAGTTGGGTATATATGAGAACTTCACATAAGACTGCTGAAAGTGGTCTAATTCAACAAAAATTACAAAGATCTTGTAATTAAGAAAGTGACGGATAAAAAGGGAGAATGATAAGGGAAAAAAAATGTTCTAACATAACAATTACCAATCTACAGCCCATACAGCACAATGCCACCCTGGATATTCAGTCTGTAGGATCTGTTCACTCTCCCTTCATCCTTTGTGGAGTGACCTTCCCTGACAAACCATGTGATTATGGACTGGCGAGTCCTGAGAGCTGGCCTCTCAGCTTGTGATTGAAATGGCTTGGGTTTGAACTCCTCCCATGGATGAAAACACAAAAGTGTGAGCCTCTATTATAATAACTTTTAATTTCAAGGGAAGCTTTATAAAGTTGTATTACAAAAACCATATAAACTATAGTACTTATATAAGCTGTCCTGTGAGGTAGAGTGAGATGAAAACCTGGGTTATGTGATTTGTGCTGCTGCTGCATGGGTTGGGTCACATGCTTACAGGTGACAGAAATTGGGCAAAATATTTTTTGCAACATGCAAACACCCTGGTTTTGCTCTGTAGTATCAGGTCTTGAAGAAGGCAGCTTCCATACACTTATTCCTGGAAGCCACCACCACCAAGGTTCATGATATTATAGAGCAAAATGGGTTCATTCATGCTAGTAAAACCTGTTGCCCAGATTCTCTGCCACCTGCCAGCATGTGAGCTCACTTGTGCATTAGCACAAATCCATAACCCAGGTCCTCACCTGACCAGATGGCCTATATAAGTAGTGTGTATGTGTTTTCTGTAAAGCTTCCCTTGAAGTGAAACATAGTTATATTAAAGGCCTTGCACTATTTTCCCTCTTTTTCATCCAATTTAATACTTTGTCCTGTGGACAAGGCCACCAATGCTGCCCCAGTGCAAGGCTTCGTTTATCTCTGCTACTCTGATAAAGATATGTCTACTAAATGTCTTCCTTCTTTCATCAGTTCCTTGGCTGTGCTTTGTCATTATTATGACTATAATCAAAACTAAGCGCTAAGCCCACAAGGGTCATACAGCGCTGTGTGCTTTGTAAATTTTGCTTGAGACAAGTGTAGTAAAGTGTGGGAAGCTGAACATTCAACAGCTTGATGGTAGGTGGCAAATGCCTCTTGATACAGTGATAGGTGTCAGGCTATCAAGCATGAGTTCCATCAAGGCTGCATGTACAGTGGACCCTCGGTTAACGAATACCCCGGAAATCGTACAACTATGTAAGTATAATATTTTAAGTGCATGTGGAAGTGTATTTTTGGGGGTCTGAAATAGACTAACCTACGTGACATTATTTCTTAAGGACGTAAATTCGTTTGGTAATGGCACTTGAGCAGGCTTCTGGGATGAAGTTTTTTCGTTAACCGAGGGTCCACTGTATAAAGGTATAAATTTTCCAAGGCTTAAACATCATTTGTTATTATCTTTATCAAATACATTGATTTCTTGCCATACATTAATTTTGTGCACATGTGATAGACTCAGACTTGTGTATTGCAAGATGTTCAAGAAACATTTTATTTTGACTTAGGTTTTTTCGAGTTTTGAGATATATTTTGATGTTTTTGTATCAAATTAACCATTTACCTGAAATATCCAACTAGTCAATCAAAAATTTGAAGGAAACAAGTTCTCTTTTTAGTTCAGTTACAGAAACTATCACTAATTAATTAATACAGTGGTACCTCGGTTTACGATATTTTTTCGTTCCAGAATGCTGTTCAAGTGCCATTACCAAACGAATTTATCCCCATAAGGAATGATGTAAAATAGACTAGTCCTTTTAGACCCCCAAAAATATACTTACAGAAGCATTTAAAAAAATAAACTTACATAAAAGGGCGAGTTTGGGGACCATCGTAAACCGAGGTACCACTGTAATATGTTATATTTTGAAGTACTGTATAATATTTTATATTTTAGTGTAGATTGATTTTCATATTTAAAAGTTAATAGGAAAATTATGGCCCCTTTTATACTTCTGCAGTTTTTCAACCAGCTTGTAAAATTTTTATAATTCAAGTTTTAATTTCATTACAGTTGATCTTCATAGTAAAGTGTTGCAGTTCATCACCAGTGATCCAGATCTACACCATAAAGTTCTTCTTTATGAACCTATCTTTATAAAGGAATTGCAAGAATCCTTAAAGGTCAATGGTATTAAATGTAGCATGAAGATCCTGTTGAACCTATTGGATGACCAGGTAAGTATTAATTTTTAAACTGTATAGGGGGATCACCTTGAAAATCATGTTTTGGAATTTTATCTTTTATAAAAATATATATCTTTTCTTACAGGACCCCTGAATTATATTGAGGGGCTCATGAGTTAAGTGCTCATCCCTAATAATAATTATTATAATATATAATATAAATGTATAAATTCAAGGATTATGTGGATTAAAATAAGGGTCGGATGTGAAAAGTGGGTCATAATAAGTGTGTATGCACCTGGAGGAGTGTAGAGGAGAGAAGAGAGATTTTGGGAGATGTTAAGCGAGTGTGTAGGAACTTTTAAGCCAAGTGAGAGAGTAATTGTGGTTGGGGACCTAATTGCTAAAGCAGGAGAAGTGTTTAGAGAGGGTGTGGTAGGTAAGTTTGGGGTACCGGGTGTAAATGATAATAGGGAGCATTTGATTGAACTTTGTATAGAAAGGGGTTTGGTTATAGGTAACACATATTTTAAGAAAAAGAGGATAAATAAGTATACAAGATATGATGTAGGGCGAAATGACAGTAGTTTGTTGGACTACGTATTGGTAGATAGAAGACTGTTGGGTAGACTTCAGGATGTACATGTTTATAGAGGGGCCACAGATATATCAGATCACTTTTTAGTTGTAGAGTAAAAGGTAGATGGAATACAAGGAGAATGGAAACAGCAAGAGAGAAGTGAAGATTTATAAACTAAAGGAGGCAGTTAGGGTAAGATATAAACTGTTGGAGGACAGATGGGCTAGTGAGAGTATAGGCAATGGGGTAGAAGATGTATGAGGTAAGTTTAAGAATATATAGTGTTAGAGACTTCAGCATAAGTTTGTGGTTATAGGAAAGTGAGTGTGGGAGGGAAGAAGAGCGATTGGTGGAATGATGTAAAGAGAGTAGTAAGAGAGAAAAAGTTAGCATATGAGAGGTTTTTACAAAGTAGAAGTGATGCAAGGAGGGAGGAGTATATGGAGAGAAAAAGAGATGTTAAGAGAGTGGTGAAGCAATGTAAAAAGAGAGCAAATGAGAGAGTGGGTGAGATGTTATCAACAAATTTTGTTGAAAATAAGAAAAAGTTTTGGAGTGAGATTAATAAGTTGAGAAAGCCTAGGGAAAGAATGGATTTGTCAGTTAAAAATAGGAGAGGAGAGTTATTAAATGGAGAGTTAGAGGTATCGGGAAGATGGAGGGAATATTTTGAGGAATTGTTAAATGTTGATGAAGATAGGGAAGCTGTGATTTCATGTATAGGGCAAGGAGAAATAACATCTTGTAGGAGTGAGGAAGAACCAGTTGTGAGTGATGGGGAGGTGTGTGGGGCAGTGAGTAGAATGAAAGGGGGTAAAGCAGCTAGGATTGATGGGATAAAGATAGAAATGTTAAAGGCAGTTGGGGATATAGTTTTGGAGTGGTTAGTGTTTTTATTTAATAAATGTATAGAAGAGGGTAAGGTACCTAGGGATTGGCAGAGAGCATGCATAGTTCCTTTGTATAAAGGCAAAGGGGACAAAAGTGTAAAAAATTATAGGGGGAATAAGTCTATTGAGTATACCTGGTAAAGTGTATGGTAGAGTTATTATTGAAAGAATTAAGAGTAAGAAGGAGAGTAGGATAGCAGATGAACAAGGAGGCTTTAGGAAAGGTAGGGGGTGTGTAGACCAAGTGTTTGCAGTGAAACATATAGGTGAACAAGTATTTGTGGCATTTATGGATTTGGAAAAGGCATATGATAGGGCAGATAGGGGGCAATGTGGCAGATGTTACAAATGTATGGAATAGGAGGTAGATTATTGAAAGCGGTGAAAAGTTTTTACGAGGATAGTGAGGCTCAGGTTAGAGTATGTAGGCGAGAGGGAGATTATTTCCCAGTAAAAGTAGGAATTAGACAGGAATGTGTGATGTCACCATGGTTGTTCAATATATTTATAGATGGAGTTGTAAGAGAAGTGAATGCTCGGGTGTTGGCAAGAGGTGTGGGGTTAAAAGATAAAGAATCTAACACAAAGTGGGAGTTGTCACAGTTACTCTTTGCTGATGACACTGCTTTTGGGAGATTCTGAATAGAAGTTTCAGAGGTTGGTTGATGAGTTTGGTAGGGTATGTAAAAGAAGGAAATTAAAAGTGAATACAGTGGACCCCCGAGTTACGAGCATAATGCATTCCAGAAGGCTGCTCAAGTGCCATTACTGAACGAATTTTCTCCCTTAAGGAATAATGTCAAGTAGGTTAGTCCATTTCAGACCCCCAAAAATACACTTACAAAAGCATTTACAATATTACACTTACATAATTGTACGATTTCCGAGGTGCTTGTAACTCGGGGGTCCACTGTATAGGAAAGAGTAAGGTGATGAGGATAAAAAAATTAGGTAATGGAAGATTGGATATCAGGATATGGAGGAGGTGAATGTGTTCAGATATTTGGGAGTGGATGTGTCAGCAGATGGGTCTATGAAAGATGAGGTGAATCATAGAATTAACGAGGAAAAAAAGGCGAGTGGTGCACTGAGGAGTCTGTGGAGACAGAGAACTTTATCCATGAGCGCAAAGACGGGAATGTATGAGAGTATAGTTATACCAACACTCTTGTATGGGTGTGAGACATGGGTTGTAAATGTTGCAACAAGGAGAAGGCTGGAGGCAGTGATGTCATGTCTGAGGGCAATGTGTGGTGTGAATATAATGCAGAGAATCCGTAGTTTGGAGATTAGGAGGAGGTGTGGGATTACCAAGACTATTATCCAGAGGGCTGAGGAGGGGTTATTGAGATGGTTTGGACATGTAGAAAGGATGGAACAAAATAGAATGACTTCGAGAGTGTATAAATCTTAGTGGAGGGAAAGTGGGGTAGGGGTCGGCCTAGGAAAGGTTAGAGGGAGGGGGTAAAGGAGGTTTGGTGTGCGAGGGGCTTGGACTTCCAGCAAGCGTGCATGAGCGTGTTAGGAGCAGATGGAGACAAATGGTTTTTAGGACTTGATGCGCTGTTGGAGTGTAAGCGAGGTAACATGAAGGGATTCAGGGAAACCGGCAGGCCGGACTTGATTCCTGGAGATGGGAAGTACAGTGCCAGCACTCTGAAGGAGGGGTGTTAATGTTGCAGTTTTATAACTGTAGTGTAAGCATGCCTCTGGCAAGACAGTGATGGAGCGAGTGATGAAAATTTTTCTTTTTCGGGCCACCCTGCCTTGGTGGGAAACGGCCGATGTGTTAATAAAAATTAAAAATATTCTTGTATGATTATAGAGCTTTCAGAAAATAACTAACTTTCTATGGTTCTGAAGCTAACTGAGCAATATCTACATCTATTTATGTATGATTACCTGAAATCATATAGCACACATTAATATACATGTACTGTACATATATGGATTTAGAAAATGCATATGATAGAGAAGTAATATGGCAGATGTTGCAAGTGTATGGAATAGGTAGTAAGTTACTAAATGCTGTAAAGAGTTTTTATGAGGATAGTGAGGCTCAGGTTAGGGTGTGTAGGAGAGAGGGAGATTACTTTCCAGTAAAAGTAGGTCTTAGACAGGGATGTGTAATGTCACCATGGTTGTTTAACATATTTATAAATGGGGTTGTAAACGAAGTAAATGCCAGGGTGTTGGGGGAAGGGGTGGGACTAAATTATGGGGAATCAAATGCAAAATGGGAGATGACACAGTTACTTTTTGCTGATGATACTTTTGGGAGAGAAAGAAAAAAAAAAAGTTACAAATGTTAGTGGACAAGTTTGGGGAAGCTGTGTAAAAGAAGAAGTTAAAAGTGACCATACTTGTGCTTGTAAATATAGATTGGTTGTAAAAGAAGTTAGTGCTAATGTGCAGGAGACTACACCTAAAATATAAGTTATCTTGCACAAAGTAGCTGTCATATTTCTCTGCCAATGATGCACTGCTTTTTGGGATATTCTGAAGAGAAACAGCGAAGGTTGGGAAAGAGTTTGCGAGGGCCTATATTATTATTATAATCAAAAGACGTGCTAAACCACAAGGGTCATACAGCACGAGAGGGCCTATAAAAGAAAGAAATTAACAGTGAACATAAAGAGTGATTAGAGCAACAGGTAATCAGTGAATGAATGGATATCAAACTGGAGAAAGTATGGCTTTGAATATAATTAGATAGTTGAGAGTGGGTGTATTTACAGACAAGTCAAAGATTAGATTAACTGTAGCATAGATGGGGAATGTAAATGGAGTGTTGAGGCAACAAGGGTATTGCACCAAAGTATATTGTTATAAAAACTTTCTATGCTCAGAATTCTCATGGGAGGTTCCTTGATGCTGGTGATTACAGTGGACCCCCGGATTTCGTACTGCTCCTAACTCGAACAATTATGTACAGTGGACCCCCGCCTAACGAGCACCCCGGAAATCGTACAATTATGCAAGTATAATATTGTAAGTGCTTGTGGAAGTGTATTTTTGGGGTCTGAAATAGACCAACCTACATGACATTATTTCTTAAGGAAGTAAGTTCGTTCGGTAATGGCACTTGAGCAGGCTTCTGGAATGAATTTTGCTCGTTAGGCGGGGGTCCACTGTAAGTGTATTTTTTGGATTGAACCTGATTGCCTCCCATTCCTTAGGTGCTGTATGATCCCAATGGGTTTAGCATTTTACCCTCCTAAATATAATCATAATTCTCTGCATAATCGCAGCAGACATTGCTCTTGAACACGACAGTTCCTTTGCCTCTAGCCGCCTCACTACACTGTTCGAAATCCCAAACATTTATAAAGCTTCTTTCTTTCAGTGCATAACCTTCCGTACACAACACCACCGGACGAGACGATGTGGAAACTGGAAATCAAAAAAATCTCGTAAAAATAAATAAACTTTATTTTTTTAGATGCATTACAATAAATAAATTTTTGAAGGTAATGAAATTTGTAGTCTGTGGTTTTTAATATTTTAATTCCTTTGATACTGCCTTTTCTGAAAGTCAAACTTGTTGCAGGTAAATAAATATAGTATGTTCTTGGCCATAACAAAGACATGACTGCAGTGAAGACCTTCATTTGTACAAAGATTCAACTACACACAAACAATGGCTTGGTCCACAAAGAGTGCACACACACTCAAGTCGTAAGTAAAACTACTTGTGTGGACAGCACACACTGCCCTATGTTCATTTTACTGTTTTAAAATATGTATTATGCAAGTTAAAATGAACATTGTAGCGTTTCAGTTGATTAGTTTAATAACTGATAATTTCAGGCATCTTTGTCATGTTTGTGGTGTAGTTCAGTTTTGTGTCATGTCACAAGGTGTGAATAGGAGTTGCAATGCTGTATGCAGAGGTTATTTGTGTTATCTAAGAGCATATCTGTTTTCTATAGACTTCTGGCTGTTTTACCGATCTATACCTGGTCACATTCACCACTCCTGCATCCTTTGGTCTGTACATCATGTCGAGGTCCTCGTGAACTCCTGTCAATGTGAGAGTATCTCTGACAGTACCAGTGGGTTGTTTACTTCGCTCCTGGTATTTAAAAGTGAAGGCGTTCTTGATGTAGGCAAGTACCTCATCCAGCAATTCCTCACTGCCCATAGGTAGAACTCGATTAATACTCCTTTCTTGCTTTATAAACTATGGTGAGAAAATAAATGGAGAGGTTTATATACAGTGGACCCTCGGTTTTCGTACAGCTCTAAACTCTAACAATTATGTAAGTGTATTTTTGGGGGTCAGAAACTAATCTAATTTACATTAGTCCTTATGGGAACAAATTCGTTCGGTAACGGCACTCGAACAGCATTCTGGAAAGATTTATCAACGAAAACCGAGGGTCCACTGTATTGCTCTTTTCAGGATTATCTTGTTTAATGAGTCTTAACATCAAAAAAAGGTAGGTTATCATTCATCTCCTCTTCAAGAGTAGTTATACCCTTCCTTTTCTTGACATTGCACTCATTCAACAACAGTACTAAAGAGAGGAACATATAAACCTAGCAATGAAGACAACCTTATTTCTTTTTCCACCATAGTGTAAAATCCAAGGAGTATTAATCAGGTTTTACCTGCAAGTACTGAGAATGAAGTGAAGAGCTTTACACAGTGAATGCCTTCACAAGTCTCAAGTTTCCTTCATATATACCATTCCACTCTGCAAATGCACAACTGAAGAGATACCACAAAATGCCACAAACCAGGAAAACAACATATGGAGAAACATATTACCTACAGGTGCCATCGAAGTGTCCTCCATCAGAAATCCAGCAGTCATGGTAGTCACTATAAAGACTATGTATATGGGATTTCATAAAGGATGCAAGAGTGGACAGAATTTTGTGTGGTGGTTATGACCAGGTATACACTGGCCAGACAGCCAGAAGTCCACAGGCATGCTTTTAGAACAGAACACCAATAACTCCTGTTATACAGCATCGCAACTCGCATTCACACCTCATGGCACAGGACAAAACTGAACTAATATTCCAGGAACATGACAAACTCAAAAGATACCTGGAATCATGTTAAACTAATTATCAAACAAAATGAAATGTTTACTTCGTCAGCTCTGACAGTGCATCACATTTTAAAATATATTAAACCAAACACGGGCCAGTAGGTCTCCTGCAGTTTGCCTTTCACACTCGAGTGATTTTACTTACACCTGAACAAGTGACATCATTCCCTTTGGACTATTTAAGCCATTGTCTATGTATTTACAAAAGAGCCTAATGTTTGGTGAAACATTGTACATTAAAGGTCTTCACTGTAATCTTGTCATTATTACCAAATGTCAGCAGCTTGCCATTGTCTCCACCAGTTTTAACAGTGATGACAAAGTTTGCCAACACTTCAAAAATGCATGTCTGTCTCATTTCCTGAAGAGCCCCCAAAAGAACTGCAGCCATGTGTCAAACCCCACCTAGCAAATACCCATGAATGAGAGGTAACCAGGTTTGATCCAAGGAATAGAGTAGCTCCAGTTCCTTGCATCAAGAACTTAAAGGGTCCTGCCTAAAGCCATTGCCAAATATGCTGACCTCTGAAAGAAAACAGTAAATGACAGGGCAAATTATTATAATCATAACTAAGCACTAAACCCACAAGGGCAAACACCACCTACTTGGCAATGCTTGTCTCCATGTCCATCTAGGAGAGAAGAATCTGAAACATTTAAAATTTTCAGAGCCATAAATTCCAGAATTACTTTTCAGCTAGAATAAAAAATAAACACAGTAGGGAACATAAAAATATTTCCCATAAAAAGTAAAAACTATTAAGCAAGAAAATTACAGTAATATTACAATATTAATCTGGTTAATTATTATTATTATTACAATCAGAACTAAGCACTAAAAATCTGGTTAATAATTTAATCATTTTTACCATGAAAGATGTTTCCTACTACACAGGGTAACTCAAAGCAACCTCATTATCATGTCAGAAATGTGCAGATATCACAATTCAAATGACCCACTGCACTAAAATACCCACCCATCCTTCACTGTGCATTCATTAATTTGAATCCCCAGAATTCAAATTTGGCTAACTGGTTTTCTCAATTTGTTCTAACTTTCAAATTACCACTAATGTTACACAGCTAGCCTAGAACCTTGTGGGTTTAGTGCATAGTTCTGATTCCAATAATAACAACAATACACAGCTAGCCACACAAAAACTATCTTCAACAAACATCTCAGTATTTAACTACAATGCGAGTTCTCTAGGAATACATTGATGTCATAGTGTTTACTAAGAGAACTCGCATTGTAGTTAAATACTGAGATGTTTGTTGAAGATAGTTTTTGTGTGGCTAGCTGTGTATTGTTGTTTTGGAATCAGAACTATGCACTAAACCCACAGGTTCTAGGCTAGCTGTGTAACTTGTAGTATTGGTCTTCAGTCAGTAATTTATTTATGGACTGTCTATCGATCCTTGCTGAACCTGCTATTACTCTTTTCCCATTCTGACGTCTTTACTCTGACATCACTCTGCTCTTACCTAAGTATCTTGGATCCACTGAGACATTCTCTCAGTGTTGCATTATAGTCCATAAATAAATTTACTGACTGAAGACCAATACTACAAATGTTACACAGCTAGCCTAGAACCTTGTGGGTTTAGTGCATAGTTCTGATTCCAATAATAACAACAATACACAGTAGCCACAAAAACTATCTTAAAACATCTCAGTATTTAACTACAATGCGAGTTCTCTTAGTAAACACTATGACATCAATGTATTCCTAGTCACTAAATTAATCATTATTCATACAGAAACCTAGTTAAAAGGATACTATAGACATTTATAACTTATCTAGGTATGCAGACATATTACACTAATGAGATGAAATGATGAAATACATTAACTCACCATGCACCAGATATACTGTACTTGGGAAAGGATTTTGATACTGTGCCCCACAAGAGGCTGGGGTAAAAACTTTTAAGGTAAAGGCAAGAGTAACAGAGAAATGTACTCAGTGGATCCAAGAGTACCTTAGGGTAAGAGAGCAGAGTGATTGTCAGAGTAAAGACGTCAGAATGGGAAAAGAGTAACTAGCAGGGTTCAGCAAGGATCGTTATTAAGACCAGTACTGTACTGTACCGTTTCTGATTTATGTGACTGACATTCCAAATGGGACTGAGTCAGATGTATCCCTGTATCTTAATGATGTAAAACATGAGAAGAAAAACAGATGAGGATAAGGAGAGGCTCCTAATGTATCTGCACAAACTTTACAATTGGTTAGATAAATAGTTACTTAACTTTAACCCCAGTACAGATGCTCCTCACTTTACAATGGCTTGACTTAAGATATTTCACTTTTACAATGGTGTGATAAAACTGTAAAACTTTTTTTTTTTTTTTGTACTGTACAGTACAGTACATTTATTGATAGGATAAACCTGTATTAATTTAGTATTTGCAATACTGATATTTAGTTATAGTAATTATTTATTTACTTATTCAGTGACAGTAGTTATTTATTTACTTATTTGTCGTATTCATATTTGAATAACGATATTTTCACCTTATGATGGGTTCATTAGAATTTGACCCCATCGTAAATTGAGGAGCACCTGTAAATATAAGTTAATGAATACTGGAGAAAAGCAAGACGACTTGACATGGGGTATAAACTCAAGGGACAGAGACTGCAAACCTCACTCAAAGAGAAAGACTAGGGGTGAGCAGAGTGCCTAATATATTGCAAGAAGCTTACATCAGCAGAATAACCTCTGCATCCAATGCTCAACTGGTAATCTAAAAGTAGCCTTCAGGAATCTCAACAGTCATTCAGAGCACTTTATACAACATATGTCAGGTCCATCTTAGAGTATACAACACCAGTATAGAACAAACCTGAAAAAATGATAAACTGGAGAAAGTGTAGAGGTATGCAATGAGGCTTTTTTCCTGAGCTAAGGGATATGAGCTATGAGGAGAGGCTAATAGAATTGAATCTAACAACATTAGAGGACAGAAAAAAAACAGGGAAGATATAACATATAAAATGCTCAGAATTGATAGGGTAAAAAGGAAGTATTTCTTCAACCTCGAAGAGTGGTCGGGAGCAGACTCCATACATAGTTTTAAGAGGAGGTACAATAAGGCTTAAGAGGCCAGGAGTGTCAGCTTCTGGCCAGCAACTGACACTCTATCCTTGTAACCACAAATAGTAGAGTATAAATGAGTCCAGAGTCAAAGCCTCAGAACATCAAATTCTAAACTCTGCCTAACAAAACTGCTGACTATTGCCTATCCAACTATATACTAAACATTTCTCTATTTGTCTTGCTTGCAATATTTGGATTATACCCCTTCATTTGTGAAGCATCCCTCTGTGCTCCAAGAATGGAGGAATCTGGTTAATTCACTATTGCTGGCAACTCCCTCTGCCACATTATTACTAGGGCAACCATCAAGACAGCAATCAAATGAACAAAGATGAAGACAGTCCCTTTGAGTTTAACATAACTTCGTAGATGGCCACTGAGGTAGTAATAATAATAATAATCCATGGAGAAAAGTGGTTGTTAATGAATATAGGAACATGACTGCCATATAAGATGGCCATTAGACTCAATAGAGCAAACAAAGACAAGTCTGAAAGAAATGAGACCAGGGAACCTAGAAGCTGAAGTTGCAAATGAGTCCCTTGGCGAGGCCAAGAGCCATGGCTCCAACTCCACAGTTACAAAACTTCTAAAGCAAATGTTACAAGCTCACACTGGAAGCAGGTGGAAGGGAGCAGGTAGAGAGAGACTAGTCCCAGACAGGTGATTGGTTCCTGATGTTAGTTTGGGTGTTCATCTGGCTTCCCTTTTGGGAAAACCCAATCACTGTTCAACTTCGAAGAAAGATGAGCTGCTAAAAATAAAAGCAAAATTGTGTAGACAGATTTTAAAAAAATTATTTAGGGTAGTTAAAAAAATAAGGTAAAATTCAATGAGTTTAGATATGAACAATTTATGCAACTTGTTGTTATGATAGACCTGTTAGCCTGTAATAAAAGCAGGTATCTCTTCTTTATTAATCTAGTTGAATTTAATGAAACTTATTTACTACTCACTGTTTTGCAAAGATTTTTAACTTTTAATGTACTTACTTTTATTCACTGAGCTGACCCTTAAAGCAGGATAACACACACACTATCTAATCTGAAATTGCATGCATAATAAATACAGAAATACAGTAATATTTAGAAAATAAAATAAATCAATAAATATTCCCCCCAAAATTGTAAATTTAAAGTATTCTGGTTTGAAGGGAGAATTATGCAATTTGCTCAGCGCTGTATGACCCTTGTAGGTTTAGCACTTAGTTTTGATTGCAAAAATAATAATTAATGCATATCCTATTAAGTTCAAATAAGTGACCATCCCTAAATGAACAAACAGACATACAACTCATCCGCACGGTTTTCCGAATCTTGTTGTAAAGGTGGTCGGCCTTAACACATTAATGGAACTATTTGTATTACGATGCTTATTGTGCTGCTTTCTTCTTGTGTGTAGTGTTGCAAGTCTTGCCTCAACGAAGACTGATCTCGTTCTATGTTGCAGATCTTCCCGGGATAAGGACTTTAGTTATTCTATCAAACTGTGTCACAACACTTCTCCTTAGCATGCAAAATGTATCTTGACTAAAAATAGGTTTTGTTATAGCCTTATTCAATTATTTTATTTCTAAAATTATATTTTCATCTAAGAATTTAATTTGTCAAATTCATTAATGCTATCTCACATGTATTTAAAATACAGTGGAACCCCGGTTTTCATCATTAATCCGTTCCAGGTCGGTCAAAATCCGAAATGGACGAAAACCAAAGTAATATTTCCCATAAGAAATAATGTAAATCCAATTAATTCGTTCCAGACACCCAAAAATATTAACAAAAAAATACATTTTATAGACAATAACTATAGTTTTACATACAGAAAACAATGAGATATAAATATAAAGGACTAATGAAATGGATAAATGAACATTTAACATCACTTTTACCTTTTTTGAAGACTCTTGTTGCCATGCAGGTACACATTAAAATCACTAAGAGCGTCTCTCTAGTCTTAACGCCATACATAATAATAATCACTTGGGCACATTAAATGTCTTATTTTACGTTAATATAGACATTTTCATTAATCCATCTATGATATTTTCTTCAAAATTATATAAGAAACACGTTACATAGCATATAAACATAGATGGCATCTAACTAGATGCCATCAGTGAACATGGTATGTCGATGGTAATAATATGGCTCTGGGCCGCATTAAATATCGTGTAGCTATGTACCTATGCAGCTGTGTAGCCATAACTACATCTACTGGCTACCTACACCTGACTTCCTACAAATAAATACTACTCACCTCTTATCCTACATTAAGACTACACATATTTTAAGGTAAATAATGAGTGTACTGTATGTGTATTTTATCTCTCTGGGCGGTGAGCGGCTACGTCCCGGGCGGGCAGACGTGTCTGATATGGACGATTTCCAAGCGGATGTACAAAACCTGAAGTAAAAATTCGCCGAAAAAAGTGGTCGAAATCCGAATTGTAAGATATTGAAACCGGACGAAAACCGGAGTTCCACTGTAATTTTTTAAATAATAAGCACACCTCCATCCTTAATCAAGGCCGATGCTCACCTGACTGGCTGGGTTACAAATGCCAGGGTACCTTTTTGCTATTCAAATTTAATGAATACAGTAGACCCTCGATTGAACGAACTCGTAGACAGAGATGAGATTGTCTTGTGATCGTAAAAATTACGAACAATTCAGCAGATTTTGTCCTGTATTTCTGAAATTCTTTAAATCAAAGTCCATTAAATCTAGGTTTTTAACGTATGCAGAGTGACCTTTTCAATATACGTACGTGTACTCTCTTTTACTGATTCAGACATATTTTAGTAATCTGTTACTAAATTTTGACTGTGTTTACATTTTGTCCTCACGAATGCTGTTATAAATTTAACCAAAATAAGTAGAGTATCTGGTTAATTTCAGTAGTCAACATCGTTCAGGACATTTTAATTACCAATGAACATTACTACTGTTCTGTATTTTATAAATTTTAATATCAAGTAATTCTAAACAATACCATTATGGTTATTATCATTGTATTTATAAGAAAGCACTAATCACATACTGACCATACAGCTCCCTCTGGTTACATTACATATAGTGTACAAGGATTTAATTAAAAATAGCTTTTAAGTACATGCCTCTCCTATATAACACTTGCCCTCCATTTTGAAGCAGGGCTGTGGAGTCGGCACATAAAACCTTCGACTATGACTCCTTTATTTATGGCACCTCTGACTCTGACTCCACTGCTCTGTTTTGAAGTCATCAACACATACAAAAAAAATCAAAGTTTTACTCTATTTTTCAGTTAATAAAATATAACCAAGAATGACTAGTCATGATTTAGGTCATCCCAATAATTAAAGCAGACCTAGTAAAAAGCATATGGCACTCCAGGCAGTGGGTGAAGTAGTATAGTAGGGGAACCCCTACCCTTCCTCTGGAAAATCGTCAATAATTGATTGCTTTTGCCACCTGCAATTTGAAACAGACCAAAATCATCTCCATTTCACTAGTATGTTGTCTAGTCTATCAATCGTCACCAAGAAACAGTCAATAAAATTATGAAAGCCACCCTAGAAAACACCTCAGTCACTATTTTAACCCAAATGCAAGGTCAGAGGTTAGTTGTTCCCATCATGCAATGAATAGAGCACAATGTTTCTCTATACTATGCACACCAACCACACAGACACATTCTCTCATATTTAGGCCAAAATTTACTGCTTACAGTATATCTGAGGGAGCTATGATCAAGACATAGATCTACATAAATGACACCAACCCTAAAACGTAAATCTGCACAAGACAGTGAAAAAGTTAAAAGATCAGATGTGTTAAAAAGTGGCAAATAAAAGGTAAGGTGAGGCAATATCCACAAATTTTGCTAATATGAAATAGTATTGGAAAGAGATTTAATAAGGCAAGAAAACCAAGTGAGCAAACAGATTTATCAGTGAAAGATGCAAGTGTTGAGATGCCGAATAAGTCTACTAGTAGAGGCAGTGTTCTTCCTTTTTTTTTAAGATTAGGACATGATTTACAGTACTGAAGGATTTTCTGAATATCAATATTAATGGTATACATAACTCACAAGTTACTGCTTTTTATCATTTTTAGATGGTATTTCATTCATTCCAGGTGTCTCAGTGTTTTGTACATAGTTAACATTCCAATTGTAATTGGGACACATTTATTTGCTTGAAGTCTGCTGTCTCTAGTCATCATGGAGGGGACAGGAAGCCTGTGGCTTGTGCTGGGGTCCTACATTTTTGCTGGTGAATTTTTCCAAGTGAATGTTTGTTTAAATGTAGCATAATCTTGGCTTCCAACAATAGTTTGGTGGGTAAATTGTTCTTTAGGTCGATTACTCTCAGGAGAAGAATTTCCTATTTTCAAACATATCCTGTTGTTTGCTGACCAGAGTATACATTACCAATATACCTTGTATCATACGGTCAATGAGCTCAGCATAACAACATAAGAATGGAGGAAGACTGCAGAAGGCCTACTGGCCCATACAGGGCAGTCACACCTTAGTTAAAAAAATGCATTGTCTTGCAACCTTCACCCTAATCTGTCAATTTATTTTAAGGATTATTTATGGTATTATGCCATAGGCTGAACTGTTTTCAGGAATACAGTGGACCCCGATTAACGGCCATAATTCATTCCAAAATACTGTTCAAGTGCCATTACCAAACAAATTTTTCCCCATAAGGAATAATGTAAATTAGATTAGTCCTTTTAGACCCCAAAAAATACACTTACAAAAATACACTTACATAATTGTTCAAGTTTGGAGCAGTACGTAAACTGGAGGTCCACTGTATATCTTAAGTGTGGAGGGAAGGATGTTTTGAAGAGAGCTTTGATCTGGCGAATCACTCAACATGTTTAAAAAAAAAATGGTACACATACAACACCCAAGGTAAAATTAAGCCACAAAAATATAAGCTACCGTACCAGAACACACAAAGACATACAACACAAATAAATATTATCATCACATCAAGTTACAAACATACACATGAACATCCAAGGTAAAATTTAAAAAACAAAATAAAGGCTACTAGCATGAACAAAATACACAATATAAATAAATACTATATCACAGCAAGTTAAAATAGCCTGCATCAGCTAAAAACTCATTTAACTGTCTATGTTAAAAGACTCACCTTAAAAGTTCCCCAAGGTCCCTATAGGTACCTTCAGTAATTATAAAATCCAAGATTTAAGTGAAAAGGCCAAGCCATGGGCTTAGGCCACAAGTCAAACACAGTGAAGGCAAAAGCACCCTTCTAGCAGAGGACCATGGACGAGGCTTGTGTACCCCATCCTCAGATGGAGTAGAACTAAACACCCACGTCCAGTAGAACCCTGTGTATCTTTCTTCTAGTATGCAGAACCTACCAATCCTGCCACTTTCCTGTGTCTCAAAAAGCTGCTATTTGAAATAGCAGCCTTTTTTATCAGAATCTGCCAGTTCATTTCCAAGGACCCCAACATGGCCCAGACAACAACAAACTTTTACATTCTTGTGCCAGCGTGGAGACTCTACGTATGGTTTCCATCCTTAATATAGTGGTCAAGGTGAGAGTACTCAAAATTTGTAGGCAAATCTGGGTAACAGATTTCATATCCATACATTCAAAAGCACAGTACAGTATATCTGATTATTTCTAGACTTATGTTGACTGTAAATCTTTAATGCTGGCCAATCAGTTTTATCTATGAAACAAAACAACACGTATTTTTAATATTAAGCAAACAATTTATGATGACTGCCACTGTTTCAGAACTGTTTATGAGAAAATAACTCACTCTCAGGGAGCAAGAGGCTAGTAACCCCTTCTCCTGTATATATATTACTAAAGTTAAAAAGAGAAACTTCCGTTTTTCTTTTTGGGCCACCCCGCCGCGGAGAGATACGGCCGGTTTGTTGAAAGAAGAACTCACTCTTACAGTCAACCAAATCCCCACAAAAATAATAAATTGTCAAGTAAATAAACTTTTGTTTTTCTTTTTGAGGCATCCTGCTTTGGTGGGATGCGGCCAATTTGTTGAAAGAAGAAGGAGAAGTAAATACGTATAGTGTTCAATCAACAAATCTCAGAAATATTAACCCTAATTTTTTATAAAATCTGGAATGCAGGACATATCTTGTGCCTACTGTTAGTGAGACTGATACAGGATATTAAATAAATATAAATAAATTAATATTTAATGACGAAACACATTTTTAATAAATATCAGAGGATATTTTTCAGGGTATTAATAGTGCTGACTAACTGATACTGACTTTTGGTATGCTTCTTAATGGTGGAGCATGTGTAAGACTACGTACATATTAGTATTTAGTCGTAACAGTTGATAACTGTCGAGTTACTTCATGACTTGGGACGTAAAACGAGGTAATCAAGGCTATGTACAATATATATATAAATATATACACGAAAGGCACAAAGAAAATTGGCCTTAAACTTGGAGATGGGACTCAACTATTTGACATGTACAATATATTCAAGAGATTATGACTAGTCCCAGGAGGTTGCAAGGAGATAAACACTTATACATGTTTTTTTATACACAAAGGTTCATTACTTTTGAACAGTAAAAACAAAAAATACTCTCCATACTTTGCATCACTCCAAAACCAACTGAAGATGTCACCTTTTAAAATTGTCTTTATAATGGCACACTTCATCAAGTAATCTGTCACTGTATGAGCTGCAGAACATACACAACCACCTTTCTGAGACAACTTCACACACAGAGAAGATCTGACTTCAGTAAAATTACTAAACAGCTGAGGATTTGTACATTTTTTCTTTTACTTGTACTGAGGAGAAGACCTAACTTGACGTGTTACTGATGGGTTGTACGTGGAGGTTGTTGCTGGTGGGCGAGACGGCTGCAACACTGCCACTTGTCTTGCCAGAAGAGGAAGACGACACTAACTTAGAGATTTCACCATTCATGGTTAGGTTCTTTTCTATTATTGAAAACAAGTCAATGAGGTTTTCCAGACCTAGTAGATACCCATCTTCATGTGTTCCCTCTGACCAAGGGCTACGGTGGGTTATGTGTACATTTTCTGGAAGTGGGATGGTCTTGGCAAAGTCTATCATTCTAACTAAGGCTGATGTGTCATTGTGAACAAACAACAGAGAGCTGCCTATTAGCTGAAAAAAATCATATTTGGTACACATTACAATCAATATACAGGATTTAATAAATTAATTGATTTAAAATGCATAAAAATTTAAATTCTCATTTTATTATAAAAAATATATGAATGTACTAATTCATTTTTCTCATATACAATACACAATTACTGCCCATGACAATTTTTACCTTCATAAAAAAAATATCAACTATAAATTAATGAATAGACATTCCGATACTAACAGTACTTTCAGTTGTACAGTACAAATTCAAGTATTTATGAAACTTATTCATACTCACCTATTTGTACTCGGCTATTTGTGGCTTCATGGGTCAAGTCTCAGCTCCTGGCACTGCCTCTCAACTTTCCACTTAACAGATTCACTCCTTCATGGGCCCTATCGTACCTGCTCTTAAAACTATGTAGTATATAACCTGCCTCCACCACGTCTTCATCGAGATCATTCCGCTGCCCAACCACACAATACATAACCAAGAAAGTCATTCAGATGGGCAAACAGGAACCCCTGTTCAACATGACAAGATTCAATTTTTTCCCTGTAACCCAATACCTTGTTTACAACTGCTCAACAGGCTTCTATTTACAATCTGAACATAATTCAAGAGTGTGCAGTCTACATCACTGATGTTCCGCACTCCTATGACACCTGAATAGCTGGGCAGAAAAGGAAACTTACAAAGGGGCAAAGTCATGAATCGAGAGCTTTTTTTTTTTTTTTTTTGGTGATCGAAGATAGAATTAGTAGGACAATACAGTGGAACCCCGGTTTACGTTATTAATTCGTTCCAGAATGCTGTTCAAGTACCGTTACCAAACGAATATGTTCCCATAAGGAATAATGTAAATTAGATTAGTCCTTTTAGACCCCCAAAAATACACTTACAAAAGCACTTACAAAAATACACTTACATAATTGTTTGAGTTTGGAGCCTAACGTAAACCTGGGGTCCATTGTATAGTTAAATCTAAAATCCAATTATATAACAAACTTTTTAAGATTTCCCTGGGTCTACTCATGCTAAACATTTCATATTAATTATATTTTGTTATCTAGTGCACATAAATTTCAGATAACTCAACTGCCCTCTTTCATACACTACTGACATTAATCTTTGCACTTTTGGCTCAATTTCTGTAAATTTTATAAGTGGCCCATAATTCATCAATAAGTGCCACTCACCTTCCCCTTTCTCGTACTGCCTGAAGTCTGATCACGCACACTAAACTAAGAGCCCCATAATAAAACAGTGCACAATATATGGATCACCTAAAGATTCAACCTTCAAATACAACTCAAATATAGTTTTGTAAATTGTTGACTTCAATTTTCTTTTTATTTTGCATGGAAACTAACATAAGCCTTAGCTAACACAGGTAAAATTTAAGCAATATTTAAGCATATATATTTTACCTAACCTATTGGAATTTTTGTAATTACTGTATATTTTACGGTTTTATATATGGAAAGAGGAGAGGGGGTAGCAAATCTTCAGGTGATTCCAATCTAAAGAGCAATCCAAAATGCTATAAAGCTAGCATGCCATACTGATTACCACACTGCATTATCAAGCATTTTTTGTTTTACCTAAGAAAGGTCCCCATCATTATAAAGTTGGATTTAAGTAGAATTTTGAGTACAGTGGACCCCCGAGTTTCGACCACCTCAAAACTCGAACAATTATGTAAATGTAATATTGTAAGTGCTTTTGTAAGTGTATTTTTGGGGGTCTGAAATGGACTAACCTACTTTACATTATTCCTTATGGGAACAAATTCGTTTGGTAATGGCACTTGAACAGCCTTCTGGAATGAATTATGGCCTAAACTCGGGGGTCCACTGTATTTCCAAACATTCATCCTTCAGTTATTATACACCTTTCTAAATCTACAAAATCCAGTGAATTTCCACTTATAATTTGCATTTTATTATTAGTTCTGATTATTCAGAAAATATATACAACATGAACTTCGCACGTTCACTGCAAGGAGTGCTAAACAGATGGATCAATTGGTTAATTGATATATACATGTACAAGGTTTTCAAAACTTATATATATACGTAAATGAAAATGCAAAATAACACAATGATGATTCCTGGCTGTATAAAATGTTGTAATTACTTCACTCAATATTATGCACTGTCATTGCCATGAAGAGGATTTCTTCACCTAGTGGTTGAGGTTTAAAATTTATACATGGTACTAACTATGCAATAACCCCTTCTGTATAAATTACTAAATTTAAAAAGAAAAACCTTTGTTTTTCTTTTTAGGTCACCCTGCCTCGGTGGGATACAGCCGGTTTGTTGAAAAAAAAAAGGCAATATTTTTTTTCAACATACCAGCTGTCTCCCACTGAGGCAGGGTGACCTGAAAAAGAAGAAAGCTACAAAATTTTCTTCTTTTTACATTTAGTAATTTATACAGGAGAAGGGGTTACTAGTACAGTGGAACCTAGGTTTTCGTATGCCCCAGCTTGCATGTAAAACCACAGTTATTCTTCATAAAATGTTTTTTTTTTTTTTAATATCTTTGGATGTCTGGAACGGATTAATTGGATTTACATTATTTCTTATGGGAAATATTATAAAAAAATACATTTTATAGAGAATAACTGTGGTTTTACATGCAAGCTGGGGCATATGAAAACCGAGGTTCCACTGTATCTTGCTCCCTATGCAATACACCTTAAAATTAAATCTTATCATAATTATCAAAACACATTATTAAATAACTGACCTCATGAGTTTTAAAGAATGTGGATGTTTCCAGTGTGGCTTTAATAGATTTCAGTTGTTGGACATAGCGAGTCTGAAATGTTTCATCAAGAACATTAAGATACAGTATTATTTCTCTTTAGGTGGCTAGTCTGATATATTGTTAGGAGTCAAATACTGAATATTGTGTGTAATTAACCCCTTAGCTATCAGAAACCCTGCAATTAGAAGTGCTGA
Organism: Cherax destructor; assembly: GCA_009830355.1. Classification (NCBI taxonomy): domain Eukaryota; kingdom Metazoa; phylum Arthropoda; class Malacostraca; order Decapoda; family Parastacidae; genus Cherax; species Cherax destructor. Next base: position 189,887 of record WNWK01001390.1, read on the forward strand.
TACAGTCAGGAATTTAAGAAAGTTCTTATATGGTAGAGAAACTTTTCTGAAGGTAATGACACTAAAAATAGGAAATTTGATGGAAAACCAACAGAATTACACAGGCCCAATAGTGAAGGTCTGGACACAAGAGTGATTTTGCCCATGTTGAGTCCTTTTAAAGCTCAATTCAACCATATTCTTAGCTATTTCACCAATATGCCTACCATTCTAATGAGAACAAAAAATTGCCCACTCAACTATCTGAACTACCCCATAAAGTGGCGAGAATTTCCTCTGGTCATTAATCACATCCCAGGCCTCTCCTATATTACACTTGCCCTCCATTTTGAATTCACCTTCACACAAAAAACCTATTTCTCAGATAATAAAATATAACCACAAATGATTGGTCATGATTGAGGGAAAGGAATTAATTGAAGTAAATCTAGTAAAAACCCATAAAATATACTGGGGGGATGGACCTCATCCATCCTCAAATAAATCATCAAGAACAGAATATTTCTGCTACTTTGAGCCTGATTTCTGGTTCTGAAACCAACTAAAATAATTTATATTTCAGTATTATGTTTTACATTTTATCACCTGATACCAAAAAATTTGCCAATACACCTCAAAATTGCTGTTTTAAACCAAACACAAGGTCAGAGATTTGTTTTTCCTATCATGATAAGATAAGATAACATTTTTTCGAATTTTTAACCCCGGAGGATTAGCCACCCAGGATAACCCAAGAAAGTCAGTGCATCATCTAGGACTGTCTGTCTTATTTCCATTGGGGTCCTCAATCTTGTCCCCCCCAGGATGGGACCCACACCAGTCAACTAACACCAGGTACCTATTTGCTGCTAGGTGAACATGACAACAGGTGTAAGGAAACACGTCGAAATGTTTCCTTCTGCCGGGAATCGAACCCGGACCCTCCGTGTGTGAAGCGAGAGCTTTAGCCACCAGGCACCATGCACTGCATGGGGTAGGATTTTACACCATGCACACTCACTGCACAGACCCATTCTCTCATGTCTAGGCCAAAACTTAACTCTTAGGACATATTTGAGAGCGCCATGCTTAAAACGTAGATCTACACGAGTGATTCTGGCATCAATAACGTAGATATATGTAAGAAACAATGAAAGGGTGAAGATGACTGATCTTTCTGGTAGCGGAGATGAAGAATATAATACAACATGAACCTTGCAATTAAGATAAATTGTAAAGTAATGCTAAAACAAAATGCTATTCATGTGAAAGAAATCACGAGCCCAGAAAATGTCCAACCTATAGAGAAATAAGAATAAGAAATTTATTTTGACATGATACATAGTTGTACAAAGGAATATAATAGTTGGGTGTACATGACAAAAGCACCTCAGTATGCAGAGCATTTCAGGCAAACTTAATATTAACTTAAGATTAGTAAGGCAATAACAGATACGTAATTGTATGGACATTTGATGAGTTACAGCAAGTGTTGGAGAATTAAGTTGTTATAGGTAATGCTAACAAGCTATAATAAGTTTAGTAGAGAAGTTTAGTAATGAATAATTACAGTTTTAAAATGTGGAAGTGAAATCATGTGGCAAATTTTTGTAATCAAAAGTTACAAAAATTGACACCATAATGCCAGAGGAGAACTTTAGTAATAAAAATTCTAGAAAATGTTTGTACAGCTAGCTGTAATATGATAAGAAGCAGGATAATTTTAGGCTGCATTATGGGAAAATGATTGGAAAAATCATCAAAGCATAACTGAAAGATATGGAGTTTATCAATTAGGATTCAAAACTCAACTATTATATGAATGGTAAACACAAGAAAATATGCATCATCAATAAGTCACCAGACCTGGCTTTAGGTAAAACAGATGACAGGTGCATATTTAAGACTACAGCATATTACCAACCTTTAAGTTAACCTATAGGGTCTATTGCTGCTTTGAAAAAAAAAAAAGCAGGTACGTTCAAAGGAATGTTTCCATCATACTCTTTTATTTGCTATAACATACAAGAGGAGCTGGAGATAGTACAGGCAACAGACCTCTTTCTGTACCTCCTAAATTCATTGTTGATCATGTTTAACTTTTTTTAACACATCAGCCGTTTCCCACTGAGACAGAGTGACCCAAAAAGAAAGACAAACTCAAAACAAAAGAAAAAACTTTCATCATCATTCATACTGTCTTTGCAGAGGCGCATTATCAAAGATACGCTATTATGTGCCTCAATCAGCTCTCCTTGCACTATATCATTCACTTATCTACCCTTATCTCACCTATGGAATCTGTGCATGGAGATCAACAACATTAAATCACCTCAGACCACTCATAACCCAGCAAAAGGCTGCAGTCAGAATGATGATAAATTCCCACTCTAGACAGCATACTCCACCATTATTCAAAAGCCTAAAACTACTCACTGTAAAGAACATTCACACTTATTCTTGTGCCTACTACATACATAAAACTCTACACTCAAATATAAACCCTCCGCTCAAAATTCTCCTCACCAACTTTAATAGGACCCATGGCCACAACACAAGACACAGATCACTTTTTGATATAGTACCCAGAGTCCATATCAACCTATGTAAAAATTCTATGCACATAAAGGGCCCCAGAATCTGGAATTCATTACCAGTCAATACTAAGATAACCTTGTCTGAAAATCAATTTAAGACTCTTCTCAAAAACCACCTACTCACCCTAAACTAGATACTCATAACTGTAAACTACTTTAAAAAATGCTCAATATTATTTTCCTACAATATAATTTCAATTTTTACTAACATGTTACTATTATGTAACACCCTACTCAAGCCCAAACTAAATACTCATATTATAAATTACTTTCAAAAATGCTCAATGTTATTTTCCTTAAGATAATCGCAATTTTATATTACCATCCTCCTAAACACTTGTTACAATGTAATATCATCATATTGTAATTTGAAATCAATTTTATAACTAGAAAAAACTCAATCAATTTCTCTAATATTATGTACGTAGTCTATAAGTCATTAGATTAAGCTGCCCCTAATGCCATGGCATGCCAGTGGCTCTTCTTGCACTTCAGTTTATGTTTGTAACTACAAATATCTCTGTACAATTTGCAACGAAATAAAATTTACTTTACTTTACTTTACAACAAATATGAAGATATCTCCTAGGTAGTAGGTTGGTAGACAGCAACCACCCAGGGAGGTACTACTTCCCTGTCAAGTGAGTGTAAAACGAAAACCTGTAATTGTTTTACATGATGGTAGGATTGCTGGTGTATTTTTTTTTTGTCTTGTAAACATGCAAGGTTTCAGGTACGTCTTGCTACTTGTACTTACACTTAGGTCACACTACACATGCATGTACAAGCATATATATACACACCTCGGGGTTTCTTCTATTTTCTTACTAGTTCTTGTTCTTGTTTATTTTCACTTATCTCCATGGGGAAGTGGAACAGAATTCTTCCTCTTTAAGCCATGCGTGTTGTAAGAGGTGACTAAAATGCTGGGAGCAAGGGGCTAGTAACCCCTTCTCCTGTATATATTACGTACTAAATTTAAAAAGAGAAACTTTCGTTTTTCCTTTTGGGCCACCCTGCCTCGGTGGGATACGGCCAGTTTGTTAAAAGAAGAAGATTTCTGATAAATTTGTTAGGAACACACTTTATTAGTGGAGACTGATACTTTGTGATGCATGCACTGCAATAGGAAATTTAATTGGGTGAAAAACTGTATTGGAAGGCTGAATAAAACACTAAAATAAGACTGATAAACTGATCACAATTTGAAACAAGGAAGTTTTTTGGGGTGTTGCCATACCAGGATGAACCAACTTAATTGCACCTTCAAAGAACAAGCTATACAAGGCAGCTCAGAAAGGTCATTATTACTTATTTTTAATGGTAATCAATAAAACTACACATAAATAATAAAATTCAACTTACAGCAGCATGAGAGTAACCTTGTAAAAAACTGTTGAGAGCTGCAAGAACTTGTTCTCGTGTCCTTGTTGTCTTGAAGTCCTTGCTGGATGTGCCATCACCTCTTCTTACTCCTTCTATTCGGAATCCTTGTGTAGCTGTAGAGGATATGGTTTCTCGCCATACCATGTACCTGCAATAAATAAAATCGTAATTAATTTTGGAATTCAAAGATATAAAAAAAAAGATATACACTGAAATACTGTACACTGGTTATGTTGGATTTAGTATTATACCAATAATACTATACCCTAGTATACTATCATTGGTATAATTTATAAATATTGCATTTTTATTATTATTATTATTATTATTAGAAAGTAATCTGGGGAAAAGAATAAACTCATAGACGTCATATAGCACCTGGGGAATGGAAATAATCAGCACACAAATAACCTGTACATATGAGATAGAACTTATGAAGAAGTTTTGGTCCAACTTGGGCCAAAACATTGTCACAATATTGTTCCTTTGAATTCTTTTTGAGAAATAATCAGTCATGATCCAAGGAAGGGGAGGATGCCCTCATTGGTATCAAGGCTCCTCCTTAAAGATATTACTGTCAAAACATAAGATGGTACAGGAATATATAGTATTAGGTATAAAACAAGCAGTAATTTTATTTATGAATTTGATATTCATTTAATTATTTACTCCTGTATAGTTCTATAAAACTGGCATTTACACTCAACATTTATAGTACGTACATCCTAGGTAGTAGGGTGGTAGACAGCAAATGCCCAGGGAGGTACTACCGTCCTGCCAAGTGAGTGTAAAACGAAAGCCTGTAATTGTTTTACATGATGGTAGGATTGCTGGTGTCTTTTTTGTCTCATAAACATGCAAGATTTCAGGTACATCTTGCTACTTCTACTTACACTTAGGTCACACTACACATTCATGTACAAGCATATATATACACACCCCTCTGGGTTTTCTTCTATGTATTTTCTTACTAGTTCTTGTTCTTATTTCCTCTTATCTCCATGGGGAAGTGGAACAGAATTCTTCCTCTGTAAGCCATGCGTGTCGTAAGAGGTGCCTAAAATGCCGGGAGCAAGGGGCTAGTAACCCCTTCTCCTGTATATATTACTAAATGTAAAAGGAGAAACTTTCGTTTTTTCTTTTGGGCCACCCTGCCTCGGTGGGAAACGGCCGATGTGTTGAAAGAAAGAAGATCTGTGGTTTGGAGATTAGGAGGAGGTGTGGGATTACCAAAACTATTATCCAGAGAGCTGAGGAGGGGTTATTGAGATGGTTTGGACATATAGAGAGGATGGAACAAAATAGAATGACTTCGAGAGTGTATAAATTTCTAGTGGAGGGAAGGCGGGGTAGAGGTCAGCCTAGAAAAGGTTGGATGGAGGGGGTAAAGGAGATTTTGTGTGCGAGGGGCTTGGACTTCCAGCAAGCGTGCATGAGCGTGTTAGATAGGAGAAAATGGAGACAAATGGTTTTTAGGACTTGACGTGCTGTTGGAGTGTTGGCAAGGTAACATTTATGAAGGGTTTCAGGGAAACCGGCAGGCCGGACTTGATTCCTGGAGATGGGAAGTACATTGCCGGCACTCTGAAGGAGGGGTGTTAATGTTGCAGTTTTGTAGCTGTAGTGTAAGCACGCCTCTGGCAAGACAGTGATGGAGTGAATGATGATGAAAGTTTTTCTTTGTCGGGCCACCCTGCCTTGGTGGGAAACGGCCTATGTGTTAATAAATAAAATAAACATTTAAAGATATATTTTTTCATTTATGTTAATGTAAAAATTAATAATTTTGTACCAAAAGAACCTTAGAAAACTTACCTAACTTTATTATAACAAGCACAATTTAATTTAGCCTAATCCAACTAAATATATTTTAGATAAGTTTACGATAATTTAATAATAAACAAACACCATGAAATATAATTTTTTGTTAGGTTCTGAATGATTTTTGCAAAATTATTGCATACACAAATTTTTGCTTGCAGCAAGAAGTGTGTTGCTATTTACACAAAAATTGCAAGTTTTACCTATTCGGCATGACATATATACAGTGGAACCCCGAATATCGGCCGCTGTGTTTATCGGCTGATTCGTATTTAGGCCAGTTTTTGGGTGGAAATTTTGCTCTGTATTTCGGGCGGTGCCTCGCAAATCGGCTGTATTAGACGCGTCAGCCCGCCGGGACACCGCGCGTAGGTGAGTCAGTTTCCCTGTGTCTGTCAGTGAATGAGCATATACTCCGCGCATTCATCCAAACATTTCCTTAAAATCCTTTGGTTTTTGTGCTTGTTTATTAAGTGCAACAGTGAAATAAGCCACCCTGGGCCCAAAGAAAGTTCCTAGTAAAGTTCCTTTGGTAAAGAAAGTGAGAAACACGATGGAATTTAAGAAAGAAGTTATTGAAAAATATGAGAGTGGTGTGCGGGTGCTGGAACTTGCCAGGATGTATGGGAAATCCAAATCAACAATCACTTCCATCCTTGCAAAGAAAGAACAAATCAAGGAAGCTGATGTGGCAAAAGGGGTAAACATGTTAACGAAAATGAGATCACAAACAAATGAAGATGTGGAGAAGTTTTTGTTGTTGTGGATCAGCAAAAAACAGTTAAGAGGGAGATAGTGTTTCAGAGACGATCATTTGTGAAAAGGCAAGGCAGTTGCATGCAGATCTCGTAAAAAAAATGCCTGGAACTAGTGCTGATGTTAGTGAATTTAAGGCCAGCAGAGGCTGGTTTTTGACAGATTTAAGAAGCGTAGTGGCATACACAGTGTTGTAAGGCATGGTGAAGCTGCAAGTTCAGACAAACATGCAGCTGAAAAATTTAAGAATTCCAACCCCAACAAGTGTTTAATTGTGACGAAAAAGGCCTCTTTTGGAAGAAAATGCCAGAGGACCTATATCATGCAGAAGGAAAAGGCACTGCCAGGACCTATGAAGGATAGGCTAACTCTTTTGTTCTGTGCTAACACTAGTGTGGATTTCAAAGTGAAGCCTTTACTGGTGTATCACTCTGAAAATCCCAGAGTGTTCAAGAAAAACAATGTCGTCAAGAGTAAATTGTGTGTGATGTGGAAGGCTATTCATAAGGCATGGGTCACAAGGCAAATTTTCAATGACTGGGTCCACGAGTGTTTGGCCCGAGTATGAAAAAATACCTCCTGGAAAATAAATTGGAACTCAAGTGCCTCCTGGTAATGGACAATGCTCCTGCTCATCCTCCAAACTTGGTAGATCAATTGTCTAGGGATTTCAGTTTTATAACAGTGAAATTCTTGCCTGCTAACACCACTCCTCTCATCCAGCCCATGGACCAGCAGGTCATTTCTAACTTCAAAAAACTCTACATAAAAGCAGTGCTTTGAAGTGACCTTGGACACTGAATTGACCCTAAGAGAGTTTTGGAGGAATCACTTCAATATCTACAACTGCATAAGCCTTATAGGTAAGGCTTGGCAGGGAGTGACTTCCAGGACTTCGAACTCTTCTTGGAGAAAATTGTGGCCAGAATGTGTCCTCGAGAAGGATTTTGAAGGGTTTGAGGCTGACCCTGACGACCCAACGCCTGTTGTGGAATCTATTGTGTCTTTGGGGAAGTCCATGTGGTTGGATGTGAGTGGCGAGGATGTGGAAGAGTTGGTGGAGCACCACAGGGAAGAGCTAACCACTGAAGAACTGCAACACATTCAACTGGACCAGCAACAGACCACAGCTGAGGAACTTGCTTCAGAGGAGGAGGAAGAGAGAGGGAAGGAGGTGCCTTCTTCAGATTAAGGAGATTTGTGCGATGTGGAGTAGGGTGCAAGCTTTTGCTGAGGAATATCACCCTGACCAAGCTGAAACAAACCATATCTGCAACATGTTCAGTGACAAAACCTTGGCCCACTTCAGGCTAATCTTAAAGAGGCACCAGAAACAGAGCTCTCTGGACAGTTTTTTTGTGCTACAGGGGTCCAGTGACTCTCAAGCTGGTCCTAGTGCCATTAAAAGACAAAGAAGAGAAGTAACCCCAGAGAGGGACTTGATACCTGAAGTCATTATGGAGGGGGATTTCCCTTCCAAACAATAACCTTTCCTCCTCCCTCTCCCCTCCTCCCTGTCTTCCATACGCCAACAAGAGTCTTCAAGACAGGTATGTAATAATGATTTAAATGTTCATTTATATGTAATTGTCATTGTTTTGTGTATGTAAAACTATAGTTAAACTTTACAAAATGTATTTTTTTTTTATTATTTTTGGGTGTCTGGAACGGATTAATTGTATTTACATTAATTCTTATGGGAAATATTGCTTCAAATTTAGGCCGACCTTCTGGAACGGATTACAGCTGATATTTGGGGTTCCACTGTATATCCATTACATCAGTTTCCAAATACCACTTGCCTTTGCTCACTTCCATCTAACATCCTTGCATACTGCTGCTTGTTTATACGCTATAGTACCAAATATATAAATCATTCACATTCTCATACCTTGGTTTGGTGACTGCCTTTGCTCTGTGTTCAGCATCGGTGGGTGCTTTAGGGTCGATCTGAATCATCTTTTCATACATGTCCTAGGTAAAGTGAAAAATTTACATTACAGCTGATACAATATACAGTCTATATACTATATATTAAAAATAACACTGTACTGTAGTATGAAAGCAAAATAACAAAAAGTAATTTTCCACTTCACACCTTAACAAGATTAAAATTTCCTTGCCTTTCTTAATTTTGGTTTTTCTCTTGCCTTCGCCAACTCATCTTCCAGATATGTTCGAACTCCCATTTTAATGTCCATAACGCAAGGAAGAGTATAACTGCTTAACAAGTCTTCAAGCTGGAGGTATTTCTCTCCATCTGTTCCTTCCACCTGGCAAGAGGAAGGAATATGTGGTTAATTTGCTTCCCAGAGAAACACACATTCTTTACCAGTTCTAATAACGTTTTGCAGACTAGCTCAAAGACTGAAGCCACTATATCATGGTACTGTACTCATCATACTGTAATGCTTTTTAGAAAGTTCATACCAAAAGTATATTGTATCTATGGCAAATAAAAAAATTATAGATGTTCCAGTATAAAATCTTTCTCAAATTTTGAAAAAGATTTTTGACAAAAATTTTCAAAAGAGATTCTCAACTCTAAGCAATGTTTCATTTAGATACTTATTAGCACTTTATGATACTGAATAATTCACTTGGGAATAGAGTTGCAAATATACATTATGATAAACTATTTTATAGAATTGAATTCCAAGGGGAAAAACTTCGGTATGCAGTAAAACCCCAGTATCAGCAGATTCAGTATCCACAGTTTCAGTTATCCATGGTTTACTGTGGCCCAAATATAACCTTTGATTTTGCTTAATAATGGCCACAAAGCACAAAAGAAACAATGATGGCTGTTCTTCAAAGCCTAAGAGAAGCCATGAAGTGCTTCCCATAAGTGAGAAAGTGATAATTCTAGACTTTGTGAGCGTAATTTATCAATTAAACTTTATCATAAGTATGCATTTAAAAGAAAAATGACTAATATATAGGGTTCGCTACTATCCATGGTTTCAGGTGTCCACGGAAGGTCTTGGAATGTATCCCCCGCAGATACGGGGGGACTACTGTATAAGGATGCATCATCTACTGCATACATATTGTATCACATTTAACAAACTGGATACTTTTTTAATATAAACACTAACTCTTTTGAGCAACCTGATAAACAATGAGGGTAAAGTACAGTGAGTTCCTACTAAATGATAAACTGATTAACATATAATTTGGTTGTGACAAGGGCTATATTAGTGAGTAAATTTGTTTAACGCAGAAAAAAGCATTGCTGAAATCATACTATACCTAGGTTAGCAAAGCATCTGATTTATTGGTTCAATGGAAATGTCACTCTGGTGGCTAAAGCTCTCACTTCACAAGGTGAGGGTCTGGGTTTGATTCCCAGCGAGGGTAGAAACATTGGGTGTCTTTCTTTACACCTGTTGTCTATGTTCACCCATCAGTAAAATGGGTACCTGGGTGTTAGTCGACTGGTGTAGGTTACATCCTGGGACACTGACCTAATTTGCCTGAAATGCTCTGCATAACAAGGGGCTTTCTATATACTAGTAGTATGTCATTGATGTCAGCTAGGCCTGTATACCATGTACATGTACTTGTAGTAAATAAAGATATTATTATTATTGTCTGACTTTTTTGGGTTATCCTAAGTAATTTACACATATGTTATTATTATGCAATAATCACAAACAAGCAATATAAGATAAAAAAACAACTCCCCCATTGGTTGTTTTTAGTATGTTACTATGTATGATAATTGTATTTATGTGGATCTGTATCTAAATAAACTTAAAATCTCTTCCACATGCAACCTCATATATTTGTCTTACCCATTTTTTAAATATATACTCAAATAATAAAGGACTGTAAATCTAGGTGTACCAAACAGTACTACAGTACCTATCAGTACATATTTTTTATACTGTTAAGTATTTTTTTTATAATCAAACTGAGATGCAGGAACTTACCACTCCTGTATAACGTGGAACATAAGGTCGCAAAATATCTGCCGAGATGGCTTCCAGCGCTTTTTCTTCTACAGGACATAACTTCTTCAAGATGGTTCCTTGCTTATATCCAGCTCGGAAATTTCCTGCAAGTAAAGCAAATGTTTAAAATACATGAGGCCATGACCTAACAACAAAAAGTACATAATCCATGTTCCTATCAACTTTCATAATTAAGTAATGGTATATCCCCATGATTTATCAACAATAACTGACTACAGTACGTAGTGATTACCAAAAGAATCAAGAGTAGTTTCTGAAAAAAATACCTCAAGGAAGGTTCCTTGATGCTGGTGAGGGGCTCATGATCTAGGGAACTGGATCTGTGTTCAGTTCCCTGAATTAAGCCTGAATACCTTCCATCCCCCCCACAGGCACTGTATAATCCTACAGGTTTAGCGCTTCCCCCTTGATTATAATAATAATAATCCTGAAAAACACTAACAAACAGGACATTATAAAAAGCCTATGTATTTCATTGTACATAACAAAGGTTTGCTTGTTTGCCAGAATCAAATCAAGCAGGTCATTTTCCCCTCGTTGGATCTATCATAAACTGCTTAAAAAAAAAGTACTGGATCACCTCTATTTGGTTGATCGAATTGTGGTTCCTAGTCAATTCTATTAAAGTTAAAATCCCATATTATTATTATTATAATCAAGGGGGGAGCGCTAAACCCGTAGGATTATGCAGCGCCTGTGGGAGGGATGTGGAAGGTATTCAGACTTAATTCAAGGAACTGAAGCACAGATCCAATTCCCTAGATCAAGAGCCCCTCACCAGCGTCAAGGAACCTCCCTTGAGGGGTAAAATCCCATAAAATTATTCCATTTTAAAACGGTCATGTAAAAATAATGGAGTAAAAGACTAGGATTTATAGGATCCTCCTGGAACAGTACTGTGTGGTGTATCTTTTTATATTAAGTGGAAAACCTTCCATCACATCTATACTGTGATCTTTTATTTTTACCAGGTGGACTAGGGTAAGGTCTTGGTCACATGACCCAAAGCTCATATTGTAATTTTGAAAATAATTTTTAACTAGAATAAACTCAATAAATTTCTCTAATATTAAGTACATAGTTTTTAAGGACTAGAATAAGCTGCCCCTAATGTCATGGCATGTCAGTGGCTCTCCTTGCACTCAATTTACATTGTAACTACCGATACCTATGTAATCTGCAATGAAATAAAATTTGTTTGTTTGTTTGTTTGAGTGCGTCATTATGTCTAGCACATAGGACGAATGAGCTAGTCAGTGCTTGGGCTGTTACATCAAGCTATGAAAATCTTCCCAGTACCACACAGGCGAAATTAAATGACAAATATGATGCTAGGGAGAGACTTGTTTGTTTTATGCTCAGCAAGGAAGATGACTGTAACATTCCTTTCACTGACTTTGAACTTGATGCAGCACTAACTAAAGGCAACTCCACGTCGCCTGGTGAGGATGGTATTACCTACAATATACTAAGATTGCTGTGTTGAGTACCAGGCAATCCTTTACTCGAATTATACAACATGAGTTATGTAACTGGGGAGCTCCCTAAATCTTGGACCAACAGCCTGATCATTCCCATTCCTAAGCCCAATCAACAAAATTCATTTCGCCCAATATCTCTTACTAGCTGCTTATGTAAAACATTTGAGAGGATGATTCTGAATCGTCTCATGTACAGAATCAAAAATGTTTTGTCCCCCCGATTGCATGGTTTCATGCATGGAAGGAGTGTGCACCAATGTTTAGCTACCTTTCTCACTCTGCACACTGATAGCTCATACACTACCTTCCTTGACCTTAAATCTGCTTTTGATGTTGCCAACAGACATGTAATCATTAGTGAACTTGCCAGAATGGATGTTGGAGGATGGCTTCTCCGCTGGATTAAGGGCTACCTGTCCAACAGAAAGTCTTCTGTGTTGTTCCAGGGGCATAGAAGTATAACTAAAGACTTTGAATTAGGAACCCCACAGGGAGGTGTGCTCAGTCCCACTCTATTCAATATTCTAATTAATGCCTTACTTAATGCTATGCCTAGCCAGCCCCATCATTATATGATCAGTTTTGCTGATGATATAATGATTCACACCACCGATTCTCCAACACCCAAAACATCCTTAACCATGTACTAGCCTCGTGTCAGGACCTAGGGTTGATAATCTCTACTGATAAAACAAAAATACTCAATAGGCGTCCTCCTCGACAGAGAGGCACTGTTCGCCAGATCCAGTTGCATGATGGGTCTCTTCTAGAATATGTAAACAGATACAGGTATCTAGGCTTTGAGGTCCCACTACTTGGACCTGTTGTAACGAGACTTTGTCGTCAATACAAAGAAAGGTTGAGAGCACTTAGAGTTGTGGCAGGGTTTCACCCCAGGTATGGTGCTAATGTTAAAATTGTGAAAATGATGTATCTTGCTTATATTAGATCATTAGTTGATTATGCTGCGCCACTACTTGCTCTTGTGTCTGACTGGAAGCTTGGAGGGCTGGAAAAACTGCAGAACGAAGCAATGAGGATCATTTTAGGATGCCCTCGTACTGCCAAAATTTTAAATATGCAGAAAGAACTTGATATTCCAAGCATCAGAGATCGTGTTACTGAAAGAAATATCCTAATTGGGGTTAATATGCTCAGGCAAGCCCATTCAAACCCCTGCACAGAAGCCCTCCAAACTTTCCTCAGCACTGGTGAACATCCCTCCAGATGGATCGAAAAACTGGAACCGACCTCCGCATGAATCAGATACATGATCTGTGGCAAGTAAGGCAACAGCGGCACTTCTCCGCTCCATGGAATATTACCCCATTCCAAACTACCATCCCTCCATTTCCCCCCAAACTACTTCTTAAATCACAACCAAAGCTTCGCCTTGAAGCCAAACATGATGCCTTAAGCTGTATTGATAATTTAGCCAAACAGCACACTCTCTCACAAATTATTTACGTTGATGGTTCAGTTCACCAATCCACTGGTGCAGCTGGTAGTGCTGCTGTTGTCATACAGAGTGATGGCTCTCTTAAAGAAATTGGAGCACGCATCAATAACTGGGCCTCTACCCTTCAGACAGAACTGTTTGCCATACTCCTTGCACTCAAATGCGTCCATGTATCTAAGGTTAACTCTCTAATTGTAACTGATTCTCTGTCATCCATAAATGCTCTCAACTCATCAAGTATAACTTGTAGCATGCTTGTGTCAGAAGCCAGACACAGGTATGGTAGGATTGTGGATAGTAGAGTCAGAGTGCACATGCTGTGGATTCCATCTCACATTGGTCTTCAGATGCATGATAGAACTGATAAATTGGCTAAGTTTTATGCTTTCAAAGAGGGGGTAGATTACAATCTTGGCTTGTCAGTTAGCAGTTTGAGAACAATAATACGAAAAGAACTAGAACTGAATTTTATTGACTTAATACTCAGGGAGATTGACACCAGTCAGTCCATCTATCATCATTCTATCATGCAGGAGGAGCCACATGTCTATGGTGCATCCAACAAAATAAGCAGACTCTTGGATGTCACCACCGCCCGCCTCCGGCTGGGTTACAAGTATCTTTGGCAGGTTAAATCACAACCACCAGATGTAGACCAAACAAAATGTAAACTTTGTCAGTTGGATTTTTGTCACACCCTGCGTCATTATGTACTGGAGTTAGTTTAGTTTGATATCTTTATTATGCACCCCATACCCATCCTGTGGGCGGTAGTCAAAAGATTACAGAGGTACATAATGGGTCCAGGGACTGGACCTCAAAGTTTGATAGCTGAGCAAGTTACAAAGGTAATGAACTCAGATGGTCACAATCATGACAAGTTACAAAGGTATTTGCAGATTACAGAGGTATATATAGGGTCCAGAGACTGGGCCCCAAAGTTTTGATAGCTGAACAAGGTACAATGGTAATTAATTCACTAGTTACAAGGTAATGAATCATGTAAGTAAATTTACTTACGTCTGTACATGGTTGCACTCATGAACAAATTATAAAGCAATGAGCAATCTATTAGTCTACACCCAGCCACAACTGTAATGAGTTATTGGTGCAAATTTTAATTGTTGGGTCACACACACACACATATACATATACACATACACACGCATACATGTATATACATAAACACATACACATACACACATGTACATACACACACACACACACACACACACGTGTCAATGCTTTATTTACAGGGAGCAAAGTCAGGGTATTTTTCCAGAATGGTCTGTAATATACCACTGTGGATAAAATACTTTGACATATCTTGAACATTTCTGAATGAGTAGTCTCTGAATTCATTAATTTTGTCGCACTCCAGTACATAATGACGCAGGGTGTGACGCACTCCAGTACATAATGACGCAGGGTGTGACGCACTCCAGTACATAATGACGCAGGGTGTGACAATAATCCAACTGACAAAGTTTACATCTTGTTTGGTCTACATCTGGTGGTGGTGATTTAACCTGCCAAAGATACTTGTAACCCAGCCGGAGGCGGGCGGTAGTGACATCCAAGAGTCTGCTTATTTTGGTGGATGCACCATAGACATGTGGCTCCTCCTGCATGATAGAATGATGATAGATGGACTGACTGGTGTCAAACTCCCTGAGTCTTAAGTCAATAAAATTCAGTTGAAGTTCTTTTCGTATTATTGTTCTCAAACTGCTAACTGACAAGCCAAGATTGTAATCTATCCCCTCTTTGAAAGCATAAAACTTAGCCAATTTATCAGTTCTATCATGCATCTGAAGACCAATGTGAGATGGAATCCACAGCATGTGCACTCTGACTCTACTATCCAGAATCCTACCATACCTGTGCCTGGCTTCTGACACGAGCATGCTACAAGTTATACTTGATGAGTTGAGAGCATTTATGGATGACAGAGAATCAGTTACAATTAGAGAGTTAACCTTAGATACATGGACGCATTTGAGTGCAAGGAGTATGGCAAACAGTTCTGTCTGAAGGGTAGAGGCCCAGTACTGGAGTGCGACAAAATTAATGAATTCAGAGACAACTCACTCAGAAATGTTCAAGATATGTCAAAGTATTTTATCCACAGTGGTATATTACAGACCATTCTGGAAAAATACCCTGACTTTGCTCCCTGTAAATAAAGCATTGCTACGTGTGTGTGTGTGTGTGTGTGTGTGTGTGTGTGTGTGTGTGTGTGTGTGTGTGTGTGTGTGTGTGTGTGTGTGTGTGTGTGTGTGTGGGGTGGGGGTCGCGTGTGTTGATTGCCTTTTGTCCTGTGCACATGTCGATTGAAGGCTGGGCCTGTTGTGTGTGCGTGTGTGTGTATGTATATATATGTGTGTGTGTGTATGTGTATATGTAAGTGTGTATGTGTGACCCAACAATAAAATTTGCACCAAGAACTCATTACAGTTGTGACTGGGTGTAGACTAGTGAAGTGTTCATTGCGTTATAATTTGTTCATGATTGTAACCATGTATAAACGTAAGTAAGTAAATTTACTTACATGTTTCATTACCTTTGTAACTTGTGAGTTCATTACCTTTGTAGCTTGTTAGTTCATTACCTTTGTAACTTGCTCAGCTATCATAACTTTGGGGTCCAGTCCCTGGACCCATTATGTACCTCTGTAATCTTTTGACTACCGCCCACAGGATGGGTATGGGGTGCATAATAAAGATATCAAACTAAAACACCAGCGACAGGAGATTCTTTTTTATTTCTTCTGCCCCAAAAATATCACATACGATGTAAAGACGATTAAGAAAGTCAGAATTTGGCAAAAAAAAGCCTGTGACATTATGAGAGAATTGTGTGGTGGATAGCATGACACTACTAAAATAACTAGTCATGGGAGGGGAAGTTTAATAAAAGGAAGGTAGACAGTAACAGAAGAATATGGGGCAACATTCAAGTCATTGTCTTAGTGAATAATAGAGTGCTTAAAGATAACAAAGTGACTACTTTGAAGGTTAGTCTACATTTGTGAGACTACTAGGAAGCTGAAAATTTAATGGTTATATCTATAACGATCATTTTTAAATGAGCTGATGTGGGTAACAGCTCTTAGCTAGTAAATAGTTAGGAATCCTTAACATAACCTTGTAAAACTCTGTGTAAAATAGAAAAAAAAAGTGGACAAGTAAGTCAGCGGAAGGCCTCGGTCACATGACCAAAAGCTCCAGCTACAGGTCATCATAGGTAACACTTGTCTTGTTTCATGACAAACTTTATCTAACCTAACTACTATGAATTCGTTGAGATCTAGATCCATGGAGGGTGAGGGGCTTCTAGCTAAGCAGCTAGTATATTAGCACTCGTCTGATTCATGTCCAACTCTTGTATAATTGACGGGTGCTTATACGCACAAGATTCACAACATTCACAGCAAACTATAACCTCAACTAACACTTAGCAACACAACTTTAATCTTCAGAAGTAAATATATAATTTTAATCCTGGCTAAACATAATCCAGTAAATGCAGTTAGGGGGCGTGGCTGTCTCATGATGGACACACGGAGTATCGAGCCTTCACCTCTGTTCTGCAATGAGCCACACGGGCACTTCACATATAAAAAAAATCATAATACTAAACCTTATTTAAATCTGCTATCTAGTACAATACGACTAAATAACATTTATGCAAGTTTTAACTATTTTTGTCCATGCATCAAGCGTTAAAAAAAAAAAATCAATAACTGGGCAAAATGTTACATACATACCCTGATGCCCTGCAAGTTGTACCCAAGGATATTTGTGCTTCTTGTAAGTCTGGATGAAGGGCGTCCACTGAACAACATTTCGCACCTTTCGCCAGTTGGATGGCTGAAAGATTAAACAAAAACTAGAATCAATCACATGTTCATCAATTGCATCAACCTATCTTTAAAAGTTAATCAGTGAATGACAAATGAAAAGCCAGTATTATGGATTAATATAAAATGTCATCAGCACATACTTCATACAGAACATAGGATGCCATCTTTTACGGGTTGATATCCTACCTCAGCTCATTTCAAAGCCAACTTATAAGCTGGAAAGCTTCGAAAATTAACTGATATGTTACCTTTAAAGATTCATGAACCACTTCACAATGGCACGGAGATAAAGACAGAGGAGAAACTAAACATGATAACGAAAAAGATCTGGGTGTAAACATTACACTGAACATTATCGCTGGAGGAACACAGCTGTATGAATTTGGCAGACTATGTGAGACTAGTGAATATCAGAATAGTCTTAAGGACCTTAGGGTAATTAATGATATAAAATACCAACAGTCCAAAATGCAGTTACAACAAAAGAAAGGAAAAAAAGAACACTGCAGTTAAACACAAAAAAAACAGGAAAGAGGAACCTGCCTAGAATGGGTCAATACGCCCATGCTAGGCATTTTCTACTTATCCGATACAAGACCCGTCTATTGTAATGATGCATCTCTGCGTATATACCGTGCTGAAATGGGGAAAATGAAAGCTTATACTGTACCCATACAGTAAACTTGTACGAGGATATTTGACAACATTCAATATATTGTGGGACTGTAATTACTGCTGAAGACTAACTGAAACAGTAGAGTATACAATATTCCCCTCATGTGGCCGGATATTTGTGAAGCAGTTGGGTTTTTCAATACACATTTTCCTGGGGTTTTCAAGCTGGTGGGGATAGGCTATTATCAAAATAGGTTCACTTCAACTGAATTCGAAAATTTCCCAGCGAGAATTACACATGCAGACATAGTCACATAACGAATATCAAGACGTAAGATTATTTATAATTACAGATAATTAATACATAAATACTGCGACTTTAGCCTCATAATCACTTTTTGCTTTTCTT
Organism: Cherax destructor; assembly: GCA_009830355.1. Classification (NCBI taxonomy): domain Eukaryota; kingdom Metazoa; phylum Arthropoda; class Malacostraca; order Decapoda; family Parastacidae; genus Cherax; species Cherax destructor. The sequence continues at coordinate 208,232 of WNWK01001390.1, forward strand.
ATTTCTTTTTTTATTTCTCTCTTTAATTGAATATATTGATTTCTTAACTGCCCATCCCCTCTTTTGATACGCCTATATATGCCTCTCTTTTGACCAATGAGATGCTTTAATCTATTGTTTATCCATTAGGGATCATTTTTGTTAGATCTAATTTCCCTACTTGGAACAAAAGTTGTCTGGGCAGCTATAACTATGCTCTGAAAAACGTCATATTGGCAACCAACACCAGCTACCTGACTCATAGTCAGGTCATCCCAATTTAGCCCACCCAGGTAATTTCTCAGCCCCATGAAGTCGGCCAAGCGGAAGTCTGGAACAAAGACTTGATTGCAGTTATCTGGGTAATTCCATGATATATTGAAACTAAGTGATTTATGATTGCTTTCCCAAGCTCATCATTAACCTCAAGATTATTAATTAGTGATTCTTTGTTAGCAAGAACCAAGTCAAGCAGGTTGTTTCCTCTAGTTGGTTCTGTCACAAACTGTTTTAAAAAGCAATCCTGAACCGTATCAAGAAAGTCACTAGACTCAAGATTTAATGTCACATTGTTCCAATCAATTTGTCTATAGTTAAAATCTCCCATTAACACAACATTTTCATATCTAGACGCTTTATGAATTTCGCCCCATAGCAGCTTACTGCACTCCCTATCAAGGTTTCGGGGCCTATAAATCACACCCAAAACTAATTTTTCACGACCATCGAGAAACTGTAGCCAAACAGATTCTGTGTCTGATGTTTCTAAACTTATATCTTGTCTAACACAACAATTTAAATTATCTATGACATACATCGCCACTCCACCACCCTTCCTGTTGACCCTATCAGTGTGGAATAGTTTATAACCCTGTATGTTGCATTCAGAAGGCATTTCTCTATCTTTCAAGTTGAACCAGGTCTCCGTTATAGCAATAATATCTATATTACCTGCACTTGCAAGTAATCTCAGCTCATCTATCTTATTTCTTAAACTCCTACTATTTATATAGTAAACCTTAAGGGAGCTAGTCACTTGTTGCCCTCTACTATCTCTTGTTTGTTGAACAATTGGCTTTGCCTTTACTAGAACTTTATTTTGAATATTGTCTTTTAAACATATCCCTGAGGTATCCTGGTAATATCTGCTGTTTTCAACCCTAACACTGCAGCCTGATTGTTTCCCACAAACACCCATACATCTATAATCTATCAGTTTAAAGTCCTAGACAAGTCACCAATGATCCCCTCAATCGAATTGGCTAATGCAACCACTCCACACCCAGAGAGATAAACCCCATCCCTTGCATACATATCAAGTTTGCCATAGAATTTGTCCTAGTTATCAATGAATGGGATTTCAAGTTTCTTGCAGTACCTGTCTAGCCAGCAATTTATACCAATTGCCCTAGACATCCATTCATTGCCCACTTCCCTTCTAGGCAAGATGCTACATATGATTGGGATCCCTCCCTTAGACCTGACTACATCTATGGCTGATCTGTACTTATCCAGCAGCTCCTGTCTTCTGCCCTTCCCGATGTCATTTCCACCAGCACTAAGACAGATAATGGGCTTGTTCCCATTACCTGACATAATATTATCCAACCTGCTGACTATGTCACGAACAACAGCTCCTGGGAGGTACACCTCTGTCTAACCTTCCTATCTCTGTTACAAAAGCACGGTCCATAATGCTTGACCTGATGGCTCCACGAATCAGAACTATTCTTCCTTGATTAACAGGGTACAGCCTCTGGTACTTTAACCTCCTCCTATCTCTGTACAAAACACTCGGTCCTTCAGTACTATTCTTGATATGCTGAGAAGTCCCACAATCAGAATATTACCTTGATTTACAAGCAGTGGTACTTTAACCTCACTAACCACTGAAATACACTGTCCTTCAGTACATTCTTGATAATTGAAGTCACGAAAGCTTGAATTTCGTATTCTTTCACAGTGGTTGTTTTATATTTGATATCACCTGTTTACTGTGATTTATGATTATATATATATATATATATATATATATATATATATACATACACACACACACAAGTGTGTGTGTGTGTGTGTGTGTGTGTAACGTATAATGATATAACCTCAACAGCCTAATGAAAATCAAAACTGCTCGTCAGATTATAAGGTTATCAGTAGGTCAGACTAGAAGGTTATCAGCAGGTAAGACTATAAAATTATCAGCAGGTAAGACTATAAGGTTATTAGCAGGTAAGACCTAAGACGGGGGAAAGAAGAGTTTACAAAGGATGACAAAGATGTACAGGATTTGAGGAGGTGAACAGCAGATCCAAGAAAGCAATTAAGTGGAACATTTCTGGAAATTCGAGGATAAAGGAAAGAAAGCAGAGGCTTAGAAGTACCACCATAAGGATTAAGATGCCAAGACATGACAATGCATCACTATGAACACTGAGAGAAGGTACAGAAGCACTGTGTGATTTGTGAATAAACAGTGTAGAAAACCGACAAGTTGATAAATGAGACACTAGTGCAACGTTTGGGTATCTTTATTCTGGAAATGTTGCACCAGTCAGCGGCTTCTTCGCTCCAATGACTTGACTTTTGTCAAGACTGATGGATTGAACACATCGACTCCAGGCTGAGGGAGTGATTATTTCCAAGCTCCTCCTCACTGTATGATTTGCTTTAATCTGAAATAAGTCACTGGAAACAGCAGCTACCAGAGCTGGAAAACTGTGAATGTCCTCTAGATAAACAAATAGGGGAGAGTACCAGAAAAGTGCTGGAGCACCATGTAATACAGAGAAAGTCTGGTATCTGGGGAAAAACCCAATTATTTCATCTCTTCACTCGCTATAGTTCCTTGCTATCTCAAAATATAGACACTGACAAGTTTGTGAAGATTACCTACGATCTGTCCTGATTTCATCTGAAACTTTTAAACACTAATGAGAGATCACATAATGTGAAAATTACAAATTAGTGAAGTTTCACAAGACAATAATTGTATTGAGAACGCCAGAATGTCGCGAACAGGGTAGGGAGAATTTTTGTCTCAATTTCTGCAGTTTTGTAAGCACCATACCTCAGCTAGACTATATTATTTCCCTATTCCTCTGTGTATCTCGTAAAGCCAGTCTCCTAAGTTTATGTTTTGTGATGCTAATATATCGCTGTCAAGTACACTGGACTTCGTGGAATGATCAATTTTTAGTGGAGACTCGTCAAGGTGGCGCCAGCCGCCAGTGTTGCACTTAATGTTAAGGTAGTTAGTCAACATTTCTTTATTACTCTGACCTTGGTTACGAACACAGAGAAATGGACAAATTTGTTCTATTGGGTAATTATGTATAACGGGTACCCATGCAATTAATGTAGAGTCCGTAAAACAAGTGAAATCCGTGGCTATAAAAAATTACATCAAACTGGGCAAATTACACAGTGGTTGATTATTATTATTATATAATGGCTAAGACTTAAAATATTCTTGACTGGTGCTGTACACTAACTGCCTCCTTCAGGGCAGGCGAAATTACTGATCTGGAGAGTGTACAGAGAACTTTCACGGCACACATAAGTACGATAAAGCACCTAAATTATTGGGAACGGTTGAAGTCCCTTGATTTGTATTCCCTGGAACGCAGGCGAGAAAGATACATGATAATGTACACTTGGAAAATCCTATAGGGATTAGTATCAAACCTGCACACGAAAATCACTTCCTACGAAAGCAAAAGACTAGGCAGGAGATGCAACATTTCCCCACCGAAAAGCAGGGGCGCCACGTGTACACTAAGAGACAATACAACAGGTGTCAGGGGCCCAAGACTGTTCAACTGCCTCCCAGCATACATAGGGGGATTACCAATAGACCCCTGGCTGTCTTCAAGAAGGCACTGGACAGGCACCTCAAGTCAGTACCTGGTCAGCCGGACTGTGGTTCTTACGTCGGTTTACGTGCGGCCAGCAGTAACAGCCTGGTTGATCAGACCTTGATCCACCACGAGGCCTGGTCTGAGACCGGGACGCGGGGACGTTGACCCCCGAAGCCCTCTCCAGGTATACTCCAGGTATATACTAATGAGGTGAAGAATAACCTTGCACGAGTTTTTTTTTACCTAATACAATAACATGTTTTACATTACACATTCATGAGAACAACAACCAGAGAGTGTTTAAAAAAGGGAAATCCTGTTTCAAGAACCTACTAGTTCTATAACAAAGCACTGAAGTCTAAACAGGAAATAGAATAATGAGTGGACCTCATTTTCTTGGACTACAAGAGGGTATCTGGGAGATACAGGCAGGGTTAGCAGAAAAATGAACTACAACGAATATTAATAAAAAGACAGGGTCTGGGGGCCACTGATCAACAGGCTGTGATGACTATGTGCTTCTTCGAACCGAAGGCAGCAGTAGCCTGACTGACCAGGTGGTTAACGGAAGTCTGACCATAAGCCAGGCTGTAAAAGTAAAAAGAAAATCTGATATCAGTGGTCGGTACGGGGTACCATAACCATTACTAATGTTCCTGATATATTTAATTGACATGCCAGAGACATAAATCATGTGTATCCCTGCTTACAGACCTATGTAAGCCAGACAAGTGGCTACTGGAGTACAACTGCAAAATTATGCACACAGAGGGAAGAGAAGACCAGAAACGGTTGACAATATCCTTATCACCTTACTGAACCACTAAGTGAGATGGAACACAAAGAAACATGGCTAGCTTTCTTTCCCACTCTGTAACTATCATACAGAGTTACGAATGATAGTTTAACCTGTATTTGCATATTTAAATTACATACATATATAAATAAATCTCAGTTGTGTTTCGCTGAGCACCCACCCTTAGTGGACCCATAACATCTGCTACTGTCAGTAAAGTAACTACAGTTTATTAACGACTAGTATTTACATACTAATTACTACCACACATGTATGCCTGCGTCATGTTCTATAAATATTGTAGCCTTCGCAATCTGATACTTATAATTCTTTGGTATACCCTCTAGGAAAAAAATGAATGTTATATGCGATATCTTGCAGGCGTTAAGATCTGTCCAAATAAGTATTTTCGACACCCTCGGTTATCTTGCTTGTTTTTTAACTGTTATAATCTTCGAAGTCCGTTATTTTTGTCTTTGAAATATATAGGGTCTAGAGAAATGCACTCCGTGACAGACTCACCAATTAAGTTATTCCAATCACTAATAAAGTTATGTTACTTTGGCATCTCAAGTTACTTGTAGTTCGTGAAATTTAAAGTTTGTCGACTGGACCTAAGCTATTAAAACATCAATTCATATTCACACTTAAATTAAAAAATACATTATACCCTAAAATAGGGTCTGCAAATGCAGAGATAAATGCTTCTCAAGTGTATATATACCTCATTCTAAGTATTAGAACCTAAGAGGAAATTAGATTCTATGTCAAATTTACCAGCAAGCTACATTCGTAATAAATTATGCATACAACACCTGTTTTCCACTACATTTAAGACTCTTGTTGACCTTTTAGGATCTAGTTCCATTGCCTTTAGTGTTTCCATGTTCTCTTGCTCTACCATTCAAATAATACACATAATTCATAATGAATTAGCCGCTTTGGCGAGAAAATCTAATCTAGATCCATTAAGCTAGTGATCTAGAATTGTTACCCTGCTAACTGCTCCCACATCAACATATATTAAATAATTTCTATTCTCATCAGGTGTTTTTTTCTAAAGGCAGGGCTTTCCCGTTAAATACTTGATCATCACTAGATCGAAGTACTTACTACCGACACAATGGTGAATAAGACGTGCAACATCTGGGTATCTTTAATTAAGACTTGGTTCACCTAGCAGGAACTTTATCAATTTAATACAGACATGAGAAAGATAATTTACATAGTAACCATAAAGGCGGTACCCCCACACACACACAGGACTACAAAGGGATCTGGACAGGCTGTAAGCCTGGTCTAACAACTGGCTCCTGGACTCACGAAATCCTAATAACACGATTGCAAACAAACCACGGTAAGGGTTGGGGTGGCTCCTGGAGTTTAACCTCGCCAAATGCAAAGTCGTGAAGATTGGGGAAGGTCAAAGAAGACCGTAGAGTATAAATTAGGGGGGAACCAAAAACGGCAAACCTCACTCAAGTAAAAGGGTCTTGGGGTGAGTATAATATCGAGCACATCTCCTGAGGTGTACATCAACCAAATAACTAGCATATGGTCGCCTGGCAAACCTAAGAATAGAGTTTTGACACCTGAATAAGAAATCATTCAAGACACTACACCGTGTAGGTCAGGCTCATATTTGCAGCACCAGTATGGAACCCACACCTGGTCAAGCACGTCAAGAAATTAGAGAAAGTGCAAAGGTTTGCAACAAGACTAGTCCTGAAGCTAAGGGGTATGTCCTATGAGGATAGTTTAAGGGAAATTAACCTGACAACACTAAAGGACAGGAGAGATAGGGAGGACATGATAACGACATATAAAATACTGAGAGGAATTGACAGGTCGGATAGGGGCAGGATGTTTCAGAGATGGGACATAACAACAAGAGAACATAACTGGAAGTTGAAAAATCAGATGAGTCACGGGGATGTTAGGAAGTATTTCTTCAGTCATAGAGTTGTCAGGAAGTGGAACAATCTGGAGAGTGGTATAGTGGAGGCAGGATGTATACATAGCTTTAAGAAGAAATACGACAAAGCTCGGAGCATGGAGAGTGGACCTAGTAGCGACCAGCGAAAAGGCGGGGTCAGGAGCTGTAAATCAAATCCTGCAACTACATATAGGTGAGTACACACAGGTGTGTGTGTGTACTAACAGCCAAGCACATGAGTGACATATCAGTTGTTTGAGGTAGCAAGAGTGTAGGTGTCACTGATGGATTTCTCACATCAACTTTTCTCTTTCCTGTCACTTAACACTTCCTATCACCCTCTGCGTCTCAAGAAATCAAACTACTTTTAAAATCACTGATAAGTTTGTAACATCTCAAGCGATTCTTAAGATAGTTACGAGTGTCATCGTAAATATATGATAATTATTTTATCACATTATAATTATAATAAAAGCGAACATTAAATCCGTATGGGTCATACACTTTCATAACTCCTGAAACTGACACGATATACATTAAAGTTTCAGTATCAGAACCAGCACATTGCTTTATTTATTAAGATGACGAGGAACTAGGATGGTCATTTACAGCTCTTGAAAATACCGTTGTTGCCCTCGCATGTAATTGATGAGTTTGCTCAACTTTCACACGCTGTTTCCACGAAAAACAAGAATGGGCAGCAATTATAAATTTAACTGTAAACACCGAGTGCAATGCAATCCTAATCATCATAAACGTTGCTATTATTATTCTCATTAAATTCAGTATATGGTCCTCTGTCGTATTCTCTCTCTCTCTAATATATATATATATATATATATATATATTATATATATATATATATATATATATATATATATATATATATATATATATATATATATATATATATATATTAGACAGCAGGACTCGAACCCAAGTCGTCAGCTTGGGTTCGAATGAAGCTAGCTGCCAACCTGACGCCGGAATTATGAAAAAAATATGGCTTACAATCCTACAGTCTACCTCACGTTATGTGGCATCTGTAGCTTAGTGATTTATGACGTCAGAGTGGCAGCTTGCTACACTCGTGGAGAGCTGACAGCTAAGGTACGAATACTGCTGGCTGAGATATGAATTTGCATGTATATTAGCTTGTTTCTGCGAGGGGCATTGAATATTTATATATATAAATTTTGTAAAACCACAACTTAATTATGACAAAGCGCCAGTATCATAAGGTTATATTGTAGGGCATCTTCAGCTGGAATAAGTAAAATACGAGTTTACCCTCACCACGAGGAACTATGACCTGACTTCCATTGACCTGATCTGAATGGCTGATGAGTGACTTGGATTGATTTAACCCTGAAGAGTTTAACATTGTTCTCACTGCCTCTCACAACTCTTTTGTCAAGCCTTTTACTGAGATCATTACTGATTTGAGGACGACCTCGTGTTGTAAAATTATATTATCCTTCAGATAAATTGAAGTTTGATAAAGCTACACTGAACAAGACGTCTCTTTAATTACACCAATTCAGCAGAAAATTATATAAAGAGACTAACTGTTGAATCTATCTTTATTACATCTTAAGGGTAATTTAATTTTACTACAATAGTTCGCGCTGAAATCAATAATCATCTCAACGAATGGCTTGACAATATACGTATAAGAGGTAATGAATACTGTTAATTCGACTCACTGTTGTCAGTACCCTTGTCCGAAGGTGCCCAAAGACACACGAATCCGGGTATGGACCAAGGTGCCCAAAGACACACGCGAATCTGGGTACGGACGAAGGAACCTAAAGGCACAAGCGAATCCGGGTACGGACGAAGGAACCCAAAGGCACAAGTGAATCCGGGTACAAACTAGGGAACCTAGAGACAAGCGAATCCGGGTACGGACGAAGGTGCTCAAACAGCCGCTCGGCGCCAACTGACTGGCATGTTCTGTCCTCTCTCAAGGATACACTCACAATTAATTAAGACAGGAATTCCTTCAAAAGTAACACTGTTTGATAACCTAAAAAATACTAAATACACAAACAGGGATCACCTCATGTGCAACGCTGTTAAGGTGTCCCATAGCTCAACTACTAGCGCACTCGGCTCACACACTTAAGCCCGGGGGTCGATCCCAGGTACGAGTGGAAACATTAGGACGTGTTTCCGGCACCTGCTGTCCATGTTCACCTATCAGTAAAATAGGTACCTGGGTGTTAGTCGACTGGTTTGGGTCGCATCCTGGGGATAAAATTGACCTAATTTGCCCAAAATGCTCTGCATAACAAGGCTTTCTATATAGTAGTATGTCATTGATGTCAGCTAGGCCTGTATACCTTGTACATGTACTTGTAGAAATAAAAATTATTATTATTATTTAGTAAGAAGGCAAATGACTGCCAATAACTTGAGAAATGTATACGAAAGCATTCATGTATCGAATTAATCACTGTGTAAAGACCACTGTTAGGTAAAAAGACTCAGGAGCAACTAATAAAAAATTTCATTATGACTACGTTTCGCTCATCAGGAGCCTTATCCAACTATTACAAGGACACAGTGGATTAAGGAAAATATTTAGTGAACGTAGCATTAATAAATGTCTCGATATTTGATCATGTGTACTTTGAAATTACACACTGTCAGTAATTCAACCAATATTTATACTGTCAGGATAACCTAAATTAAACATGAATAATTATCCCGCAAACTAATCAAGATAACAAGAAAAAATACAACACTGGAATTATCTCGTGTAATTCTGTCTGGATAACATAACTATAGCTAGACAGTAATTACATGTATAAGCCTTAGGGTAACCTAAATATAACACCTGATAAAGGAATTACCTCAAATGCAACTTAAAATAATCTAAAAACAGCTACAGCTTAAACTCTACTTACTAATCAATGTCATGGAAAAACTGTACAATCAATCCGAGCTTATCATAAAAACAGACGTGTAATCAACAGGCCAATGGCACATATGAACCCAGATGGAAACATAACAGACAATTAGATGAGTGCTGAATATTTCGGCATGATACTGAGGACCTCTTCGTCAAATTACAATTTGAAGAGCGCCTCAGTGTGAGGTCCAGATATACAGTACTCATATTCTGTTTTACTGGTTAGTTTGTGACATTGAGGGCAAGGATGTTATAGATACAAACTGCAAATAAACTTATATGAACATAGAGTACAGTATTTATAATCTTACAAAGTACTGGAGGGACATAATTGGGATACAAGAACACAATACAGGAGGAAGAAGCCGACCTTAGGGTCCCTGGCGGGGATCTCGTAGGCCTCGTCTGCAGAGAGATCATCATGGTGGGCTGTGTCGTACTCTGTAGGAAGAGGCAGGAGCAGCCTCCTGGTATATGACTCGTATCCTGGGGAGAGATTGAGAGGTCCTGCCACCAGGCTCTTGATGTTGACCAGCGCCTCTTGCAGGGGTATTGGAGTACCCCCAGCACTGCTGACCCTGATAGCAAGAGGCTTGGACGTCGTCTCCGCCGCCTTCTCAGAGTTCAGCATCTTGACGCAAAGTTCCATGCCTGCTAGAGGTTGAAGGAGAGGAGGGAACTCTGACGTCTGGGCACTTCACTGAGGCACTCTTAAGTGGCACTATGAAAAGCGAACACAAGTAGGATGGTGCACGGACAGAGGCGCACTGGCCACTGAGTACACGCAGCCTAGTAATGTGGAATTATAGTGGGACAAGCTCCGCTTATCTCTCTATCTTATCAGACATGTCTAGGCACATGTCTTACGGACGATGCCACTTGTGACCGCAATTTAGGTGCCGTATACACTCGCATTCCTTTCCTCCAGTATGTTTTAAGTTTTCTACGATAAAAAAACGTTAGAAATTCGATAATCTGAAAATGAATCAAGTTATTTAAAGAAAATCTAGCATATTCGGTAAACCATAGGTTAAAATAAAGTTAAACAAAATCCAGTATTTTAATCAGAGACAAACAATAAGGAAGTGTCTGTAATATACGTCATTTCCTACAGTGACGACAGTATACCTAACTCAATATAAAGAGAGGGGGACTGCACTACATGGTTTCTTATAACAAAACATGCGTAAGCTTCACATCCGCATTAACCAGGAGCATAAACAACGTCAGATATCCGTGTCCGCATTATCCAGGAGCATAAACAACGTCAGGTATCGGTGTAGTGACTACACAACAAGTATAAATATACTCCTTGATTTTTTGCTCTCGAGGTTGCAACCCTTTATGCTCCCGGTAACTTCTTAGCCGGCCAATAGATGGCAGCACTACCACTAACCAGCCTCGAGACGTCTTGAATAGATGGTAGCACAAAGACTGTGCAACATTGCTCCGAGAGGTCTTGTTAGCCAGACAATATATAGCAGCACCACCACCGTACAATATTGGCCTGAGGCGTCTTATTAGCCAGGCAACAGATGGCACCATTACTAAACACGACACCACGGGTCTGACAGGTCTTGTTAGCTAGGCAATATATGGCAGCAGCACCCATATACCGGTCCGACTTAAACCATTTACAAAGTCACACTAGCAATAATGTTGGTATAATTACCGACAGTATGTTAGGTAACAGGACACAAGTGAAACTAATGTGACATTTTATTGTGGCAACGTTTCGCTCTCCAGGAGCTTTGTCAAGCTTGACAAAGCTCCTGGAGAGCGAAACGTTGCCACGATAAAATGTCACATTAGTTGCACTTGTGTCCGTTTACCCAACAAAGTCATACTAGCACAAAAGATTAGGTTAGGTAAGGTTTGTCAGGAAACAGGACAAGCTTTTCCTGACGCGGGTCTTTAGTCATATGATGACCCGCAGTTGGAGCTTCTGGTCATATGACCGAGGCCTTCTGCTGGCTTACCCTTTAAAATTTATGGTTATAACCATTTGATGTATACACCACAAAAGAGAGAGGACCAGTATATACAGGCGAGGTGGACAAGGACGGGACCAATAGATAATGGAAAAGTAATAGTGGTGGTAGTAGAAAGTAGGGAGAGTATTTTTAGTGGGACAAGATATAGAAAGTAAAGTAGAAGTAAAGCGAGGTCAGTCAAAGGACAAGAAAAAGGAGCACTGCAGGGGAGCTAAGGGCCCACAAGGAGCACTGCAGGAGAGCTAAGGGCCCACAAGGAGCACTGCAGGAGAGCTAAGAGCCCACAAGGAGCACTGCAGGGGAGCTAAAAGCCCACAAGAAGCACTGCAGGGGAGCTAAGGGCCCACAAGGAGCACTGCAGGAGAGCTAAGGGCCCACAAGGAGCACTGCAGGAGAGCTAATGGCCCACAAGTAGAACCAAAAACACAGGGTTGGGAAAACTGAAGGACAGGACACTTTCTACAACCACTACTACTTCCACTACCACTACTTTTCCATCCTCTCTTAGTCCCGTCCTTGGCCAGCTCGCCTATATATATATATACTGGCTCCCTCTCTCTTTTGTGTTACAGAAAATGTCTATAATTATAACCAGTAAGTCAGCGGAAGGCCTCGGTCAGATGACCAAAAGCTCCAGCTGTGGGTTCATCATATGACTAAGACCCGCGTCAGGAAACGCTTGTCCTGTTTCCTGACGAACCTTACATAACCTAACCTCTTTTGTGTAATTGTGACTTGTAAATGTTCCAAGTCAGACCGAAACGTCATAAGCTTCTCTCTATGTGCGGGTTATTTGTGTATTGTTCCAGTCACGGTATTGTGACTTGTTCTTTTAAGACGTATTGTTAGCAGGCAATAGATGGAACCACCACTAAATACAACACTGGTCTGACAGGTCCTGTTAGGCAATAGATGGCAGCACCACTGTATAACACTGGCCTGAGAGGTCTTGTTAGCCACCACTGTATAACACTGGCATGAGAGGTCTTGTTAGCCTGGCAATAGGTGGCAACACCACCATTGTACAACGCTGGCCCAAGAGGCTTTATTAACTAGACAATAGATAGCAACACCACTGTACAATGCTGACCTGAGAGGTCTTGTTAGACAGCAATAGACAGATATTTATTATTATTATAATCACGGGAGCGCTAAACCCGTAGGATTATACAGTTCACTCGGGTGGGGGAGGGGGATGGAAGGAATTCAGGCTCAATTCAGGGAACCAGAGCACAGATCCAATTCCTTAAATCAAGAGCCCCTCACCAGCGTCAAGGAACCTCCCTAGATCCCTAGAGAGGTAATAGACAGATAGCCAAGATGGACGCTCCACTTCATCTCTCAATACAAGTGCGTTTGAATAGTTACGAAATCATTGGGGAATAGTTTATTTAAGAGTGAGCCACGCCACAAGTAATTTATGTATATTCTGGTAGTGGTTTAGAGTAGGTAGCTTGAATTAGTATACCTGTTATATTATTAGTCTTGAAAAAAAAAATCTTATTTATTTTGATGGGATGAACCAGTAGGCCAGCTGACTACAGTTCAATAACCTAATTATGATTTTTATATTCAGGGGAAGCTCTAAACCCGTAGGGGTCCATCGCTTGTGGGAATTAGAGACTATCAGGTTTAATCCAATAAAGGGGAGGACTGGTTCAGTTACTTGCATCAAGAGAACCTCGCCTGCATCAAGGAACCTCCCTTGACAGGGGCTACATGACCGAAAAGCTCCACAGAGGTCATCATGGGTTATTAAGACCCGCCAGGATATTTTTTTTTCCTGCAGAAAGAAAAAAAAAAAACATCCTGATGAAATAGTTAATCCGTTTCAAGGCAGCATATCGCTGCCGTTGAGTCCCCATTGGGGAAGTGTCGTGACGTTCATAATGTCTTGCCTTGGGAAGGTGTGTTCCAAGGCAATATGTTTCTCCGTTTTTAATTTTAAGATTTGATCAAGTAAGTATATACTTCAAGGAGGGAGTCAAAATAGATGATCCAAACAACGACTTTCCTCGTCATTACATTTTTATGCTAGGCTAAAAGTAAATAGTATAGTTATTTATACCGACAGGATGTGTAAAGCAACACTTAGACAAACGTTTTCTTTTTATGTCCTGAACAGTACATAAGTTTTTCCCATATACTAGGCTAAGGCCGAGTCTGATTTTTTTTTATCATACTACGCTAAGATTTGAGTCTGATTTTATAAGATTATGTTTTTTCAATAGACTATCTCTGATTTTATCATAGTAGGCTCATTGAGTGTTATTTTATCATACTAGGGCAAGACTGTGTGATTTTATGACTATATTAGGCTAAGACTGAGCATTTTATCATACTAGGGCAAGACTAAAGTGTGATTTATCATACTAGGCTAAGGGTATGATTTTATACCAGGATAAGACTTGTGATTTTATACTAAGCTAAGACAGAGTCTATGATTTCAGCATACTACTAGGCAACTTGTCTTTGTCTTTATGCTTGTCGGTAATACGCCATTTCATCCGGGTTTGATTCGAGGAAGGGAGGGTTGCTCCAATTCCTCGTATCATGGTCTTTACTGACCCTTGCAGGGACAGTGGTGCACGGGACTTCGTTTAGTAACACCAAGTCACCAGTGGACAGCTCCCTTATCAGCCGGATATCCAGTCTAACTTTTCATGTATATCCACCTGATTTCAAATTTACTTAATATTGTTTATTTTTCTATCTCTATAATGTCGAAGGTTATGGGCCAACAGGCTGCTAACAGCAACAGCCTAGAACAGGAAATCAAATGGCAAGCCTGGCGGCTTCAGGCCGGGCTGCCAGGGTAGAAAAAAAAACTAAATCAGTCGTATTATTATTATGGGAAAGAGTTCAACCCCGTAGATGTATATAGCGCCTGGACAATGGGAAGTAATCATATTTGATCTGTGGAAGGAATGGGTAACTCTCATTCCCTGAATCAAGAGCCGTGTCACAGCTCTTGTGAAGAGAGAGAGAACACTATAACTGGGACAACGTTTTGATCAAGCTCTACACACAGTGAAACTATCTCACTATTACCGGATGGAAAAAAAAGTTAATGTACAGAACGGAATTCTGGTTAGTCAGGCTGTTAGCGTCATCCATTGCCGTCAAGTTGATGAATAAAACTCATGTGCAACACATGAGTCCTTTTATTGCCGAAATGTTTCGCCTGCGCAGCAGACTTTTTCAATCGAATACAGCGAAGACTTTTATACTGGCGACAGTGGAAGAATTAGAAAGTTTACCTCTCCACTTGTTCCAGTGTCTTCGGTTAAATGTCGCCTTTGTATTCGACTAAGACAGCCTGCTGCGCAGGCGAAATGTTGCGACAATAAAGGTTTCCAAGTGTTGCACATGTGTCTTAATTAGTCCATTAGTGTTTGCAGCAACGTAGGCACTTCAGCTAACAAGTTGGAACAGCTTACAGAAACTTAACAAGTTTCCTCTTGAAGACATGGGTCTACTGGTTAGGTTTCTTTCTATTTAAGGGTACTTAAAGGTCTTGGACCGTTCATACTTACTGAGGTATCCTTTCGTGTATTTACTGCACTTCTGCGTCTTATTGGATAGATTTTAAACAGTGTGATAGGAAAGGCTGAGCTACCATACTCTTCGGGTGAGGTCCACATGCTGGGGATTTTCTATTTTATGTTCCCGTTTCCTTCCTGGTCACTGGATTCAGGTCACTCGCATTATGTAGCCCTTCGCTTGGCCCCAGGTATATCTGTTGCAGTGTCTCGCTAAATCATTTTAACCTACAAGGTTAAAATGTATTTAAATTCTTAAGCTAAACCATCATCAGAGGACAAGAACACAAGACACGAAGAGATCAACGATATCAAATGAAGCCTTGTTACAGTCCGATGCCATCACAAATAGCAGCACTTACTATGCAGAACAAACAGCAGACATAAGCGTCCAAATGAAGTCACCATGTTAATCTAGACCGCTGGTAAGCAGATGGTGTGAGATTACACTTGTGCATATAACAATGACCGTCACTTTTCCTCGGCATACTCACACTGAAAGTGCCACTGCAGCCAGCTTCTTCCCAATAGGATCAGAGGCCCTCAGATCAACAGCGAAAGTGGGTGCACTCAGTTCTTAAAAGGGTAGAGTGATAAACATGTTAACTATAGCAAGAATCGCAAAGCAACCAGATTCTTGTTCCAGGGTCTCGGTGTGGTGGTTATACCTGCTGTATCCTAACCACACGGAAATAGAAAAAAATGTTCGAGAAGCCTCATCGAGATATCTTAATTCTCTTATCGATGATTATGGCACCTCAAATGCATTACCGAAGGTAATACTCACAATTATTTGGCAAATTTTAAGTTTTCATTATAATAATGATTAATGTCCTCTGATATAGTAGTAGCAACAGCAGCAACAACAGCAATAGCGGTAAGCAGCAGTAGCAACAGTAGCAAAAATAATGATCTTTATATAGCTGTTACTAACATACATTTACGTCAGTGCCGTCTCCAGTAGCTTTAATATAGCTGTTAATAATGTGCATCTATGTTATCGCATTCCCTCGTGACCTATATAGCCGTTACTAACGTAAATCTGTTCCTAACGCACATCTACGTTACTAGTCTCTAGTGACTCTCCCTCGGAGACTGCACAGTACTACTAGCTTCCTGCAAAACGCACTGAAGCATCCTATTCTTCCTCTGATCCATTCAGATGGTGCCAGGGTGGTGGCACTCCCTCAGGGCTGGTGCCAGGGTGATTCAACTTCCTTAAGGTTGGTGCTAGGGTGATGTAACTCCCCCAGTGCTGGTGCCAGGGTGGTGGCACTCCCTCACGGTTGGTGCCAGGGTGATGCACCTAACAGAGACATCACCATGGACCGGAAACCATCACGAGATAACAGGACGGAGGGTAAACCACTTTCATCGTGGTCGATCTGAATAAAAAGGTGTTTGGAGGCAATCTGTTACACAAACGAGCCTCCACACACACCCTGGAGTCCTCCTCGACAACCTAATCACATAATTCACCCATAAACCTCCCTTACACACCCTAGGAACATGTCTCAGTGCTCAGGATACCTGAGCAGCTGAGTAATTAGTGCACAGGTGGGTATCAGGTACATACTCTCTTGGCAATTATTCCTATCCAGAGGGTCACCTTAGCTTTACTAGGTGGCACTGTGTCGCCAGCACCACCTGTCGTCAGTACCACCAGTAGACAGCACCATCTGTCACTACTATCCTGTCACCACACGTACAAATTTGCTTGTAAAACTAAAATACTGGATACACATAATATTAAAATAATAATAATAATCTGGATTCATTTGTGATCCACTTCCATACTGTCCAGCCAATATCAAGTCTACTATACCGTCCAGCCACAGTAAATCTACTTCTACACAATCTAGCAAACACCAAGTCTACTTCTATACCGTGAGAAGCAATGCTTACCAAGATAACACGGAGTGTTCCGACAACTTCTTACACACCCTCTCTAAAAGGAAGCAGAGTAATGGTGTTACTAATTTGAGTGCAAGATAGCCGCTGGTAGTATAGCTACAACTCGTTTACAAGAGAAGACGTCTTTAAAAGGAATCCTAAGACTGCTCATATATCAGTGTAATTACACGTAATTTACTTACTATACACTGGTCTCAAATATTTTCACATAGCTAGAAATAAGCCTCTCATAATCCCCTTAATGTAGAACACTTTCACTAAAAAAATACTAATACGTATAATATATATATATATTATATATATACAGTGGACCCCGAGTAACGAGCGCCCCGGAAATCGTACAATTATGTAAGTATAATATTGTAAGTGCTTTTGTAAGTGTATTTTTGGGGGTCTGAAATAGACTAACCTACTTGACATTATTCCTTAAGGGAGTAAATTCGTTCGGTATTGGCACTTGAGCAGGCTTCTGGAATGAATTATGCTCGTTACTCGAGGGTCCAGTGTGTGTGTGTGTGTGTATATATATATATATATATATATATATATATATATATATATATATATATATATATATATATATATATATATATGTCGTTCCGAATAATTAAAACTGGTCAATTACCAAGAACTTATTTAACATTAAGTCTTTTCTATAATTTTCTCTTATATGTTTAAAGATATATTTTTTTCATTTATGTTAGTGTAAACATTAATAATTTTGTACCAAAAGTACCTTAGAAAACTTACCTAACCTTATTATAACAAGCGCGATTTAATTTAGCCTAATCCAACTATATATATTTTAGATAAGTTTACAATAATTTAATAATAAACAAAGACAATGATTTTTTTTTTCGTTAGGTTCAGAATGATTTTTGCGAAATTATTGCATACACAAATTTTCGCTTTCTTTATTCGGCAAGAAGAACGTTGTTATTTAAGCCAAAATCGCAAGTTTGGCCTATTCGTCCACAGCTGCATCAAAGCCACACAGCCAGCAACAGAAATAACAGCAGCAGCAACTGTTGAAGAGCTAAGAAGCAAGCAGACAACCTGGTGGTTCAGATATCTTTGACATATTTACTAAATTATCATCTGGCACCCCTTGGCTTTTGCACGACGTGCGGCGCATATTACACGTGAAAATAACCTAGTTACCCATGCTGTAAAAAATGTAATACACCACTAATACTTAGTTTTGTAAGATGAACATGCACCATTTGAATACCGAATCATTATTATATATATATATATATATATATATATATATATATATATATATATATATATACGTGTACATGTATATATATATATATATATATGAGAGAGACGGGGGGTTGATTTGAAATTATAAGAGCACAGACTAGATAGATTCACTCAGCGCTCTTGGCAATAAAGAAATAAATACAAAACGATAAGACCATCAGAGGTAGAGAAGACCAGGTAATTCGTCCCTGAGTGTCCGTTACAAGCAAGTATGACAGTGTAGCAAGCACAGCAGACTCCAGCACCTGGACCAACACACCACAACTCACCCTTACTTCTGCTTCTCTCAATATTCAAGAAATGACCGATCGTCCTTTATGTCTGTCTTTCACTTGTATAGTTCGGTCTCCCCTTATTCTACGTCTTTCAAGAGTGCAGGTTCAGAGCTCCCAATCTATCTTTGTATGAAAGATTCCTTATAGAGTGGATTAATTTTATCATTCTTCTATGTTGTTCAGCTCATTTACAGTATTTCCAAAGACCAAAACTGAGCCGCAGAATCTATACGAGGCTTTACTAATGATGCATAGATCTGTAATATAACTTCTGGACTCATACTGCTTATATTTCTTGATATAAATCCAGGTAATGTTTGACATATTACGTATGTTTGAGCACTGTTGTCTTGGCTTCAGATTTCTGCTTACTAAACCTCCTAATTCTTTTAACCATTCTGTACGATGCCTTTTTTGTTTTAGTTTATAAGTGCTATGGTAATTCGCGAGATTAAAGACTGCATTTTTCCACTGAACTCCATCTGTCACTTTTGCGACCACAACATACGCTTGTTTAAATCATTTTAAGATTCAATATTATATTACTGATGCTATCTTTCTTGAAATTTGTCGGTCTATTTTTTGCGTCGTCAGCGTTACATTTAAGGTTTTTATAATTTATTTGTTTCTTGCATCTTCCCTGAGTCTCGTGTAACTCTATGGAATATCATCGCCCCCGCGTCCCAGTCTCAGACCAGGTCTTCTGGTCTTCTTGCCCGCAGTGCAAGAGATGCACCACAGCCTGTCTGATTAGTTACTGTTTTGAGGAACTTGTAAAGTTCCCTCTTGAAGGCAGGCATGGGTTTGTTTGAAATTCTCGACATGTATGAAAGGAGAGTGTTGAAGTCTTGATACCTTTTCCCTTATTGAGGTATCTCCTAGCGTCCTCATCGCACCCCTTCCTTTCAATGCAGGTAACTTGCATTGTCTGCAAAGACTCTGGCTTTCATAGTACTCGGATTTTATTCCCAGTCCAAGTCTTCTCATACATGTTCCTCTGTTCATCCAGCATTAATCAGGTGCTTGACAATCTCAGATAATGGATGACTGCACACATGTTAGTAGCGAGCAACCCTCTTGCACCATCCTGTCTCTCTAAAATCTAAAGGCTTTAGAATTGCTTAACATGAGTGTCAGCGAACAAATATTTACAGACACCATTTCTCCTTCATGATGTATGCTTTTAGGTTACGCTGTGAACAAGTGAAAGGACAACAAGCATAAATACAATGTCTTACAATGCCCATGTCAGTATTAATATTAAGTGGATGCCGGTGCAGGGTCCTTAGTTGCAAATGAGGTTCACATATTCTTTGTGTACGGCTATGAGTGATAATACAAAGTATAAGGATCCTATGAAGTTATTCAGTACTTTTGTCAATAAGAAAGTATGTACATTCGCACACATTATTACGGAAAAACTATCCCTCGGAAAAAAACCCACGAAAAATACATACTCGCACATGAAGATAAAGTAATCGACATCGATTAAAAAAAAATACTTGACATCAAAACACAGCTCTAAACTTTTCCAGAGGTCCCTACAGCTACCTCGGTAATTATATATATATATATATATATATATATATATATATATATATATAAGAAAGTATTACATTCCACATATAATTAGCGTGAACTACATGTGAAGTAGTCACGAAAATCATACTCCATCATGAAGAATCAAATATCACCTGATTATACTTGCATAATATATTAATATTTATATATATATAATATATATATATATATATATATATATATATATATATATAAACGATTTAGGGAAGATACCGACGCCTTGGCACCTGTCTAGTAGTAAGTCTCGGTAGGCCCAGTGTAGTGCTCCTATTTTATCTTTTTTAACACACCGGTCGTCTCCCACCGAGATAGCGAGACCGAAAAAGAAGAAACACTTTGACTATCATTCATTTAATCATGTCTTACCAGAAGCGTACTGACATCACAGCTCATAATCTGAACTGCAATGAATAGCCCTCACCTCTCCAGAGTGCAGGCACTGCACTTTCCACCTCCAGGACTCAAGTTCGGCTAATCGGTTTCCTGAATCCCTTCATAATGTTACCTTGCTCACACTCCAACAACACGTTAATTCATAAAAACCACTTGCCTCCCCTCACTGGTATCTAAGACGCTCACACAAGCCTGTTGAATGTACCATTATATTAGTGATATACAATACAGACAAGTTTATATGTGCAACACTTGGGTATCTTTATTAAAGAAACGTTTCGCCTACGCAGCAGGTTTCTTCAGTCGAATGCAGAGGTGATTTTTATAATGGAGACAATGGAAGTGGAGAGGTAATTTTAAGGTGGTTAGTCCCTTAGCCTTGATATGAGGTGTTCTGTACTTTAACCTTGATAGGTGTTCAGTAAAAAAAAGTTTTTTTAAGAGTTAGGTAATAAATCGTTTGTTTCCCAATAAGGTAGGTCGTCCCAAAGAAGGAAACATTCACCATCAGTCAATCAACAGCTGTCTTTGCAGAAGTGCAAATGACCCAACAAACCACAGCAACCCCACCACAATGTACTTCCCACGTCCCAAACGCAAGCTCAGCTAACTATTTTCCTGAATCCCGTCATAAATGTTACCTTGCTGACACTCCAGCAGCAAATTATATCCCAAAAACCACATCTCTCCGCTCAACACACATGCCTGCAGAATGCTCAAACACCTTCATCACAACCGCCTCCCAAACCTGTATGTGATGTCCCCTAAACCTTCCATCCAACTTAAATTTGAATAGCTTTATTCACTTCTCGAATAACATATCTTGCATCATCGTGTCTAGATTAACAGACAATATCAACACCTCGTCTCGTCCCTAAAGTGCACCAGTCATACTAATTAGCTAATTTCCCCACTCTTTAGTCTTTGTATAATATGCCACACACTAATCTCCCTGTACATCTTCAGTGCCTCCAGCCGCCTCCTCACAGTGACACAAAAATGAAATGTCTCACACCCATGCAAAAATACTAAACCACAGATCTCTGATACACTTTAGATACCTCTAAGAGTATTTTAATACATGCTTCGTGCTTACCTGCTATGGAAAGGTATAATTAATAAAAAAAATTGTGCCAGAGTGGATGCTGATGTGGCTTACTGATGTAACACCTGTGTATATATCTGAATCTATAACCAATATCAATATAAGTTAATCACTCGGCAATACGTGAAATTGTAAAGATGATCAAAAGAGGATCTTCAAAGCAATCTCGTGGAAATCAATTTCGGGAATAGCCTATATAAAATTGAGCAGAGCAGCTGTGCATGTCAACTGCTCTACGAACCTTCACCTAGTACTAACTGACCTGGGTTTGAAATTTTGAGGCAATTTGATAAGGCGGTCTGAAGCTATAAATGAAAACCTTAGATGGAATGAGAAAACTGGAGCCAACCGATGAATGGTTATGACATCAACGTTGTATAGTTTTGAAAGACTCACTTAACTCAGGAAATAAACAAAACTATAAAAAACAAGCGTTTTCACCATTTTTCATTTTTTGGTTATATTATTTACAATTTTTTCTTCAATCCTCTAAGGAAAAATATTGTGTGTTTTAAGATAGTTCCATTAGATAAAAAATCTCAACGATTTCAAATTCAAAAAAATATATATATATTTATTGCATTGACAAATTTGCTAGCAGATAAACTAAAAGTAAATGAGAACTATTTTAGCCGTAAGATGCCTCAACCATGAATACTGAAACCATTTACAAGAGGTACATGCATATACTTTGATCGTAACGATTAAACGGTAATCAAAATTTCTCAGTTTTACAAGTCTACTGCACCTGACACTTGAATTTCCCTCTCCACCTTCACTGCCACAGTTTTGCCAGTTATCCTAGCCCAGGGGTCGGCAACCTTTTGGAGAGAGTGCCAGACAGCTACGCAGTCTCTCGGAGGAGGGCCATGTTATTAAATATAATATAAAAAAAATTCCTCGAACTCGGGGTTGCCATTAGTTTTTTAAACCAATTTTGGCCTAATTCTAATAATACTTAACACAATTTATCACAAATAATTAAATAAACATTATTATGGAATGCAGATACCTACTGTACAGTTGTTTTACCACCACACAACAAACTCAGTACAGTTGTTTTACCACCACACAACAAACTCAGTACAGTTGTTTTACCACCACACAACAAACTCAGTACAGTTGTTTTACCACCACACAACAAACTCAGTACAGTTGTTTTACCACCACACAACAAACTCAGTACAATATTTTACCATCTACACAACAAACCTCAGTACAGTTGTTTTACCACCACACAACAAACTCAGTACAGTTGTTTTACCACCACACAACAAACTCAGTACAGTTGTTTTACCACCACACAACAAACTCAGTACAGTTGTTTTACCACCACACAACAAACTCAGTACAGTTGTTTTACCACCACACAACAAACTCAGTACAGTTGTTTTACCACCACACAACAAACTCAGTACAGTTGTTTTACCACCACACAACAAACTCAGTACAGTTGTTTTACCACCACACAACAAACTCAGTACAGTTGTTTTACCACCACACAACAAACTCAGTACAGTTGTTTTACCACCACACAACAAACTCAGTACAGTTGTTTTACCACCACACAACAAACTCAGTACAGTTGTTTTACCACCACACAACAAACTCAGTACAGTTGTTTTACCACCACACAACAAACTCAGTACAGTTGTTTTACCACCACACAACTCAGTACAGTTGTTTTACCACCACACAACAAACTCAGTACAGTTGTTTTACCACCACACAACAAACTCAGTACAGTTGTTTTACCACCACACAACAAACTCAGTACAGTTGTTTTACCACCACACAACTCAGTACAGTTGTTTTACCACCACACAACAAACTCAGTACAGTTGTTTTACCACCACACAACAAACTCAGTACAGTTGTTTTACCACCACACAACAAACTAAAATGAAAAACTCTAAGGATGGAGGACACGAAGTAGCTTTCCCAGGGACTGCTTAACCTTGAAGTGAACTACTGCATCTGTATTCCATACTAATTAGATAATTAGTGTCCAGGTGTCAAGTTGGCGGGCCAGACGAAAAGCTCACGCGGGCCGGATGTGGCCCGCGGGCCGGGGGGTTGCCGACCCCTGTCAGACCTAGCCATTCCAGGATAATAGCAACAGGTTCATGAACTTTGGTCTTAGGTCACCTGCACATGCCAGTTGTTCCTAGAATATGGCCCTCATTATAGTACATAAGCGTTAAA
Source organism: Cherax destructor (assembly GCA_009830355.1). NCBI lineage: Eukaryota > Metazoa > Arthropoda > Malacostraca > Decapoda > Parastacidae > Cherax > Cherax destructor. The sequence goes on from WNWK01001390.1 coordinate 231,998, forward strand.
ATTTTTAATCCGATTGGATGAGGGGATTCTTCAATTATGAGCAAAATAAAATCGAAGAGCAAAAGGAAGAATAACGAATCAGGTCTCCACTTAAAAGTATCCCTTCGAGGATACCTTAAAAAATGTCCTAATGTCTGTTGACGTGTCTTGAAAACAAGTTGTCAAGGTTTAAACCAGGCTTTCATTTATCGTTTTGCCCCAAACTGAAACGTTGCCTCAAGAATAGTCTAGCTATGAAACTGTTTTCTCCATATGAAAATGGAAATAAAGTCACTCTTGACTTTATTTCCATTGACTTTTTTTTGGGGTTATCCTAGGTAATTTACACTATGTATGATAACTTATGTGTACCTGTGCCTAAATAAACTTAAATTGGTGGGTACCACATGTGTGCGGACGGGATGTGTGCCCATGTGTTTACCGCTAACTAGCCACCTTGACCAGCAAGACTACCACCAGCACTTCACCGGCTCTTACTGGACAAACACTTTGTTTGCTTCGTCTTGCTGGTTTAGCACCAATAAAAGACACCCATCTATGCATTCCCTCCTAGCACCCGTATATTATTATCTAATCTCCACTCATAAAAGCGAGGCAATAAACGTTAAAAGGAGAGAGGTGCATGTGTTAAGTGTACGACGCCAATACCATCTTCAGCGTGAAGGTCATTAGGAAAGTGGGTGTTCTGAGAGAGGAGAGAGGAGACAGGAGAGAGGAGACAGGAGAGAGGAGACAGGAGAGAGGAGACAGGAGAGGAGACGGAGAGAGAGACAGGAGAGAGAGGAGCAGAGAGAGATGAGACAGGAGAGAGGAGACAGGAGAGAGGAGACAGGGAGAAGGAGGAGGACAGGAGAGAGGAGACAGGAGAGAAGGAGAAGGAGAGACAGGAGAAGAGGAGACAGGAGAGAGGAGACAGGAGAGGAGGAGACAGGAGAGAGAGGAGACAGGAGAGCAGGGAGACAGGAGAGAGAGGAGACAGGAGAGAGAGACAGGAGAGAGACAGGAGAGGGGGAGAGGAGACAGGAGAGAGACAGAGAGAGGAGACAGGAGAGAGAGAGGAGAGGAGACAGGAGAGGAGGAGCAGGAGAAGGAGACAGGAGAAGGAGACAGGAGAGAGAGGAGACAGGAGAGAGAGGAGACAGGAGAGAGAGGAGACAGGAGAGAGGAGACAGGAGAGAGAGGAGACAGGAGAGAGAGGAGACAGGAGAGAGAGGAGACAGGAGAGAGGAGACAGGAGAGAGGAGACAGGAGAAGAGACGGAGAGGGCAGGAGAAGAAGGAGACAGGAGAGAGAGAGACAGGAGAGAGAGGAGACAGGAGGAGAAGAGGAGAGCAGGAGAGAGAGAGAGGAGAGGGAGACAGGAGAGAGGAGACAGGAGAGAGGAGACAGGAGAGACAGGAGACAGGAGAGACAGGAGACAGGAGAGAGAGGAGACAGGAGAGAGAGGAGACAGGAGAGAGAGGAGACAGGAGAGAGAGGAGACAGGAGAGAGAGGAGACAGGAGAGAGAGGAGACAGGAGAGAGAGGAGACAGGAGAGAGAGGAGACAGGAGAGAGAGGAGACAGGAGAGAGAGGAGACAGGAGAGAGGAGACAGGAGAGAGAGGAGACAGGAGAGAGAGGAGACAGGAGATAGAGACAGGAGAGAGACAGAGGAGAAGACAGGAGACAGAGAGAGGAGAGACAGGAGGAGAGGAGACAGGAGGAAAGAAGAGGAGAGACAGGAGGAGAGAAGAGAGGAGACAGATGAAAGGAGAGTACAAAATTGATGTTATACTGTATAAAAACATAAATTATCATATGTTTAAATAAAAATCGCTCCGAAACTGCATTTTAAGGGGCAAATTAAGCAAAACAGAACATGAGAAAAGTCTGTTGAGATTAGGATAGCACAGAGCAGAGAGAGAGTCACAACACTCGCCACTCTTCGCTGCCTGACCGCGCAGCCAGCAAAGGAGACATTATCACAACACTATAATAATTACTAGGCTTGCCGACACCGGTATCACCGACACCATGATCCACCATGACTAACGTATGCCACAATCAACAAGCAACATTATTTACATTGGTTGAAGTGTAGCACACAGCAGCTGATATTCACAATAGACGGGACAATCTCATTTGAATAAGAACCTTTACGATACAATATGATCAACAACACCATAAATTTGAGGCATGGAATTAAGCAACTGTCCTCGTCTTTATGATTGCTCTAAATCTGCATTTATTGTTTATACACAGCGTCTTATAATGAAGTTCAAACTGTTTATAAATATGCAATAAACAAAATAAAACTAATATTTTTAAGTGCTTGCGGAATTCAAACGATGTTAAAATAAATAAACATATATATGTACTAAATAAGCCGAACTACCTTAAAAATTAAACTTCCATTTTTTTTACAGACAGCTAATTTTTTTAAAATTAACAATGATAAAATGATTTTTATTTTTGGACCAAAACTTAGAAACCTCACCTAACCTTCCTAAAACATTTTTTTACCTAAATTCTCCTATATATAAATCAGTGGTGAACTTAAATCTATGATATGTATTTTTAAATCTATGATATATATTTTTTTTTCGTTATGCTCAGATGGATTTCCGTTGATTTATGACACAAAACTAATTTTCATTCGGCTTATTCGGCAAAGTTTACCCTTGCCAAATAAACCAAACTGGACGACTCGACACGACACGTACATATTTCTTCAGTGTGGGAAGTGGTGAGGAAGTGGCGGAAGCAGGATCTACACACAGTTTCAAGAGCAAGTACGACAGGGCGCACGAGTTTAAGTGGGAGTGAATCTGAAGAGTGATAAGTTAAAGAGTCAGGGTGGCCCTGACTCTGACACACCTCAAATACATGTGTACGACAAAGTGACAAGTAAGACAAGCTCTTGAGGGATAGGTAGATTGCATTTTCTTGGACTATAAGAAGCCTTTCGACACAGTTTCACACAAGAGATTAGTCCAAAAGCTAGAGAAGCAGGCAGGAATAACAGTAAAGGCACTGCAATGGATCAGAGAATACCTAACACGAAGGAAACGAGTGATGTACGTGACTAGGTATCAGAGTGGGCGCCTGTAACGAGCGGGGTTCCACAAGGGTCAGTCCTAGGGTCGGTGCTGTTTCGGGTATATGCGAATGACATGACGGAAGGGATAGATTCAGAGGTGTTCCCGGCCTTCGTCAGGCGGTAACCATGTACGTGACTGACTGGGCTAAACATGTTCACTTAGTATACTGAATCCATGAACATTTCCAACACATTTTTTCAAGCAGTCAATGACTTATACCGAGAGTCGAGTACTCCCTCAGTACAGAATGTATTATACAATGACAACACATGAAAAAACTAATTAGTTGCAGCAATAAGAAGTCCCTTGCATTGTAACGCTACTTGATAAAATTTTATTTGCTTCAGTCGCTGCGTTATCCGAGAAGGGTATCCCTGTATCCCATTAATTAACCCAGCCACCACCTCCTCAATGCATGCAAAGGAATGGTACAAAATGCAACGTTAACGAAATGTAGATATCAGGGTACAGTCTACTTAAATGCGACTGGAAAAACAGGAAACAGGACGGTGTTGGCCTGTATGTTAATTAGGAGCCGTTCATTTGTAATGAGTTACTTTAAGAGCACAAATGACGGAGAAGTTGTCTTTGCAGTAAAGACTGAAAACTAGAATCTTGTTGTATTTATAAATAAACTACCACATGCAACTTCCCAGCAGTTTAAAGAACAGTATCGAAATAGAATCGTGTCTGGAAAAATCTCAAACCCAGCCACAAATATCAGGTTGCATGGTGATTTCAACTTGTAAAATTTAAATGGTAGAGTGACACAAATCCTGTAAGAGCACAAAGAATTCCAGGAATAAGTTTGGATGAACAGTTGCATACTAATGATCTATTAAATGACCTATTAAGTGTCTGTAAAAGATTCGCGTTGATCCAGCAAATAGTAGAACCTACAAGAGTAGAAAATACCTGGGAATGGTCTATATATGAAATAAACCAGACCACACCTGCGAATCCTAACATAAACTTTTTCCAAATTACAGAACACCAGCGATGAACATTTAAAGTTGATCAAATGAGACGTTCGCAAATTATAAACGACAAGCATTACAAGGTTACCCTTCGGAGATTAATTTTACTACCAGAGTACAGGTCGAAGCGAATATCGAGATTTATCCTACACAAAGACTGATGCCAGGCTCGCTATCCTACACTAACACTGATGCCAGGCTCGCCATCCTACACTAACACTGATGCCAGGCTCGCTATCCTACACTAACACTGATGCCAGGCTCGCTATCCTACACTAACACTGATGCCAGGCTCGCTATCCTACACAAAGACTGATGCCAGGCTCGCCATCCTACACTAACACTGATGCCAGGCTCGCCATCCTACACTAACACTGATGCCAGGCTCGCTATCCTACACTAACACTGATGCCAGGCTCGCTATCCTACACAAAGACTGATGCCAGGCTCGCTATCCTACACTAACACTGATGCCAGGCTCGCCATCCTACACTAACACTGACGCCAGGCTCGCCATCCTACACTAACACTGATGCCAGGCTCGCCATCCTACACTAACACTGACGCCAGGCTCGCCATCCTACACTAACACTGATGCCAGGCTCGCCATCATACACTAACACTGATGCCAGGCTCGCTATCCTACACTAACACTGATGCCAGGATCGCCATCATACACTAACACTGATGCCAGGCTCGCCATCCTACACTAACACTGACGCCAGGCTCGCCATCCTACACTAACACTGATGCCAGGCTCGCCATCATACACTAACACTGATGCCAGGCTCGCTATCCTACACTAACACTGATGTCAGGATCGCCATCATACACTAACACTGATGCCAGGCTCGCCATCCTACACTAACACTGACGCCAGGCTCGAAATCCTACACTAACACTGACGCCAGGCTCGCTATCCTACACTAACACTGATTCCAGGCTCGCCATCATACACTAACACTGATGCCAGGCTCGCTATCCTACACTAACACTGACGCCAGGCTCGCCATCCTACACTAACACTGACGCCAGGCTCGCTATCCTACACTAACACTGATGCCAGGCTCGCCATCCTACACTAACACTGATGCCAGGCTCGCTATCCTACACTAACACTGATGCCAGGCTCGCCATCCTACACTAACACTGATGCCAGGCTCGCCATCCTACACTAACACTGATGCCAGGCTCGCCATCCTACACTAACACTGATGCCAGGCTCGCCATCCTACACTAACACTGATGCCAGGCTCGCTATCCTACACTAACACTGACGCCAGGCTCGCTATCCTACACTAACACTGACGCCAGGCTCGCCATCCTACACTAACACTGACGCCAGGCTCGCTATCCTACACTAACACTGATGCCAGGCTCGCCATCCTACACTAACACTGATGCCAGGCTCGCCATCCTACACTAACACTGATGCCAGGCTCGCTATCCTACACTAACACTGATGCCAGGCTCGCCATCCTACACTAACACTGACGCCAGGCTCGCCATCCTACACTAACACTGATGCCAGGCTCGCTATCCTACACTAACACTGATGCCAGGCTCGCTATCCTACACTAACACTGATGCCAGGCTCGCTATCCTACACTAACACTGATGCCAGGCTCGCCATCCTACACTAACACTGATGCCAGGCTCGCCATCCTACACTAACACTGACGCCAGGCTCGCTATCCTACACTAACACTGACGCCAGGCTCGCTATCCTACACTAACACTGACGCCAGGCTCGCTATCCTACACTAACACTGATGCCAGGCTCTCCATCGTACACTAACACTGATGCCAGGCTCGCTATCCTACACTAACACTGATGCCAGGCTCGCTATCCTACACTAACACTGATGCCAGGCTCGCTATCCTACACTAACACTGATGCCAGGCTCGCCATCCTACACTAACACTGATGCCAGGCTCGCTATCCTACACTAACACTGATGCCAGGCTCGCTATCCTACACTAACACTGATGCCCGGCTCGCTATCCTACACTAACACTGATGCCAGGCTCACTATCCTACACTAACACTGATGCCAGGCTCGCCATCCTACACTAACACTGATGCCAGGCTCGCCATCCTACACTAACACTGATGCCAAGCTCGCCATCCTACACTAACACTGACGCCAGGCTCGCCATCCTACACTAACACTGATGCCAGGCTCGCCATCCTACACTAACACTGATGCCAGGCTCGCTATCCTACACTAACACTGACGCCAGGCTCGCCATCCTACACTAACACTGACGCCAGGCTCGCTATCCTACACTAACACTGATGCCAGGCTCGCCATCCTACACTAACACTGACGCCAGGCTCGCTATCCTACACTAACACTGATGCCAGGCTCGATATCCTACACTAACACTGATGCCAGGCTCGCTATCCTACACTAACACTGATGCCAGGCTCGCTATCCTACACTAACACTGACGCCAGGCTCGCTATCCTACACTAACACTGATGCCAGGCTCGCTATCCTACACTAACACTGATGCCAGGCTCGCTATCCTCACAACTACCTGATGCCAGGCTCGCTATCCTACACTAACACTGATGCCAGGCTCGCCATCCTACACTAACACTGACGCCAGGCTCGCCATCCTACACTAACAGTGACGCCAGGCTCGCTATCCTACACTAACAGTGACGCCAGGCTCGCCATCCTACACTAACAGTGACGCCAGGCTCGCCATCCTACACTAACACTGATGCCAGGCTCGCCATCCTACACTAACACTGATGCCAGGCTCGCTATCCTACACTAACAGTGAGGCCAGGCTCGCCATCCTACACTAACACTGATGCCAGGCTCGCTATCCTACACTAACAGTGACGCCAGGCTCGCCATCCTACACTAACACTGATGCCAGGCTCGCTATCCTACACTAACACTGACGCCAGGCTCGCTATCCTACACTAACACTGATGCCAGGCTCGCTATCCTACACTAGCACTGATGCCAGGCTCGCTATCCTACACTAGCCCTGACGCCAGGCTCGCTATCCTACACTAACACTGACGCCAGGCTCGCTATCCTACACTAACACTGACGCCAGGCTCGCTATCCTACACTAACACTGACGCCAGGCTCGAGATCCTACACTAACAATGATGCCAGGCTCGCCATCCTACACTAACACTGATGCCAGGCTCGCCATCCTACACTAACACTGATGCCAGGCTCGCTATCCTACACTAACAGTGACGCCAGGCTCGCCATCCTACACTAACACTGATGCCAGGCTCGCTATCCTACACTAACACTGACGCCAGGCTCGCCATCCTACACTAACACTGATGCCAGGCTCGCCATCGTACACTAACACTGATGCCAGGCTCGCCATCCTACACTAACACTGATGCCAGGCTCGCTATCCTACACTAACACTGATGCCAGGCTCGCTATCCTACACTAACACTGATGCCAGACTCGCCATCCTACACTAACAATGATGCCAGACTCGCCATCCTACACTAACAATGATGCCAGGCTCCGTGTTCTAACACATGTTCTTTGTTATCGTATTTAACAAGTCACAGGTTGTGTAGTGTCGTGTTTAGCAAGACACGCTACATGCCTCGCTGGTATATAATTGGACATGCAACTGGTTTCTGAGTAAGTTCTAAAAAACATTAGCAGCTTCTACATAAAATTCTAAGATCTGAGCAGTTAAAAGAAGATCTACATTATAAGTCATGAAGCAGGAAGAGTGAGCCTACAGTTTTTGCGACTGACCACCACTAAAAAAAATACTTAATCGAATTCGAACTGAGTAAATTATTAAGTTACTTAGCACTCTTTTCTCGTGGATAACGCTAACCGGAAATATGTGGTTACCAAATACGAATTGGATCACCTGATAATGTCACACAGGAACAAGCGAAATATATCTGTTGAAAATTTTGAGAAACCATTTATTTTGTAACTAAACATTGCACCTTAATTTTAATAACACTTGCTTTATATAAAAATAACTAAAATGACCTATCTAACAATTTGCATAACTGCATTTCCCTGATTTCCTTATCAGGGTAAATCTTTAGGCGATCCCAAATACCTCTGAATAAATCAATGTCCATGTCTATATAAGCCATGACATGGCATTCTCTATAAAATGAACCAACATACTGGGCTCCAAGTTATGAGTATGTCTGTACATGTCTAGGTAACATTTACATTTAATGGGAATGGATACACGGCGTTCAGAGCTGATACACAAAGATACTAAACCAGGCTTCACCACACACAAAAAAAAGAACCAAAGCTTCATTTGCAAAGTGCGAATGACACTGGTATTTGTTAACCAGTTGGTAATTTAGCCAGTCCAAAGATTGCTAACCTGTCAATACTTTTATCGATTAACAGTTTACTATGCAAATGAGCTCATTAGCGGCAGACATGACAGGCTTGGAGTAGTTGCAACATGGATTGTTGAGACACGGTGACCCCAGTTACACATTCCTTTCCATCTTAGAATTTACCTCCGCAAAATCCTGTTGTGTGAACTGGAAACCTTTTGTACCAGTCAGCAGTTATATCTGTTAATAGTTCCGTGGATCATCACTCCCGCGACCCGGTCCCAAACCACGCTTCCTAAATTGGAAAGAAAATATTGCGGGAACCATAACTAGTAAGAAATGAACAGAATGTAAGTATATAGTTCAAATTGTGCAAACCTCATGCCTTACTACTGAGTAGCCTATCCACATCACCTTCAACAAATTTACGATGATCGACCTTTCAATGGAATGCAGTAGATTATCACAGTAGTATTATTGGTACATGATCACCAAAACCATTACCAAAAACTATTTCCTTTCGGTTTTTTTCATATTTTTAGCTAAAGCTCCACAATATAAACAAAATACAACAGCACTACTGATGATGACAATGATAATATTGATGTTAATAATACTCATGGGAAAGCGCTAAACCCATAGGAGTCATATGGTGCCTGGGGAATATAAGGTAATAATGCTAGATGACCCAAGAAAGGAAAGGGTAGGTCCAATTCTTTGGAACAAAAGCCTTTACCAGCATCAAGGCACCTCCCCAACCACCCATCTTGCAGGGACAACCACATTTTATTACACCAAATAATGCATTGAATAAATAACAACCAATTAAAATTTTAGAAACGTACTAGCAAGCAGCCATGAAAGTTTCTGAAACACGAGAGGGAAAATATATAGTGTCATAAAACTGCCTTTCATATTCCCTGGACGAGCTGAGTGAAGCCTTACACGGGGCTCAGTACCACGCACAGCCGGTGGTGGCATTTAATTAAAAGTCAAATGGTCTATATGTACCTGGAGAGGCTTCGTGGCTAGCCTCATGATGTCCGCTTAACACCCTACGATTAGATGGGCTGTCACTCCACACCAGGAGACGCACGAATTTACTGCGCCTTATTTGAAAATCTTGGGACATGAAAAAATGGTGTTCCTTGAAGTCGAGTTGTGTAGTTCTAGAAACTTTAATTATACGTCTTATGGTGTTAGATTTATTTTATTACGGGGTAGACCGGAAGGCCTGGGGTCATATGACCAAAAGCGCTACAGAGTAGGTCACTGGAGAAATTTTCCCGTGTCTCCTGACAAATATAATACCGCCATCTGGTCAACCTACATCACTAGACCATCATGTGTCCCAAGAAACACATTTGATGCACACACACACACGCCCAAGAACAAAAACCTAGCGCAACTACCCATCACCCAAACCTCCAACCCCACCTCACTTTACTTTTTCTAACCCCTTGAACCATGAGCAATGATCAGGAAATCAGGACACCGAGAACTGTATTCAGAGTAAGAGAAAGGAAACTGAAAGCATGGTATACAAATTCAGACGGAATAACAAGGAGTGACGAATGGAACAAGCAAATGGAACTCCCGTCCTCACAGCACTTAGAGACAAAAATCAAGGGATGGTTGAGAGATGCAATCTTTCCAGTAGGATATCAGATTCTGAGGAAGGATAGACAAAGTAAGGGATGAGAAGGAGTAGCATTGTTAATCAAAAAGCCAATGAAGTATTATATAGAACATGAGGAAGTCAAAATAAATAACTAGAACATAAGGACACTCAAGATTGGAGATAATCAAGGTGATGATAGAAGTGATAAACTTGAACAACCTACCAATAAACAGTAGAAGACAGAGGCAGGAATATGACAATAAACTGATGGCGGACACGACGCCATGTCTGAAGTAACGAGGAGAGACCCATGTGACCAATGCAACGCTACAGATCATGGGAGATTTTAACCACGAGGAATTATTCAGGGAGTATTTTGATCCACACGGGAATGAGAAACGTGGAGGGCTAAGATGGTGGAGGCTTTGAATACTCCGTGGAAATAAACATGGCAAGAAACAGAGGTGAAGGAAAAACCAAACTTCGTAAGACACTACACAGGCCTAAGAGAATTCTTGGATGCAAAAGAATGGGAAAGGGAACTTAATTTAAGGGAAGACAACGAATGAAATGGATTATGTAACTAGGAAGTACCAGGAGGCAGAAGAAATTCATACCCAGAAGCAGAGGAATCAATGGCCAAATTATTAAGAGGTCTGGCCAAGACTACGCAGTGCGAGTACGTAGCAGCACTAGACCAGCGCACACACACACACATATATATATATATATATATATATATATATATATATATATATATATATATATATATATATATATATATATATATATATATATATATATATATAGGGAAGGCCAGAGAAGCGAACTAGCAGGAAAGGCTAAAGTATAAATAAACCTCAAGTGAAAAAAAAGTGGCAGTTACCTGGTAGTTTGAGGCAGGCAAAGGCAGTTCCAGTTTTTGGGGGGATCAAGACAACCCCGAAAGATTAAAAGTCACAAACAACACCGTAGCTGGAACATTTCAGCTTTAACACGACAATGGTCCACTACGGACCGAAACGACGTCATAAGGTTTATTCCAATTTTAAGGTTTTTGGTGATGACACGCCGTTGAAGGGACCCCTTTGAAAAGACACCCCCTAAAGTGCCCACCTTCAAGGGTCCCCCTCTGAAGTGACCCCATAGAAAAGACCTCTTTGAAGTGACCCCCCACCCCTTGAAATAACTCTCCTAAAGGTTACTTCAGTGATATCCTCTGGATGAGACGGAGGTGCGAGGTAAATTTCTTATACTATATCTTTTTGTTTCAAAGGTAAATAACAGTCCCAAAAGCTAGCAACTAAAACCATTAGTTAGTGGTTGTTTAATCAGACTGAAAGCCTATCGGCTACACATGGGGTCATTAAGGCTACATGTCACCAGTCAACAATAATAATCCCTAGAGATTAAACTAAGCGTATATATACTGAAATATACACCCCTAAATGTATACAAGTTGCTCTCAGTGCATACACATGAAGGGTGATATATATATATATATATATATATATACTCATCACAATTTAAACAAACAAATCAATTCTTACGTCACGTTAAAAAATTCGTTCATTGTCGTCGTAAAATATATTAACTTAGCATTTTTTCTGCTGTATTGACAAAAAATATATATTTTGATGTCAATATAATTACTCAAATATTTAAAAATACTAATATAAAACGAGGAATATATATAACAGTTGATTAAGCACAAGAAATGTTTCCTGACATCACTGGCTCATTTGGGTGTGCAGTTTCTATGCCCTCTTGACCTTGTCTTCTCTCTATATATCCTGGAGTAACCTATGTATGTCCTGGTCACATTCTCTCTTGTTTTCCTTTCTTCCATTGACAAAAGGCACTACCAAATCAGTTATTTACCTATGATACACTCCTTAGGATTTACTCAAGCTTCACTTTGTTTCATTAGGTGAGACAGGTTCTACAGAGGGGCTGATGACTAGAAACTGCTACGCACGTACGTGGTGAGGTGTGTTTTGAACGAGTCTCTGTCATGGTTCATGAATGCCTCTTATGTCCGCAAGCTTGGCCTGTGCTGCTGATGTTATTCTGTTTGTGTGTGCTTCGAGAGACAGGTTGGGGGATGAAGATTATTCCAAGGTCTTATATTCTGTAACTGTTGCCACAAGCTTTCCCCATCCCCTTGGTGGTATTATGAGACTTACCTTTTGTTCCTACTCTGTAATTATCATACTGCTAGGCTTTCCACAAATGTGACTTATATGATGTGGCAGCACTGCAGGTGTTCCCATGTAACTACATAATTTAGTGTATGTGTGTGTGTGTGTGTGGTTACAGGGGTTAGATTGAGTCCCTGGCCCCACCTCTTAACCTACAATCTCCCGGCGTTGGTTCTGACCTCTTGTTCCCAATAATATCTACTCTTAAACCTACGTATGGTGTTCACTTCCATCACTTCTAACACGTCCAATTTTCAATCCTCCAAGACTGAAGTTCCTCCTAGCATCTGTGATTCATCGGCAAATTTAGCTTCCATCATTTCAGTCTTTCTTCCCAGCTTTACAAACCTCTAAGTATCTTATGGCAGAATCACAGCCTGAGTCATAAAGACGATTGATTTCATGCTAGAAATACTCTTCAAAGTTTCATTAAGGTATATAGGATTTATATTAGGGAAAGAAATAGTCCACTTAAATTTAACTGGGGAGATTTCACTATTGATTACAAAGAAATGCATTGCTTCAAAAAATTGTCAGTTCTCAAGATGGAACTTGCACTGCAGGCTGAAAAAAATGAATAAAATATTAAAGTCTCAATATGACTGTGTTCAGTGAACCGTTAATCAGACTAAATGGTGATAATCCAAATAAATTATTCAAGAACGAGACTGAAAACTCTTGTCAAAAATTTCCAAAATTTCCGTCATAACCCTAACCCCACTTGACTTCGAAAAAACTCACTGACAGCGTGCCCATACACTCTGCCCCAGGTCCAAACTTGTGGACCAGTTCATCAAGAACCGCAAGAAACCCCTATCACGTGCCTTAAATATTCTATGGACAGGGAGGTCAACCCACAGCTATTAAAAACAAAAGATATAGCCCCACTCCACAAAAGTGGCAGCAAAACAATAGCAAAGAGCTATAGACCAAACACACGGACATAGCATATTAACAAAATTTTAAAAAAAATGATCGCTAATCACATGAACTCACAGTTGCACAACCCAAGCAACATGGTCGTTCCTGCTTCACAACTACTGGACCATTACGACATGGTCTTGTATGCACTGGAAGACAAACAAAATGCATATGTACTATACACAGACTTTGCAAAAGCCTTTAGCAAGTGCGATTATGGTGTAATAGTGCACAAAATGCTTGCATAAGGAATAACTGGAAAAATGGGCAGATGAATTTTTAACTTTCTAAGAAACAGAATGCAAGGAGTAATAATAGAGTTAGGTCTGAAACTATCACGGTGAAAAGCTCTATACTCACCTCCCATCCTTTTTCTTATCCCGATATCCGACATAGACAAGGACATGAATCATAACACCGATTCTAGAATTTGCATGAGTGGCATCCACTGAGGACATTGCAAATCGCCAAATATATATAAACCCTGTCTTTTAATGGGTCACAGAAAACAATATGATGTTCAATGAGGACAAATTTTAGTTATCCCTTTATTGAAAAAAACGAGGAAATAAACACTACAACGAAGTATAATACTATACTAGATTTTGCTCTCACAATTTAACTATCATGGAGAGCAGCACACTGCTGATGTACCACCTTATATTAAATAAAAAATAAAAGCTTCACGTGTGAAGCAGTCACCCCTGTCCCCACCTGCACTCCATGCAGCGTCATATATCAAATACATGAATGATTCAACAGCGGAACCCGCCCGAGGTGAAGGCTGCTGTCTGTTGTAGCTGTTTTAAACAGCAGCTGTCAGCCTCACCTGCCCTCCCTGGGTAAACAGGTAACCAGAGAACTGTTCCAGAAGTTAAACCACACGGTGTAAACTAATGTTTAACATCCACAACACGGTGTAATGTTTAACATCCACAACACGGTGTAAACTAATGTTTAACATCCACAACACGGTGTAAACTAATGTTTAACATCCACAACACGGTGTAAACTAATGTTTAACATCCACAACACGGTGTAAACTAATGTTTAACATCCACAACACGGTGTAAACTAATGTTTAACATCCACAACACGGTGTAAACTAATGTTTAACATCCACAACACGGTGTAAACTTTTGTTTAACTCAACACGGTGTAAACTATTATATAATACCACACAAAGTAAACTTATTGAACACCACACAACATTGTGGAAACAAAATACACGACACAGTGTAAACTTATTCAAGACCACACGACACAGTGTAAAATATTATTCAAGACCACACGACACAGTGTAAAATATTATTCAAGACCACACGACAGTGTAAAATATTATTCAAGACCACACGACAGTGTAAAATATTATTCAAGACCACACGACACAGTGTAAAATATTATTCAAGACCACACGACACAGTGTAAAATATTATTCAAGACCACACGACACAGTGTAAAATATTATTCAAGACCACACGACACAGTGTAAAATATTATTCAAGACCACACGACACAGTGTAAAATATTATTCAAGACTACACGACACAGTGTAAAATATTATTCAAGACACACGACACAGTGTAAAATATTCAAGACACACGACACAGTGTAAAATATTATTCAAGACTACACGACACAGTGTAAAATATTATTCAAGACTACACGACACAGTGTAAAATATTATTCAAGACTACACGACACAGTGTAAAATATTATTCAAGACTACACGACAGTGTAAAATATTCAGCACACCACACGAGGAAGTAGTATAATCGCGTTTGCTCAACATGTACATAAAAAGTAATAGACATACACGTCTTAATCTTTTATTGCTCATTACTGGTAAAAACGAGGTCGGCCAATATATATATGTCGTGCCGAATAGGTAAAACTTGCGATTTTGGCTTATATAGCAACGCTCTTCTTGCCGAATAAGGTAAGCGAAAATTTGTGTATGCAATAATTTCGCAAAAATCATTCTGAATCTAACGAAAAGAATATATTTAATTGTGTTTGTTTATTATTATTGTAAACTTATCTAAAATATATTTATTTGGATTAGGCTAAATTAAATTGAGCTTGTTATAATAAGGTTAGGTAAGTTTTCTAATTTTTTTGGTACAAAATTATTAATTTTTACATTAACATAAATTAAAAAATATATCTTTAAACGTATGAGAGAAAATTTTAGAAAGGACTTAATTTTAAATGAGTTCTTGCTATTCGGCAGACAGAGAGAGAGAGAGAGAGAGAGAGAGAGAGAGAGAGAGAGAGAGAGAGAGAGAGAGAGAGAGAGAGAGAGAGTGTGTTAGTTACCATTTTGTCCTAGGCACATGTCAATTAGACACTAGGCCTGTTGTATATATGTGTGTGTGTATGTAAGGAAACACTTCGAAATGTTTCTGCCCCACCGGGAATTGAACCCGGCCCCTCCGTGCGTGAAGCAAGTGTGTGTGTGTGTGTGTGTGTGTGTGTGTGTGTGTGTGTGTGTGTGTGTGTGTGTGTGTGTGTGTGTGTGTGTGTGTGTGTGTGTGTGTGTGTGTGTGTGTGTGTGTGTGTGTGTGTGTGTGTGTGTGTGTGTGTGTGTGTGTGTGTGTGTGTGTGTGTGTGTGTGTGTGTGTGTGTGTGTGTGTGTGTGTGTGTGTGTGTGTGTGTGTGTGTGTGTGTGTGTGTGTGTGTGTGTGTGTGTGTGTGTGTGTGTGTGTGTGTGTGTGTGTGTGTGTGTGTGTGTGTGTGTGTGTGTGTGTGTGTGTGTGTGTGTGTGTGTGTGTGTGTGTGTGTGTGTGTGTGTGTGTGTGTGTGTAAGACGCGCGATATCAAAAGAAGGTTCGCCTCAACAATCACTCGAACACTACAACAAGGATGACCCGGAGGCAGCCAGCAGCATATAGTGGGGACCACCACGTTACACAGGATATATTAAACGAGAGATTAACGCTGACATATTTAAAATACACATGATCAACGTTAGCTAGCTTTATTTTAGAAATAGAGGCCTCCCTCCACGGCTCTTTCAAAAAGACGTCCAGGCAGAAGTTACCCCAGCGTGACATCTATCTGCAGTCATCTGGTATAAACGTTCATCTCAGAAGGTGCTTGAGCAATATAATCATATATTCCAATCCGCTGACTGATAAATAAAAGCCTCTATTCGGCGAACGTTTAGTAAATAAAATCACCTAACGTTGCATGCCTTATCACAGGTGCCGATACTTTGCTCAACTCTTGCACCGGATACACTGAAAGTAAATGTGCTACCACCAGCACAAATACTTCCAGTATTTAGGGTTTGAAGACGATCAGAAGAGGCTTTCTCTAGTCATAACACTTGAAAAATGTTGAAATTTACATAGCTCCACTATGTGTTCTAATGAAGTCCATCAATGGGAAAAGTTTGAAGCCGATCAACACAAAAGCCATTCTCCACAGCCTCAGGAACACCCAGAACACCCTCAAGTACAAGACCTTGTAGAACACTATTGAGATTTTTAACTCTGGATGACTAATAACCCAGAAAAAGCCAACCCTAGATGACTAATAACCCAGGATAATTCAAGCTTGGATGGCTAATAACCCAGGATAAGGCAATCCTGGATGGCTAATAACCCAGAATAAGCCAACCCTGGATGACTAATAACCCAGGATAATTCAAGTTTGGATGACTAATAACCCAGGATAAGGTAATCCTGGATGGCTAATAACCCAGAATAAGCCAACCCTGGATGGCTAACAACCCAGGATAAGCCAACCCCGGATGACTAATAACCCAGGATAAGTCATCCTTGGATGGCTAATAACCCAGGATAAGGCAATCCTGGATGGCTAAAAAACCAGAATAACCTAGTTCAACAGCCTCCCAGAGCCCAGGACCTTAGGTACTCTTATAAATGAGATGAAATCTATGGACAGAATATCTCCGGCGAAAGTGAGGGTTGACGGGCAAATTATCTTAGTTTACTATGTTAAATTTTAAACGTTTTGATCAATGTCAATTGCTTTACACTTCGAGTTTTTTAAAATCCCAATTTCCTTATTTTAACTTTGGTTAATTTATGTTAGGCAAGACTGGGTTAATTTAGGTTACATAAATCTATAAAAAAGTATACCAAATAAAAAAAATATAAGTCTGGCAACGACGTAGCCTAGGAAACAACGTTCAAATCTGTACGTTTGTGACTCGTGGTGCGAGAATAATCTCTGGCAGGAGAATTGAGGCAAAAGGTATGCAGGAATGCAAGGCACCAGGGTAGGGCAGGACAGAATAGACCAGGCAGGCAGGGCAGTATAGAATATGCAGGCAGGGCAGGACAGTACTTCTCAAACGCAGCTATGAACAAGTGACTGTTGGTAGCTATGAAAGCTCCCTCACCCCGGCCTCAAGACCTCACTTCTCCCTCACCCCGGCCTCCAGACCTCACTTCTCCCTCACCCCGAACCAGACCTCACTTCTCCCTCACCCCGGCCTCCAGACCTCACTCCTCCCTCACCCAGGCCTCAAGACCTCACTTCTCCCTCACCCCGGCCTCCAGACCTCACTTCTCCCTCACCCAGGCCTCAAGACCTCACTTCTCCCTCACCCCGGCCTCCAGACCTCACTCCTCCCTCACCCTGGTTTTCAGACATCATTCCTCCCTTTTCTCTAACTTTCGGTATATAGGAATATATACCGAAAGAAACCCTTAGGATTGGTCTTTGATTCTCTCGTATTACCAACACCCCCCCCCCCCAACACACAGAAGAGTTCTGAAGAACAGGTTGGAGAAATGCAAGTGGAAATAATGATGAAAGGCTTTCCAGTAGATGTTACCCTTGTTCTTCTGTTATATCTATGCCACCAACACTTCCTTCACTACCGGCAGAGCCACGCCTCTTACAAATCCACCACTTAACCACAAAACTTACCACAGCAATGACCCCACTACTTGCAACGCCCCGCCTCTTACCCCGCACCACTTCAACCACTCACAACAACATTCACACCTCTCTACACTTATTGCAACTCATTCTCACACCGCGCGTGAATCAACGTGCAGATTTTAACAGTCAAATATCCTCCAGACATACGAACCTGTTTTCATGCGCAATTCACTTCTGCGAGGCTATGGGACCCCATTTATTTACGTAACCTAGTCTCACATAAAAATTATTTTTAGACATACGAAACTATAAATTGATGTTGGGTAATACATGTACGCAAAAGAAAAAAAAACGAATG
Organism: Cherax destructor; assembly: GCA_009830355.1. Lineage (NCBI taxonomy): Eukaryota > Metazoa > Arthropoda > Malacostraca > Decapoda > Parastacidae > Cherax > Cherax destructor. The sequence goes on from WNWK01001390.1 coordinate 250,341, forward strand.
TGCTGGCCCCACATCCCTCCCGCGGCCCGGTCTTAGATCAGGCTCTAATATTATCAACAACGTATATTTCAATATGCATCTCCTAGCTGAACACAGAAAAATAGATTAAATTCTGAAGGCAGTAAGAGCATGTTAGGAAAATTAATTGCTTCCTTCGCTTGGGTGCCCAGGAGGCCAGGAACATCCCAGATACGTCGTTAGATATGAGACCAATCCAGATCCACTCATACTAGGATACCTCGCCTTCTCTGGTACACTAGGATACCTCGCCTTCTCCTGTATACTAGGATACCTTGCCTTCTGGTATAAAATTATGATACCGCTGGCAAGGCAAGTCGGCAGGCAGACTGGTGATCATATAGTTGACCAGAATGAAGAATGACACGCTAAAGTTATTGAGACGTATTAACACTTCGCTCTGTGTACGGCTTACCACAGCATATGATCAAATTTTAGAGAGCAAACGTTGTTCCAATTAAAGCTTGTACCGAAACGTGCGTCATTTCTTCACTTGTCGCTAGGAAGCTATCCGGATCCAATTACAATGAATATGACAGTGTCACCCATTCTCGGGGTAAACACAATACCATAAATACGGCACTTGGCTGTATCACTCAACCTGTGAGTGAACACAATCACCATAAAGACAGTATTGGACAGTGTCAAGCAGATTTTGTACAACAGCAGATCGTTATTTGAGCCCACTAACACCCACCACAAAATCCTACAGATTTACATACCATTACAAGTATGATAAACGACCCTCTGATAATGATGAATGGCAGGAGTGAATGGCGAGACAAAAGATAAATGAATAAAGACGTGAGAAGCAAAAGCAGGTCAAGCTATGTAGGAGGCTGTTCAGGAACCTGTTGTGCAGTCACCCCTCCCACACACACACACACACACACACACACGACTCCTATGAGTCAAAGGGATGTTAGGAAGTATTTCTTCAGTCATAGAGTTGTCAGGAAGTGGAATAGCCTAGAAAGCGACATAGTGGAGGCAAGAACCATACATAGTTTTAAGACTAGGTTTGATAAAGCTCATGGAGCAGGGAGAGAGAGGACCTAGTAGCAATCAGTGAAGAGGCGGGGCCAGGAGCTATGAATCGACCCCTGCAACCACAAATAGGTGAGTACACAGTGTGAGTGGATATCCAGAGACTCGAAAACATATACGAGTGTTGATATTATTCCTTTTCACGTCAAACGGCGGAAAGTTAAACAGGAGGAACCAAGAGCTACAGCTCAACATTCTCCCCGTTGGAAACTCAAAACAGTAGTGAGGGATCTCTACCTACCCAAACAAAGATTCCTTTAGAATGTTATAATAGACACATATATGCCAGGACCATCAATGAGTAACCAAGCCTATCAAACACTGCAACAACTCGAAAATGTTGAAATGTTTGTAGTAATATTAGTTCCAAGCTTAGAGGAATACACTATGAAGAGGGACAGAAATAACTAAACCTGACGATCTTATAGAAGAGTAAGACAGACATGACAATAATATACAAATAAGAACACTGAAAAAGGCTGTTAAGGGAGGAGCTCTTGATCCAAAGAATAGTAGAGCTTCCTTTCTGTGAATCAAGCTGAATTATCTATTCCTCGTGCGCCATATGGCCTACTGGTTTAGCGCTTCCCAGTAAATGTAATATACTGCGTGGTCCAATTTAAGCTCCTCTGACTGACCTTCGACCATAGACACCACTGGTCTGTTGGGTCGTATCATATCTACTCTTCAGATTGTATAGTTTGCCTCCAACATCAAACTTTCTATTTGGCTACTACGTTGAGGCTAAACAAACACTTCCTAACGTCCCCGTGGCTCATCTCTGTCTTCTATGTTCACTTGTTCCTGCTTCTCGCATTTCGATCTCTTAAAGAGTGAGCAACTGGAATGTCTCAGGAGGGAGAGAGGTGAAGGTTAGTACTTAAGAGTAGTGCAGAGGCAACAGTCAGACTGACGTGGTGCACGATAGTGGCCCAGTACAGTGTAGAGTACAGTGTGATACTGAAGGGTCCACAACACGGATGGTACACAGCAGATAGAGGGTACACAGGAGGGAATATACACACGATGGAGACCACCCATGAGAGAGGAGGGAGGGGGAAAAGTGATGAAGAGTGGAGGGCAGCAGATAGACAACAGTATGCACCACTATTCACTCTACCCATACGTTGCTTCATTTACCTCTCAATAAGTCGATTTTTCTTACACAGATATTTTATTCAATACAAATAGCACATGTGAGCATCCATTAAGGCCTATCAACGGTACAATACGCTGGATGAAAATTCAAAACACCCATAAATTAAAACTTTGGGGGTTTGTGACGAAAACACAAGAGTATGAATTAAATAAAGAGAAGTGACTTATTTAATAAGTTTAAGATGACTAATATATCAGCTGGAACTTTAACTCGGCTAAGGTTGATTTAATTCATAAGTTAATAGAGTAAAAAACTGAATAATGGTAACACATTATTATTATTAGTATTAATATTATATTAAAAAAGAACTGCGTAAATAATACAGTATTATATTAAAAAAGAACTGCGTAAATAATACAGAGTGTAAAGACACTGAAAAGAATATATATATTGAAGAAATAAATAAGGATACGGGGATTCGCTAAGCCTGTAAGGGCCATACAGCTCTTCTGGAATGGATGGCAATCAGTTATGATCCCAGAGAGGAGTGGGAGGGGAGGTAGATAGTATTCCTTGCAGCTCCTCACTTGCAACAATGCAAACCCATTAATGGGTCCAACTCGGCAAAATTTTCGGTCACTTAACCGAGAGTGGTCTGGAACCGAGCCGGGACTAGTGATGGAACGATACCAAAAATGTTTTCCGATACCGATACCATCTAACTTAGTCGAAACTCAGTGATACCGATGCTTTGGTACACCCCTAGCGTTAATCCCGAAAGCGTTCTACAAGTACCTTCAGTTACCGGGTACTAGACCTTACACTGGTATACCTGTTCATCATACAAAAATTAAACATTACATCATAATATATAATGGTAGAATTTCCATTCATACAAAAAAAAAAATATATATATATATAGGATGCCCACACAGTCGTGTTGTAGATTGTCGATAGTGGAACAATGCCCCACTATGTCTTACTAAATGGCATTATTGTGCAACGCTGATGTAAAGAACACACTGTAAGGGGTACAATAATCTGCAATTACTCAAGAACTGCTCTACGAAGCACTGCAAAATGTCACGGTAAAAGCAGTGAGGGTGGATGAACAATGGATAGCTGCGGGTGATTACGTTCCCGTGTCTCGTCTCATAAAAGATGAAGGTGTGAATGATCACAGTGAAGATTTCATACTTCGACAGATAAGATGTATCGCCAGGAAGCAGTACTGTGATACATTATAAGAGTAAGTCACTGACTCTGCGCAGCTATACCGCACTGTGACAGACGATAACCTGAACCAATATAGACGGAAAGGAGTTGGACGAGAAGAACTGTGAGGCTTCCTCCGAGGCTGTGAGCGTTAGCACTTCTCTTGTTTAAAAGTCCCCACAGACACAATCAAATGACTGTGCAAGAGAGAAGTTGCAGGTTGTAAACCCCAGGACATCACAAACACAAATAACATAAGAAAAGTCAATACTGCTGAGGCCTACTGGACTATAACAGACAGTTACACTCACTGCTCGAAAGAATGCGTATGTTTATATGAATAAAAAAGAAACGGAGTACTGAAGGTCTCTACTTGTCTTGAGTGATCTATGACACAACTATCCAAACAATATCACACTGGAGTGCTAAATTTCTTAAGGAGCCAGGAATGGCTCATCACACGATGACGACCAGTGTAAAGCGAGTTTTCCTGAGGAATAAGTTAACATCTTTAATCTCATCCCCAAACAAGGCAGCAGCAGCGTCTATGTACAAGTGACACTGTATGCAACCCAGCGGGGTTTTCTTCCTATTGTGTGTAGTGTATACGCTGATATGAAAGAAACTTGAAAGTTACCCGAAGATGATTTCATAGATCATTGTGCCCGCGGCTAGGTTCCCGACCAGGTCTCTGATCAGTGAAGCTGTTGGTGTTCGTTGCAAGCAGACCAACGCAAGCAGTACAGCCCTACTGATCATGAACTTATCAGTCCTCTTGAAGACGGTTAAGAGTCTATTGGTAATTTCCCTTATACGTAATGGGAAGCAGTGATACCGCCTAATAAAGTCGCCCACGGAGAAAATATATAAATTAACCCCAGGTTATAAAAAAAAAAAGCACTAATTTTCTGAAATTCACAACTCAGGAAAAGGGAATAAGGGTGGACATAATTACGACATAAGAGATACAGCATTAATAGGGCAGACAAAGATTATATGAATTTTCAGCCTTATTTTAGTAGAGTATTATGTACAGATAGGGTGATACATCTTCATATTCTAACCACTTTTATAAGTATTAATAATTAAAGTACCTCCATTTTATTCAGTGTTTTTATTACGTGTGGTTAATGACGGTGGCCAAATCCGCTTTTGTCTTAAGTCTGGTGTAAAAGGCAGTGTCCTTTAGTCTTGTAATTGTTTTTATATCAGTGACATCGCCCTTGTTTCTTAGCCAATAAGGAAGAGAACCTTGACTAGTCTATCAAGAACAAATTTATAAAGCCCGTGTTAAATTACACAATTCATAAAGTAGCGATCCAATCAAACACTTGTATTGAAGGGACTTATCCCAGTTTATTAGCTATAAAGTAAAATAATTCAAATAAAGCATTTAGATGCCCATGTCCTGAGACGCCAGATGAGGGCACCTTAGGTATGTGGGGGGGGGGGGGGAAGAAGGCTGGAGAGAAAGACTTTTCAATAACTGATATAGAACAATATGTATACAATCACGACGCCCAGAATAAGGCTAAACAACGTGAGATATCGTGATTACAGGTTCCCATGAATTCTTGGGTCAGTCAGTTCCCTGTCACCGTCATCCACCGTCTTGTGTTTACACGTTAAATTATCACCACCTGGTAATCATACGAGCTATATTGGCCTTTATAGCAGAACACTGGTCAGAGGAAGTGTCACCAGATACACAGTGTTACATGGTATCATATTAACTCAAAAATGAGTACAGCCATGTATGTCGAGTGAATTAATTGAGGTTTGGATGTGTAAACATTAAATTTAAACCCCTGGCTATCTTCAAGAGGGAACTTGACAAGTTCCTGATAATGAGGCTGTGTCCAACTGGTACCAACAGCCTGGTCAATCAGACTAGCAACCGGGAGGCCTAGTCTGGCACCGGGTCACAAAACAGTGACCCTCGAAATCGTCTCAAGGTAACCTATTACAAAATATTAGCTAGCACTGAACCTCACTTCTAACATTGCAGCGAACCTCAATGTGTATAATTAATCATATTATTCCAAGGTCTTTTTTTTTTTAACACAGCCGTATCCCGCCAAGGCTGGGTGACCCAAAGAAGAAAACACATTCATCATCATTCATTCAATCGACTGAAACATCCCCACCCCCTCCCTTCAGAGTGCTGTCACTGCCCTTCACTTCCCAAACCGTGGAAATAATTCACAGGATTAGGTTAGGTAAGAGTTGTCAGGAAACAGAACAAGTGTTTCATGGCGTGGGTCTTAGTCATATGACGATCCGCAGCTGCAGTTTCTGGTCATCTAACCGAGGCCTTCCGCTGGCTTACCGGTCCACCCCTTTAAAACTTATGGTTATGATGAATTCACAGGCGGTACGCACTGCAGGCTGACTGACGTCTGGGGCCTTGCCACTAGGATAAACTCTCCTAGACAACAACTAAGTTATCAGGTCAGTCTTATTCATTAGTATTTATTCCCTGCAGATAGAATGAAATTTCATAACCAGGAAGATAGAAATAGATGCTAACAACACAGATAAGATACAGGAGCGTTATGTACGTTTTCCAGTCTGATAGTACCAAGATTAACAATATGAAAGTGGAGGCAAATTTTATACACAGTTTTAAGAGCAGGTATGATAGGCTAAAGACGTCAGACAACAGTAATATCGGTCGACGAAGCTTAATAGAAAGTGTCAGAACCCAAATTCAACCCCAGTAATATGTACGCTCACACAACCACCTCCTTACACACACACACGCCCATGCAAACATCCACACCCATGCAAACATCCATCACCACACAATTCCCCACACGCAAACAACTACCTTCCCCCCCACAAGCACAAACACAACTTACCCCCCTCCTCCCACACACATTCAGCACATGATCAGCATCTTAGTCTTGCTTGACACTTCATGAATGTTCATCAGCCTCCTCGCGCTAGTAGCATCAGCTACGTGTCATCTCAAGGCTCTTCATCTCTTGAATTTGGGTTCTGACACTTTCTGCATTCTCTGAGTAAATGGTTAGACACGAGTCCCATATTTCCTTTTATTTTCACTAAATTTTTAAATAAGAAGGCTTCATATATGTTAATGTTAACTAATTACATTGTCTAACCCTTAAAAATTAAACTTTTCCCAATTTTTTTTTACAGACTGATAGCTATTTTTTCATTAACAATGATATAATGATTTTTTTTTATTTTTGGACCAAAAGTAACAGAAACCTCACCTAACCTCCCTAAAACTATCACAATTTTTTTTAGCTAAATTCTGCTATACTATATATATATCATTGGTCAACTTAAATATATTTAGCATTAGATTTAATCTATTAGACACGAGCTCTGCCGAATAGACAGAACTCCCTTCAAAATTAAGCGTTTCAAAAAAAAAAAAATGAGAAAACTCACGTAATCTCTCAAACTACTGCATTTTTTTTACATAAATTCTGTTCTATATATCATAGCTTAATTAAAATTTATTTAATATTACTTAAAATGGATTATATACAGTAGAACCTCTGTATTCGGATACACATTTATTCGTAGAATCCAGTATTCGGAAAAAAATTCGAGGGGAAAAAAGTACCGAATTGCCATTATATTCGGAACGAAGCATACTTTTTGAGCTCTTGTGATTCAATAGTTATTTTTTGTATAACTTTGTGTTATTTTTATTACTGAAAATAAATGATCATGGCACCGAATAAGAATAGTGAAGAAAAAACTAAAAGAAAGCTATAAGAACCACCGCTGAACTAGAAAAATACTAATTTCAAAACAGGAAAATGGAAAACGTCATGTTGACCTAGCCAAGGAATATGGCATGTCAACATCTACCTTATTTTCTATTATTAAAAATAGACGCAATAAAAAGTGTTAATGTGGCAACGGGAGTTCTTGCAGGGTTCATGTATAATCTTTTGCTTGTATATGTTATTTTAAAAGTTTTTCACCAATATTCAAACTTAAAAATGGTTTGTGACGAGTAACTTTCGGGGTCCGGAACGAATTAATACAATTTACATTATTTGCTATATAAAAAATTGAACCAATATTCAATATTTAGAACATTCTCAGGAACCAATTAATTCCGAATACAGAGGTTCTACTGTATATATTTTTCATTATGCTCAGACTGATTTCTGATGATTTATGCAAAAACAAATTTTCATTCTGCTAATTAGCAAAGTGCACCCTTGCCAAATAGACCAAACTTGGCGATTCGGCTTAAAGGGCGCGATATATATATGTCGTGCCGAATAGGTAAAACTTTCGATTTTGGCTTAAATAGCAACGCTCTTCTTGTCGAATAAGACAAGCGAAAATTTGTCTGCAATAATTTCGCAAAAATCATTCTGAATCTAACGAAAAAAAAAATCATTATGTTTATTATTAATTTATTGTAAAACTTATCTAAAATATATTTAGTTGGATTAGACTAAATTAAATTGCGCTTGTTATAATAAGGTTAGGTAAGTAACCTTATTATTTTTTTGCATTAACATAAATGAAAAAAATATATCTTTAAACGAATAAGAGAAAATTTTAGAAAGGGCTTAATTTTAAATGAGTTCTTGCTAATTGACGAGTTTTACCTATTCGGCACATATATAAGTTACAAGGAAGTGAATATATAAGGGATTACGTATAACATTTTTATCATGTTATATGGGAAGTGAATAAATGAAGCAGATACATTTATATTTATGGGGAAGTGCTAAAATCCGCAGGGGTCACAACAACAGGTGAAATGGAAGATCAATTCTCGATACGTGGAAGGGAATAGCAGCTTGAATTCCTTGGATCAAGCGCCCTACAGCAGAAGGATGGCCCCCCTGCCCCCCTCTTTGAAGGAGGGTATGAGACTAGGCTGTGAGGTGGGTTGCCTGCTGCTGCTGCCGCTTAACATGGACCAACATACTGTCTTCCTGAATACCTTATACCGTCTGCGCCTCACCCCACCACCTCTTCTTCTCCCTTCCACCATAAAGGGAGGCTAGCTATACCACCATGATTTAATAGTAGTAAAACTAACCATTTAAGTGCAGCAAGTTCCAAGTGTAGTGGGTTGAGATGGCATCACTCTCTCACTAGTGTTTATGATGAACTCCACTATATAATATATATATATATACACAACTCTCGCCTCCTTGGCCTGCCTCATTATCTCTCACATGAATATATTAAGAGATATGTCCGGATTATTTTCTTCTTATGTGTCACTGGGTATTTATATGACAGCTTAGTGATGAGGTGCTGAGAATATGAATAGACGAGATCAAAATGGTTAGACGAGACTATAGCTAACAGTAAAAATAAAATGGCATGCTTTGTGTATTTTTTTTGTTTTTTTGCGAAGCTAGGTATCACCTAGTTAACAGCTTGTGGTAACACCCGCACTACCCTATTACTTAGCGGGTACACTTACAGGGTATAGTTCTTCCAGTCTACAAGATAGCTGGAACAAGAGCTAGCTGTATTTACTTGTCATTTTCCATTACACAGGATGAGTTTCCTACACTAATTAAATGTGGCCACCTGATCTAGAAGACGCCAGTAGAGCGACGAGGCTATCACCACCACTCTCCTGGGAAGAGTTCTCCAGTCGAGTGTGATTATCTTCTATCATTTAATTACATTATACTCCATCATACTCACGCACTATCATCTGATCCTCATTAATCAACAGGTTTCTTAATGTCTCGTTAATTAACGAGTTCTTCATTTGTTACTGTACATTATGATACTTTTAATTACTTGAAAAATTTATCTTCCATGTGATAGCGATATCACAAAAGTATTTAACATTGGAATCTTGGCGTAGTAATATATGAAGATGGGTGGAATAGACTGCCACATAGCGTCGTTCAAACACATTCTTTATCATTTTAAATGGCTTAAAGGGTTAAGATACATGTATATGTGAGAATGAGTAGGTGTGAGTATTTGGTTAAGTATAAAGACGTCTTATCGACTGGATGAGGGTCATTAAGTTGGTCATCAATCATTCTATATAACTGACTTACAAGTTGGTCATTAATCATTCTACACGACTGGTTCACAAGATGGTCATCAATCATTCTACACGACTGATTCACAAGATGGTCATCAATCATTCTACACGACTGATTCACAAGATGGTCATCAATCATTCTATATAACTGACTCACAAGTTGGTCATTAATCATTCTACACGACTGATTCACAAGATGATCATCAATCATTCTACACGACTGATTCACAAGATGGTCATCAATCATTCTACACGAATGATTCACAAGATGGTCATCAATCATTCTACACGACTGATTCACAAGATGGTCATCAATCATTCTATATAACTGACTCACAAGTTGGTCATTAATCATTCTACACGACTGATTCACAAGATGATCATCAATCATTCTACACGACTGATTCACAAGATGGTCATCAATCATTCTACACGACTGATTCACAAGATGGTCATCAATCATTCTACACGACTGATCCACAAGATGGTCATCAATCATTCTACACGACTGATTCACAAGATGGTCATCAATCATTCTATATAACTGACTCACAAGTTGGTCATTAATCATTCTACACGACTGATTCACAAGATGATCATCAATCTTTCTACACGACTGATTCACAAGACGGTCATCAATCATTCTACACGACTGATTCACAAGATGGTCATCAATCATTCTACACGACTGATCCACAAGATGGTCATCAATCATTCTACACGACTGATTCACAAGATGATCATCAATCATTCTACACGACTGATTCACAAGGTGGTCATCAATCATTCTACACGACTGATTCACAAGGTGGTCATCAATCATTCTACACGACTGATTCACAAGTTGGTCATCAATCATTCTACACGACTGATTCACAAGTTGGTCATCAATCATTCTACACGACTGATTCCCAAGGTGGTCATCAATCATTCTACACGACTGATCCACAAGATGGTCATCAATCATTCTACACGACTGATTCACAAGGTGGTCATCAATCATTCTACACGACTGATTCACAAGTTGGTCATCAATCATTCTACACGACTGATCCACAAGATGGTCATCAATCATTCTACACGACTGATTCACAAGGTGGTCATCAATCATTCTACACGACTGATTCACAAGTTGGTCATCAATCATTCTACACGACTGATTCACAAGATGGTCATCAATCATTCTCGAAGATTAACAAGTAGGGTTGATCTTACTTCCTCTATACGTGTTAACACGTACCAAGGAAGCTGCCTTAATGCTGGCCAAATACTTTTCATTGAAGGAATTACCCTCCTCTTCCTTGAATCAGACCTAATTAACCTCCCCCCCCATTCTCGACACTGTGATCTCTACGGGTCTAGCGCTTCCCCATGAAAATAATATTATTATAATAATGATAACTACAATAATAGTAGTAATAAAAAGGGGATACCAGAGGAGAACATTACGTTATTTTGAGTAAACACGTCACAAATTACCCGACTACACATGGTAATTGGCAAATAACAAGGATTATTATTAGTATTATTGGATTTACAAAAAGTTAAAACATTAAAACAAAATTATGAAAAATAAAATTACATGTTGACTGTGGTTACGGTAGAAATTACACTTGCGTATTTCTCTCACGTACGACAGCGCTTTGTTCGCTAAAACAACGAACAGTTGGGGGACATTATCGTCGAGTGTTGCAATACAGTGTGTGTGTTTTAGTCTTTCTCTGAACATGCACGGTATCTGTACAACATGAATTCGAACACATGCAAGAAAAACAGTATTATATCGGATGCACTAGCACGACCATGTGCTGTCAGGATTAACAGCTTTAAGAAGCACAGCGACCAGTTTGCAATGCATGAAACTTAAGGAATGTGGTAGGTACAAGGCTAACACTACGCGCAGGTTAAGGGAGGAGGAGGGGCAGGAGCAGGAGGAAGAGGAGACGAAGGAGGAGCAGGAGGAAGAGGAGGCGAAGGAGGAGCAGGAGGAAGGGAAGGCGAAGGAGGAAGAATCATTAGCTTCTTATTGACAATAGGGTTGTTCGGCAGCTCTCTTACTACGCTTCTCCTGTGTAACATCAGTTACTGAGTGCATCAATGATTAGCTGTGTTGCTGAACTCGTCAATAATCAGTTGTATTATTAAACTAGACATCATCGCCAACTAAATTAGGCAAAAACATCGTGTGCAAAGCAGCTCTGCTTCAATCTCCCGCCTTATCAGTCTGAGCTCAACTGTGGGCAAATTACTGGAACCTATAATAGTGGATGCACTTCGAAGTTACCTTGAACATAATCCAAGTGAGTCAACGCGGTTACACAAGGAGGTGGTTCTTGCCTAACAAATTTGACATTCATTAAGGTAATTAAAATCGTGAGGAACGTAAGTAACAGAAATTTAGCATAATTGGTGAAATCAGACTGGGGATCAGTAACAAGTGGCGTTCTTCAGAGGGCAGTGATGGGCCTTTTGGTGTTCATGTCTACATAAATGGCCTAAGTGAGGGTACACAAGGCGATAAGCGTTCGCTGATGACACACAGACAGAAAATATGATTTAAATAAGTCACCATGGAGTTTCAGAATGATTTTGATATCACTGATGTAAGAAAAAAATTGAAAGCATCAGTTTTAAGTCAACTGGAAACCCCTAATGCTGAAAGAAAATAACCGCTCTCATATATAAACTAATAGATTACTTAAACATACCTGAAACGGAAAACAACTCTGGGGTGCTGGCTAGAAGAAATCTGAAGCCAAGGCAATAAATTGCTCATGAGTGTCTGTAATGAAGTTAATAAGAGTACTGAGCTTCATATCAAGTGTTACAGGAGTCCCAAGGTTATAGAAGAACTTCAGCGTTAGCCTCGCCTGGATTATGTAGTACAGTTCTCGTCTCCAACTTACGCAGCGGATATGAATGCGTTGAAAAACGTACAGCTGATAAAAATAATATTCACTATTATGAATCGCCTCTATGAAGCCAGATTAAGAGAACTGAACTTCTGCTCACTTGAATAAGACGTCATGCACACAAATATATGAAAGATATTAATAAAGAAATGAAAAATTAGATCCAATATTACTCAAATTAAACAAAATTAAATTTAAAAGGATATAAAAATATTGGTTTGGTAATATTTCCATATAGGTGGAATTAATTTACACGCAGCATTTAGGAACTTCGAAAGTAATTTTGACAGATATATGAGTGAAAATGTTTGGGCTTTATAAAAAGTAGCCAAGCATGGGTCAGTAAGTCGGCTTTATATATCCATCTCTTTGATCACAGCAATATGCTTTAAAAAAGTACCAGAGTAACACAGGGAAGTGTGTTTGTTCCTCTGTTATTGTATACGTACTTCAGTCACCGTATAAACCTTATCACTAATAAAAAAAATGGTATGGTGACACCGATAATGTGTGGAAAGACACTTATGTACGTGTCTTTCTCCACATCTTATCGCTAATTATTATGCACATAAGTGCACTTCAATATTTAATAATTCAAGAAATACTCACCAGCAACAAATCTGAAGCTAAGACGATGATACGGAGTTTGAAAGCATGCATGTTAATATCACCTGTGAATATCTTACAGGTGATATTAACGTGTGATGACCAAGAAAGAACTGGGTGATAAGTTCACATCATACCTGTTCGACAGTAGCAGCTGATAAACTTAACGAGGCACAAAACAGCAGGTCACACTATAAATATTCACTACTCTCTTGGATGGCCTTCCCTCACCAAACCCATTCTCACACAATGTGATAATCTATGCAGATGTTAACGTTACCTGGGAACGTTCAGCCCCACGTAGCTAGGAGTGTTACGGACTTTTTTTTTTAGTTTGCATATTTGTGCGCTAACCTAGCATATATATCAGGACACCCTCCAGAAGGCCTAGACAGTAAGCCATAAAGGCCTTCTAGACGGCGCTTGCTTCGGATCAACATGTGCTGGCCAGTTCATCCTATATATTCTGAATCTCCTGGCTAACCCTAGTTGGGTCTATCATTGATCTAGCTCTGAAGAACACAGTTTGTGCTGAAAGCTCTAAATCTACTACCCCATGGCTTACTACACATACTATCATTTATTTCTCTATTATATATATATATATATATATATATATATATATATATATATATATATATATATATATATTATATATATATTAGAGAGAGAGAGAGAGAGAGAGAGAATTATGAGAAAATGTGTCACTATCAAGTATTTATAATCCGTACATTTTCTCAGACCTTGACCTAAAATGCTGGAACGCACATTTGTGTCGAGTGAACTTAAAAGCATGCTGGTAATTCACTTTCACTGCATTTTTGGGAATATATAAGACATTTACACTACTTCCTATGTAGTGAATGAAAATTACTCATAGCTGTCGCAATGACGCTATTTGAAGGTTACCTAAAGTCGATTTCAGGGGTCACCGCCCCCGCGCCCCAGTCCCCGACCAGGACTTCGGGTTGATTTCCTGATCAACCAGGCTGTTTAATCTATGCACCACAGCTCGGGTGTTCAGGAACCGACTCGAGGAACTTGATCAAGTTCCTCAAGTCACTTCCCTCCCTTATGTTTGAATTTATGGTGTTGAAAAGTCTTGGTCCCTTTACACTTACTGGGTTATCGTTTTGCACCTCTGCCTTTCACTGGAGACATTTTGCACTGTCTGCCAAGCCTCTGGCTCTCGTGGGCAGTGATTTCAGTGTACATATTGGAAACAATCCCTCCAGGATTCTCCAGGTGTACATTATCAAGTATCTTCCTTGCCTAAGTTCTACCCTGTACATTTCAAGGGACAATAAACATTCTTAATAATACATATGTGTTGAACTGAGAATATACGGGCAGTGAGGGTGCTGTTCATTCTCCAGATTAGTAATTTCGTCTACCTCAAAAGGGACTTCCAATGTACAGCTTAGAGAAAATATGTATCACTGGCTTGGCACAAATGTAAATACTATTAATTTCCTTATCGAGTGAAAATGATTGTTTAATTTAATTAACCTAATCGTAAATGGCTTTATGTATGTATGCATGAATATTTGTCGTGCCGAATAGGTAAAACTTGGGATTTTGGCTTAAATTGCAACGCTCTTCTTGTCGAATAAGGCAAGCGAAAATTTGTGTATGCAATAATTTCGCAAAAATCATTTTGGACCTAACGAAAAAAAAATATATTTGTGTTTGTTTATTATTAAATTATTGTAAACTTATCTAAAATATATTTAGTTGGATTAGGCTAAATTAAATTGCGCTTGTTACAATAAGGTTTAGGTAAGTTTTCTAAGGTTCTTTTAATACAAAATTATTATTTTTTACATTAACATAAATGAAAAAATATTCTTTAAACGTATAAGAGAAAGTTTTAGAAAGGACTTAATCCACCAATTCACACCGCTAGAGCTGTTCAAAATGACAAGAGAGCATGAAAAGTGAAGTCGAACACTTGAACTGGCCCCCACAATCGCCGGATCTAAATATTATCGAGCACCTGTGAGGTCAATTGGAACAAGTCAAGAACCGACTTCCTCCACTGTCGCCTTTGGAAGAGTTAAGAGTAGGTGTTGCTTGAGGAATGGCTCAAAATTCCCCTGAATACTGTTCAAATGCTATGAATCAATTCTTCGGCGAACTGGTGCTGTTTTAGCTGCAAATGGAGGACCATCTTCATTTTGAAATATAAAATGTTATAGAACAAGTTAATATTATTTTGTCCAAGCCTAGTATATATCACACACGAAAATACACACATCTCAATGTATATCCACTGAGAGATACACATCTTCAAACAACGCAGATATTACTGCATTGTTCAGCAAATTGCTGTAAGAAATTGCGAAGGAATTATATATGCCGCCATCTTGTTCTCCAAACAGGACACATCTCTCACTGTTTACACCATGAACACCTTCTTTGAGCTACTGATATCAAAATAGAGCTCAAATTATGACGAAAACTAATATTTTTATTGAAATGAAAGTTGGTACGCATTTACGTATATACATTAACAAAAATTTCCTCCTATGATATATATTTGCAATAAATTGTGTTTCTCTCGCATTCCGAAAATTAAAGAGAAACTGAGATAATTATAGCCTACTCGTCCCTATAAATTATCTCAAGAGGATGTTTACTAATGAGCAAATGAATCTTAACCTTCAAAAACTGACTGTATCTACGTATACTCATTTCCGGCCGTATTTTTAGTAATAAGCTTTCATTAACACATTCTCAGCTGGATAAACAAGAATTAGTGGAATGTCAGTAAGAAAGAAAATCTGTTTGGAAGCTAGCCGGAAGAGAGGATATACAGTTTACCTAAATATTTCACAATCGACATGATACCAATTTAGAGCTTGACGCTAAGTCATGTCACAAAAGATAATAACGCTATGGATCTTGTAGAGGAACTTCTATGAGATGGTTATGTAGACCCCATCTCCGTAAAAAAAAAAAATACTAAAAATAAAAAATAAATACAATTCTAATATCAGTAGCGAAATGCCAATGTGGATTCAGAACTGCAAGATTCCTCTCTTCTGTCACAAGAGCACTAGAACAGTTTGGTTATTGCAGCTCTATGAATATAAACAGCTGTTTACATCATTATTAATTTTCTATTATCAGTTTGATGCTGCCTTAAAAAAGTTTGTACTGTTATGAAAGAAAAAAGTTAATCAAATTAATTATTAAGGGGTGGACGGGCAAGCCAGTGGAAGGCCTCAGTCAAATGTCAAAAGGCTCCAGTGACGGGTTATCATATGACAAAAACCCACGTCAGGAAACACTTGTCCTGTTTCCTAATGAATCTTACCTAAACTAACCAACTTGCTGTGTGAGGAATATCTGTTCAAAACCTGTCATATGTTTAACAACCTCTCAGACTCAGCAGTCATGAGCTAGGCGTGCTTTGGTCATCTCGAGTTTCACTATGACAGCTGTTATCGTGACTTATTTCCAATCATAAAAGTATAAGAATGAAGGAATACTGCAATAGGCCTATTAGCCTATGCTAGGTAAATCAAACTTACCCAATCACACCCGTTCATATACCCGTATAACCTATATTTAAAGCTACCAAAAGTTCTCGCCTCAATGACACTTCCTGGGTTTTGTTACACTCATCTACAACTAATATCACCATGCAGTCAAAGCTACATTCCACAACCCATATCAGTCTTAAAGTTCTTTACACCTGTTACTCTTAATTTTCCAGACGAGGTGCACGCAACTCCTGCTTGCTGGGGATGCCAAGCCTCTCCTGCCCTTACCTCAGTCACAAAGTTATTCCTCTGACTGAAGCAACAAGGTTACAGACAGGTACAAAAGTATTGCGACTGATGAAAAAATAACATAGTCTTGATGACCCGCGTGTCGACAGGCTTCGAACCCAATTGACCAAACAAAAACACGTCCAATTAGCCAACCAAAACATGTAATGCAGACTATGATTCGCTCAGAATCGAGCTTAGTTACTAGGTTGAAAGTCCATCGGCTGCAAATGAGTTATGAAAACTTCAATTTACCTGTCCACTAACACTAACAACACTACAATCCTTAAAAATTTAATTAAATGAAATTCTCTGAATATAGACAAGATAAACATAGAAACCCGCTCACTTCAACAAAAACTTATAAGATGAAACCTCCATAAGTTATGTGTTGGACATCAACGCAATTTTTTTTTCAACGTCTACTTGTGCCGATCTATGAAACTAAAATCATTCTTCAAACAACGCAGATATTACTGCATTGTTCAGCAAATTGCTGTAAGAAATTGCGAAGGAATTATATATGCCGCCATCTTGTTCTCCAAACAGGACAAGCGTTTTTGCACGAATTCCTCTATTTCAGTTAGATTTAAGCCTATACACACATTTAATATTGGTTATTCTAGGTTAGTTTAACGTAAATTAACCTTTATTTATGTATAGTTAACAGACGCAATGGTATAAACAAGAGGGCTTGTGTTAGGCAACCTAAGACACACTGAAAGTCCCCTACAGCGTTTGTATCCCCAAGCACACTGATACAATTGGTATCCCCCGGGGACTGATACAGTTGGTATCCCCCATGTACGCTGATACAGTTGGTATCCCCCAGGTACGCTGATAAAGTTGGAGGTTACACTGCTTCCACAAACAACAAAGAATTGGGACTGAGCCAACAAGTTTAGGTGGCAAAGCTCACACCTCTACAACAACAATTGTCCTCAAAGCTTTGTTAAGTTATACCATGAATTAAGTAAAGATCCTGGACTTCACCTTACGAAACAAAGCAAATGCGATAGTAATTATGGACAAGGTAGATTATAGTGGAAAAATGAACATGTTATTAGAAGACGGGGGAACTTCCGTGCCCCTTAACAAACACATGAATGCAATAAAGACCCTTAACTGTTTAACAGCCCCCTAATCATTGATAAGGGGGAACTGGACATACTTAAATTCATTGCCCGATGAACCGGTTTGTGGTTCGTACGTTGGATTACATGCGGCCAGCAGTAACAGCCTGGTTGATCAGGCCCTGATCCACCAGGCGGCCTGGTCGAGGACCCAGCCGTAGGGGCGCTGATCCCTTCCAGGTAAGTAGAACCACCAGATCAGCCAGGCTGTGATGGCTCTGTGGGCAAGAGGGCTTCTAAAAATCAACAGGGCGGTCTGGCCTCAGTCAGGTCAAGAACTATCGAAATCAGTCACGGGTATATTATAGAATATTCCCTCTCCCTCCACCTCGGTAGTCACAAATATGCCAATTTCCTTTAACATGGGCATTACGAAATGACTTTTTTTTCACTTTAAATTTTCCCAGCTCACCCACCTAAAGCATTTGTGCAAACAAATTGTTTACTTGGGGAATGGAAGTGCTGACGTCATACAACAAACCTCTAGAGGTTTACATAGCAAGTCATACACTTGGAGGCACTCAAAACCCTGCCGTCTCATCCACAGAGTGTCACACCACATAATATTCATTGCCAGCTATAATATCCACAGCCATCATTAAAAGCGAACTCAAAGTAACTATAAAATGCCAAGCAGATCGAGGTAAATTAATATTCAAAAGCTAACCGGGGTTAATACACTCGGGTCTTAAAAGATGGCCCAGAGACTGACATAATGGCTAACATTTTCCATCGAGGAAAGCTGTTGTGTGGCACTGGATAAATAAGGTCAAATGTCCACAGCTGTAGAAGCTCCTGACACAATGGAGAATGACGTCAATGACTGGATATGACGTACGATGCTGAATGGAATAAATTAATGGGTACAATACGGGCCCTTGTGAAGTTCCCCACACAATGTTAATAAAAACACCGATGATTTTATATAAATGTATATTCCCCTTCCCCCATACTTGCAGAGGTATGATTGTAATAACCATTTTCCATGTGGCTTTAAAAACATTAAAATCTATTCCAGTATGTGCATCCTAATGATAAAAACAATGGTATTCCACGTCACTTTAAGGGTCACGTAAGTACCCCTGTCTTCTAATAATCTCATT
Organism: Cherax destructor; assembly: GCA_009830355.1. Classification (NCBI taxonomy): domain Eukaryota; kingdom Metazoa; phylum Arthropoda; class Malacostraca; order Decapoda; family Parastacidae; genus Cherax; species Cherax destructor. Next base: position 269,275 of record WNWK01001390.1, read on the forward strand.
TTTCCACTATAATCTACCTTCTCCGTAATTACTATCGCATTTGCTTTGTCTATTTCGTAAGGTGAAGTCTAGTATCTTTACTTAATTCATGGTATAACTTAACAAATCTTTGATGACAATTGTGTGGTAGAGGTGCTCACACCTCTACAACACAATTGTTCTCAAAGATTTCTTAAGTCATACCATGAATTAAGTAAAGATCCCGGACTTCACCTTACGAAACAAAGCAAATGCGATAGTAATTGTGGACAAGGTAGATTATACTTACGTGCGTCTCTTAAGAACCATATATGTATCCACATTTTCGTAAAAAAAAAAAAAAAAAAAAAACAACTATACTTCAAAGAGGAAACTTAGTATGAGGTTTCGGTCGGTCCTGAACCATTATGAAGTCACTGGATAATGGTCTTAATACTGACTGAAACATCATCTAAAGTTTCCTCTATAGTGGGTTACTTATGAAGTGTTCTAGCCATAGTATTGCGACTTCTATTTTTAAAACCGTCTTAATATGGCGGATGTTTCACAAAACGAAACAAGCACTATTGAACTTAATCATGGAAAAAATATAATACTTATTCTTGGAGTTATTCAATGCTGTAACCCTTTTGTTAAAAACTACCCACAAGTCATTCCTTCTGATCTGGACTTCGCCAGCATGTAACATTGTCATTGCTTCACAAAACTGCTCAATGGGTAATGCTAGACTGGATTCAAGCTTCCCCATTTCTCCTCATCCTTTATATTTCACCTAGTTTAAGTTTGTGCTCACAGCATAGTGATAATTCTAAAGTTCGCCGGATTTTCAAATTAGGGCCGAAGATTAATTTTCAATGATAACGGCGCCACCTGTTGTCCAGAGGTGTTAAGTCTGATACAACTCTCATCACTGCACTTGATTTAAACACTATTACAGCGCACTTCACAACGTTAATACAGTAAAATGTATTTAGAAGAGTGCTTCAAACGCATCAACATCAATATGCTACAATATCAGGCCATAATATGCAAATGTCCATCACCTCACAAGTCGCGACTGACACCTCAATTAACGAGCCTGCCCGAGGTCATTAGAGTGAACTCGCTATCAGGGAGCTGCATCAGAGGCGTCCCCCTGAGTGTGTCTGAATGAGGGATGTATAAGATAACAGTTGGGATTCGTGGGAGAGGTGAACAACAACCTCCTACGAGGCTAGATGAGCCAGACTGCTGCTGGAGTCCCGACTCGCCACTACCGCAGGGCGAGATTCTGGTTGCCGCAGAGTAACCGAGTACCAATTAAGTTTCCCACTTTCATTTTACCTATTAATACATTTAACTCATCGTAAAATTCATAGCTTGACTATTTGTATATGTTAGTGGGTGCTTATGTAAATTATCTGCGTGAATAATTTACGTATGGGGTTAAAAGATACATATAAGTGTAACTGGCATCAATCAGTGATGTGCATAAAAATACATACACACGCACGCCACACACACAGTGTGAATCGACCCCTGCAACCACAACTAGGTGAGTACACACACACACTACACACACGCACGCACAGGAAGGAAACAACGTGTGAAGATGGCATAGTGAAAAGCTCTGTTCCACAAGGTACAGTACTCGCCCCCATCCTGTTCCTCATCCTCATATCAGAGATGTAAACTATAGCACCGTGTCATCCTTTGCAGACGATACTAGGATCTGCATGAGACTGTCATTGAGGACACGGTTAACCTCCAAGAAGATATAAACCAAGTTTTCCAATGGGCAAGGGAGAACAATATAATGTTCAATTAAGACAAATTCCAACTACTCCGTTATGGAAAACTGGAGGAAATAATAACTAGAACTGAGTATACTACAAACTCTGATCACACAATAGAAAGGAAAAGTAGTGTAAAGGACCTGGGTGTGGTAATGTCTGAGGATCTAACCTTCAAGGATCACAACAGTGCCACCTTCACGGCACACATAAGTGCGATAAAACACCTCGATTACTGGGATAGCTTGAAGTTCCTCAACCTGTAACCCCTAGAACGCAGGCGGGATTAGTACCAAATTTGCAAATGAAAATCACTCCCTATGAAAGCATAAGACTCGACAGAAGATGAAACATCTCCCCAATGAAAAGCACGGGCGTCACTAGCACGATAAGAGACAACACAATAAGTGTCAGGGGCCCAAGACTTTTCAACTGCCTCCCAGCATACATAAGGGGGATTACCAATAGACCCCTGACTGTCTTCAAGCAGGCACAGGACAGGCACCTAAAGTCAGTACCTGACCAGCCGGGCTGTGGTTCGTACATCGGGTTGCGTGAGGCCAACAGCAACAGCCTGGTTGATCAGGCCCTGATCCACCATGAGGCCTAGTCACAGACCGGGCCGCGGGGGCGTTGACCCCCAAAACCCTCTCTAGGTATATTCCAGGTATACTATCACATCTGCGAAAAAAATGATAGAATGGATAATGAGATCGTTCAGAACAAGAGATGCCAAGTCAATGATGATCCTTTTTAAATCACTTGTTCTCTCTAGGCTGGAATACTGTTGTACATTAACATCTCCAATCAAGGCAGGTGAAATTACAGATCTAGAGAATGTACAGAGGACCTTTACTGCACATATAAGTTCCTTCAAACACCTTAGCTACTGGGAACGCCTGGAAGCACTGACTTGTACTCACTGGAGCGCAGGCGAGAGAGATACATCATAATCTACATTTGGAAAATCCTAGAAGGAATGGTCCCTAATCTGCACACAGAAATCACTCCCAAAATACCCCCAATGAAAAGTAGGAGCACCACTGGTACACTAAGAGAAAACACAGTAAGTGTCCGGGGCCCAAGACTGTTCAACAGCCTCCCACTAGCCATAAGGAGAATTACCAATAGGCCCCTGGTTGTCTTCAAGAGGGAGCTGGACAGATACTTAAAGTCGGTGCCGGATCAGCCGGACTATGGTTCGTATGTTGGACTACGAGCGGCCAGCAGTAACAGCCTGGTTGATCAGGCCCTGATCCACAGGGATGCCTGGTCGTGGACCGGGCCGCGGGGGCGTTGATCCCCGGAATACCCTCCAGGTAGGTCCGAGACGAGGTGTCAGAGTGGGTGCATGTGTCGAGTGGGGTTCAACAAGGGTCAGTCCTAGGTCCGGTACTGTTTCTTGTCATGACGGAAGGGGTAGAGTCAGAGGTGTCGCTGTTTGTAGACGATGTGAAATTAATGAGAATACAAGCAGACGAGGACCAGGTAATCCTACAAGGGGATCTGGACAGGCTGCAAGCCTGGTCTGACAAATAGCTTCTGGAGTTTAACCCCAGCAAGTGCAAAGTTATGAAGCTTGGGGAAGGACAAAAAAGACCACAAACTTCAACACTCACTCAAGAAAAAGGATCCTGGGGTGAGCATCATACCGAGCACATTTCCTGAGGCGCACATCAACCAAGTAACTGCTGTAGCATACAGGCGCCTGGCAAACCTGAGAATAACGTTTCCATACCTAAGTAAGGAGTCATTCACGACACTGTACACCGTGTACGTCAGGCCCATATTGGAGTATGCAGCACCAGTATGAAACCCACACCTGGTCAGACATGTCAAGAAATTAGAGAAAGTGCAAAGGTTTGCAGCAAGACTAGTCCCGGAACTGAGGGTTTTGTCCTACGAGGAGAGGTTAAGGGAACTAAACCTGACAACACTGGAGGACAAGAGGGATAGAGGGAACATGATAACATATAAAATACTGAGAGGAATTGACAGGGTGGATAGGGACAGAATGCTTCAGAGATGTGACACAGCAACAAGGGGTCACAACTGGCAGTTGAAAACTCAGATGAATCACAGGGATGTTAGGAAGTATTTCTTCAGTCATAGAGTTGTCAGGAAGTGGAGCAATCTGGAGAGTAATGTAGTGGAGGTGGGATCCAAACATAGCTTTAAGAAGTATGATAAAGCTCATGAAGCAGAGAGAGTGGGCCTAGTAGCAACCAGCAAAGAGCCAGGAGTTGTGACTCGACTTCCTCGACACACGAGGCCATGAGAATTGCTCTAATTTGTTATTCTTAAGATACAATGAAATTCTCATTTCCAAAAAATTACCTATTAGGCTATTACGCAGCCTCCCACCGTCTGCAACACAGCATACGCACACCAACGTCTCACTACTGTACGCTGCTACGCAAAAACCTTCACCCCAATATATTTAACTCCGATATAATTCCGCACACAGCCACTGTTATACTCAAGGTGCTAGAGGTCACTATGTAATGACAGCCTGACCTCTCCGGGCTCCAGTTACCTATGATGGAGACACAAAACAATACTCAGCCCTCAAGTGTTGCAGTTGTGTTACACAGTTACAGTACCTGCTGGAGCGTTCAATTAAGTGAGCAAGGTGTACATGGGCTTCACGTTGGTAAGTGGCGCCACGCTCAGAAAAACGAGCGTACAAGCACCTCAAAAGTGGGTTCAACAAGGGCGTTAAACGACAAAACTTGATCAGCGTTAAACAAGCCGTGTTAAACAAAAGCTCACCAGCCGTGTTAATCGAGGCTCACAAGCCACGTTAAACGAGGCTTACAGTTTAAGGTCACAGGGTAGATGAGAAGAGAATGAGGTTATATATATATGTATTTATTATACGCAGTAAACCTATACTCAGCGCCTCCCCCCACACACATAATCGCAGAAAATGCGCATGTTTGTTTGATCGATTCGCGAAAAGTGGGCGTAATGCTGGAACCGTTCACTACGTGGCTAACCTCCAGGTGGTGGTGGGCGGCGAGGCAAAAAGGTGGGTGGAGGCCAGGAAACAAGTGGGTGGGCGTGAGGACCAGCCCACTAAGAGGGTGACAACAACAATAGCAACCGTACAGATTGTAAAATTGACAGAAACAAAAGGTGCGGTCATAGTATAATTTATTTTTGTGGTGCTGCTGTTGTTGCTGCTAGCATCAACAGCAGCATCAACAGCAACATCAACAGCAACAACACTGAGACACACACACACACTACACTCACTGCCTCTCACCTCCAGAATATTAAAGAGATGAACCCACCTGTCTGAGAGAAGCAATAACCTCGTAAATAGTAAATCTGGTACATACCTCCCTAGTTAACCTCTTGTGTTTGCTCGCTACGATGTTTTTGTCCGGTTAGCGGGCCGCCGGCAGCGACAGCCTGGTTAACCAGGCAGCCACAAGTGGAAGGGAGGCCTCAGGCAGGTATACCACAGCACAACTCTAGACACCAATCACAGGTATGTCAAGCTTGTATTCTGATCCTCTTAATATCCTCTGATTAATTAAAATTTCTGCTATCCGGAAGAGGACTAGGAGGTGTCAGCCTGAGTTGGGAGACTTCAGTGGTGTCAGCCTGAGTTGGGAGACTTCAGTGGTGTCAGCCTGAGTTGGGAGACTTCAGTGGTGTCAGCCTGAGTTGGGAGACTTCAGTGGTGTCAGCCTGAGTTGGGAGACTTCAGTGGTGTCAGCCTGAGTTGGGAGACTTCAGTGGTGTCAGCCTGAGTTGGGAGACTTCAGTGGTGTCAGCCTGAGTTGGGAGACTCAGTGGTGTCAGCCTGGTTGGGTTCAGTGGTGTCAGCCTGAGTTGGGAGACTTCGTGTGCGCCTGAGTTGGGAGACTTCAGTGGTGTCAGCCTGAGTTGGGAGACTTCAGTGGTGTCAGCCTGAGTTGGGAGACTTCAGTGGTGTCAGCCTGAGTTGGGAGACTTCAGTGGTGTCAGCCTGAGTTGGGAGACTTCAGGGCAGCGAGTTGGGAGACTTCAGTGGTGTCAGCCTGAGTTGGAGACTTCAGTGGTGTCATCCTGAGCTGGGAGACTTCAGTGGTGACGCCGGAACACCCAACATGTGACGCCGGAACACCCAACATGTGACGCCGGAACACCCAACATGTGACGCCGGAACACCCAACATGTGACGCCGGAACACCCAACATGTGACGCCGGAACACCCAACATGTGACGCCGGAACACCCAACATGTGACGCCGGAACACCCAACATGTGACGCCGGATAAGCCAACATGTGACGCCGGAACACCCAACGCAAGGCACCCTAGAGAGTCTTGGAGTTGCGTTACCCTCACTAAACAAATGCGTCACATGTGACGTCATGTCTCTAAAGGAAACACCTGACGCAATGATGACGGTGCTAGCCAACACCTGCTAACACACTCAGCCAGGAGGTATGACTCGAACCCCAGCAAATATAACCAGGCGAGAACACGCGCGCGCACCTTAAACAGTCACTGGGGGAAAAAAGCGGAAAAGAGATACTTGATTTTTTTAAACATAAGACTGGAGAAACACTGCAGCAGACCTACTGGCCCATACTAGGCAGGTCCTTCTCAAACGCAAACCTGGAGATGGGAAGTACAGTGTAATACAAAGGGAAGGCAAAACTCTGCCCAAACGATAGTTGAATAAACTTTACCGCCGGTGGAGTGGGAGGTTAATGAGCCAAATGTTAGCAGTGGAGGAACAGTGGAATGAACTGAAAGAGGAAGTAATGTTAGAAATGTTGGAATGTTAAAAGATATATGATGAAACACTGAAGATGGAACACCATGAACACAGCTCTACTGCTGTAGATATATTACACACATACACGGGGCCAGGAGCTGCGACTCGACCCCTGCAACCAAAATTAGGTGAGTGTACACACACACACCCACTATGCTACTCTCACATTACACACACATCATGTCTGCTACATATAACTACGCCATACTTCAACATCATGTCTGCTACATATAACTACGCCATACTTCAACTGATTGATTTACATTACAGACGATAGTGACACCGTGGCACACCTGACCACCGAGTGACGACAGTGACACCGTGGCACACCTGACCACCGAGTGATGACAGTGACACCGTGGCACACCTGACCACCAAGTGACGACAGTGACACCGTGGCACACCTGACCACCGAGCGACGACAGTGACACCGTGGCACACCTGACCACCGAGTGACGACAGTGACACCGTGGCACACATGACCACCGAGTGACGAAGTCCACCTCGACTATTACATCATCCACCGTAACAATAATGGTATCCAGTACCAAGGCGGCGGCCAGCAATAAGGCACTGGTACATCTCACTATCAACGTGATGCTTCGCCTACGAAGATTTCTACAGTACAATACAGAGGACACTGTTATACTGGAGACAGTAAATGTATCCAGGTGTTGCAACATTTGTCTTATTCTCCAGAACACATGTTGGCTGACCTGTTTATAATGGGTTATCCTAGGTAATTTACACTATGTATAATAACTGTCCTTATGTGTACTTGGGCCTAAATCAACTTAGTAATCACCCCGTATCGATCCAATGGATGGTAGTTGATCCAAACTATGTGAAATAATACTATGTTACTAGAATGACAAGGTTAGAATCCCACTCCATGATGCTCTTGACTTAGTTGTCAATGAATGTTGGGGATTTGAAAAGTCTTGGTGTATTGTAACAGTTGGTACAATAGCTACGACCGGCAGTAATGTGGGGTTGGCTTGCTGAAGGAGTTGACTATCACACTACACGACATTATCCACCAAGAAGCATTATGTGGCAAGGTATTATACATGAGTGACGTCATGCTGAGTGTTATCAGTATAGTGAATGTAATCAGAGGCGGTAATTAGTCACAGAGAGACAGAAAATTCGATCTTCGAAGAACTGAATGAAATCACTGCTCACTGCACTCAGTATCAGGTGGCTGTCTCCTGACCCCTGTACTCAAGAATCATGTAGTGCCACTGACCTACTGTATAAGTATCAGGTGGCTGAGTGCTTCACTGACCTACCACTGTACTCAAGTATCAGGTGGCTGAGTGCTTCACTGACCTACCACTGTACTCAAGACAGTGGTATCCACTGACCTCCACGTACTCAAGTATCAGGTCTGAGTGCTTCACTGACCTACCACTGTACTCAAGAATCAGGTGGCTGAGTGCTTCACTGACCTACCACTGTACTCAAGTATCAGGTGGCTGAGTGCTTCACTGACTACCTACTCAAGAATCAGTGCTGAGTGCTCATGACCACCACGTACTCAAGTAGGTGGCTGAGTGCTTCACTGACCTACCACTGTACTCAAGTATCAGGTGGCTGAGTGCTTCACTGACCTACCACTGTACTCAAGAATCAGGTGGCTGAGTGCTTCACTGACCTACCACTGTACTCAAGTATCAGGTGGCTGAGTGCTTCACTGACCTACCACTGTACTCAAGTATCAGGTGGCTGAGTGCTTCACTGACCTACCACTGTACTCAAGTATCAGGTGGCTGAGTGCTTCACTGACCTACCACTGTACTCAAGTATCAGGTGGCTGAATGCTGGAAAAATACTCCAACATTTCTTCGCTCAAGACGAACAGCTGACAAGTACACAGGTGTACCAAACCCCAGCATTTCCTAACAGCCATGACAGCTCACTTGAATATGCTGAATCTGAGCTTACAAAACAAAAATATTTCTCAACCAGTTGTAAACACTGAAAGCTTTCCGCAAGAAACTGCAACTATTCAGTGTGTTTCTAAAAATGATCTTGCACACTTGTCGTGAACTCATGGCAGGTAATGTCGAGTCAGACTTTTCATGTTTTGTCAGAAAAATTGAGTTTGAGAAAAGATTTAGAGGATTTGAAAAACTGAAATCCAGTCTCCTTTTAACAACCTCATGGAAGTTAATGTGGAGATGGTTACCAGAACTTCACCTTGAACTGTGTCAAGTGCAGTCTGACCCATTGTTTCTTGCAAAGAAAAATGAAAATCAGGAGAGTTTGTGGAAGTTGGTCTGCAAGGATATATTCCCTGTGTGTGTGTGTGTGTGTGTGTGTGTGTGTGTGTGTGTGTGTGTGTGTGTGTGTTTGTGTGTGTGTGAATGTACGCCTTCTACCTTGAAGCAAGTCAAATCTAAAACCAGAAATCAGATGGGAAATGAAGCACTGGACGTGCGTCTTCGACTTCCCACTACCAACATCGGAATCGATATGGAGACTGGTAAAAGATACATCTCGACCACAGACTTAAAAAAAAAAAGAAGTCTTTTTGTGTTTCTTTACCTGCAAGCAGTGCATAGAACCTCTGTGCCACTAAAAGATCATTCAATATACTTTTTACTTTTATATATATATATATATATATATATATATATATATATATATATATATATATATATATATATATATATTATTGTAACCATGAACAAGTGGTATTGATCAATAACGATGCGACTAGCCAGGACTCGAACCCATATATATATATATATATATATATATATATATATATATATATATATATATATATATATATATATATATATATATATATATATATATGTGTGTGTGTGTGCTGAATAGGTAAAACTTGCTATTTTGGCTTAAATAGCAACGCTCTTCTTGCCGAATAAGACAAGCGAAAATTTGTTTATGCAATAACTTCGCAAAAACCATTCTGAACCTAACGAAAAAAAATATATTTCATTGTGTTTATTATTAAATTATTGTAAATTTATCTAAAATATATTTAGTTGGATTAGGCTAAATTAAATTGCGCTTGTTATAATAAGGTTAGGTAAGTTTTCTAAGGTACTTCTGGTACAAAATTATTAAATTTTACATTAACATAAATGAAAAAAAATATCTTTAAACGTATAAGAGAAAATTTTAGAAAAGACTTAATTTTAATAAAGTTCTTGCTAATTGACTAGTTTTACCTATTCGGCACACACACACACATATATATATACGAATATATAATTTTACTTAAACTTTAATTTGTGGTCCTCAACTTATAAGTTTAGTGCTGTAGTGGCCCATGGTATCGAAGAAGTTGGATCACCCTGAACAGGTGATAGTCACCCCATACCCAACCCATGGGCATCAGTCACCCATACCCATGCTATGGGTGGTAGTAAGCAGTTCAGAGAATGGTTCCAGAGACTGACATGAACCAGAGATTGACTCCCATGAACCATTTCACGACAACGCAAATTGTTTTAAGATGGTGAAACCAGGCCAGGTGGGTCCACAACACCAGCTGTTGTACGGAGGTGGTGTTAAAACACACCACCAGCTGTTGTACGGAGGTGGTGCTAAACACACCACAAGCTGTTGTACGGAGGTGGTGCTAAACACAACACCAGCTGTTGTACGGAGGTGGCGACGCCAACATCAGATGGCACACACGGTAAATAGGTTCCCGGCGCCAGGTGGCGACTGACTCTCACAGGTGGTTTCTCTCATCCCATCCGCCCACTCAACTGATACACCACCTGCGCAGGTGTCCTCCCCTCAACTCTCTCTCTCTCGCTCACAACATGAGAAGACATAATCATAACATGCAAAATACTCTGAAGAAAAGCCGGGCATTGCAAAGACTAACCCCTGATAAAGACGCATGCAACCCCTGATAAAGACACATGCAACCTCCACATGTGTCTTTATCAACTTGACGGTATTATATACCCTTCATATAGTGATACACACTTATAATGTTGGTAAAGTGGAACGTTCTGAGGGAACACATTTTTTTTTAGTGGGTGTGTTAAGCAGTTGAAGGGACCTCTGCCCTCGCTGGCTGGTCTCAGACCAATTTTCCTATGAAATATTACACGAACAACATATATTGAGAAAGGCAAAAAAAAACATGAGTGCTGAGAGGTTACACCAGTCCACAGCTTTATAAACACCAGTTATAAACACCAGTTATAAACAGTGTTTCTCCTCCCACCTCCCGCGTCCGGGTCCCTCACTGATACCACCCTCTTTCATCCTTAAAAGGGTATACCATCCTCTATCATCTGTACAAGGGTATATGTACCATCCTCTATCATCTTTACAAGGGTATACCACCCTCTATCATCTTTACAAGGGTATACCATCCTCTATCATCCCTAAAGGGGTACCATCTTATGTCATCCTTACAGTGGTACCATCCTATGTCATTCTTACAGTGGTACCATTCTATGTCACCCTTATAGTGGTGGCTTGATCCTCCGTACACTAGGGGGAAGTCAACCATGCTAGGGGGAAGGTCAACCACGCTAGGGCTAGGGGAAGGTCAACCACGCTAGGAGAAGGTCAACCATGCTAGGGGGAAGTCAACCATGCTAGGAATTAATACTACAGCTCTCTCTTACTGTGCTGGCATCGTATGAGAAAACTCTAACAACCATGAACAAGACACAGCCTAGTTCCCAGGACTTTTGTGTATCCATATGCTCTTGCGCTACCCTCCACAGGAGGGATATGCTCTTGCGCTACCCTCCACAGGATGGATATGGGGGTGCACAATAAACTAGCCACTTCGGTGGCAAAGTCTAAAATTTAAAAAAGTGTTTTTTAGTACCCATTATGGTGGTATAAACCTTGGTAACTGATACCCACAAATAGTTTTAGAAAGACACGTCAGCAAACGCTACGTCATATTAGAGAACGTTTCGGTCCTGGGACCCTGATCAAGGTACCAGGACCGAAATGTTTTCCAATAAATATAAATGTCTTAGTGTTCGCTCCCGTGTCTAACCCTATGTATACTTTACAATATAATACCCATATTTGTTTTTAAACGGGTGGACTGGTAAGCCAGAAGCAGAAGCAGAAGCAGAGGGAAGAAAACGAAGATGGTGAAAACTAAGAAGGGAGATAACCCTGAGGGTTAGTAACCCAGGGTAACTCAAAGCCACTGTCATCGGACTGGCTTGCGTACACTGGGATTTTAAACCTCTCCCCCAGGATGCGACCCACACCAGTCAACTAACACCCAGGTACCTACTTACTGCTAGGGTGAACAGGGACAACAAGTGTTAAGGGAACATGCACAAGCGGTTCCATCCGTGCCGGGGATCGATCCCAGGTCCCTCTCTGCGCGACCTAAGGCGGCTACCAAGCGAGCCATGAAACAAGAGCAAGCCAGTCTGCAGGCTATCTGGTCGACGTGTTCAAGACAATGGATCAGTCCCATCCTGTATGGTGAAGAAACATGGCTGACACACCTGGCTTTCTAACCCACCATCATCCTCCTAATCCCTACCATCCCCATCATCTCCCATCACCACCATCCCCCATCACCAGTGTGATGGGGGATGGTAGTGAGGGAAAAGCTGAGAGATTGTTACAGTATATCTCCGCCCGCACTGCCATCTAGCGGGCCTCTGTTAAGCCAGATTTCTTCGGGTCTGAGTTTTTAAGTTTCTACTCCTGGTAGTATTAACTTTACCTGGTTTGGGCGGGAGATTGAATAATCACTTCACCTCCACTCTTCCCCTGATCAGGTACGGTGATCTACCGGGAATACTGTTTAATTTTGTTTAATATTTAACCGGGTTACCGGTAATAACATTGGAATACAATTACCACCCTTTGTTTTTCTTCAATCTTAAAATAATAACCATCTTTACACAGCACTTGAAAACAAGGAATATCCGCTAGGACTCTTTATTGACCTAAGGAAAGCTTTTGATACAGTAGACCACGGCATCCTACTCCAAAAACTTGACCATTACGGTATAAGAGGTCACGCTCTTATGTATTTCAAATCCTATCTTACTAACAGGTATCAATACGTCACCATTAAAGACACTACTTCATCTACACGACCACTTGATACTGGAGTACCACAGGGAAGTGTCCTTGGTCCCCTGCTCTTCCTCCTATACGTCAATGATCTTCCCAACGTATCACAACACCTGAAACTGATTCTCTTTGCTGATGATACGACTTATGTCATCTCCCACCCAAATCTTGCCTCACTCAACACCATTGTTAATGAAGAGCTGTTAAAAATATCAACCTGGATGACAGCCAACAAACTTATACTTAACACTGACAAAACCTTCTACATTATGTTTGGTAACAGAACAGGTGTTGCACAACTGAACATTATGATTGACAACACTCCTATTGCTAAACACAATGAGGGCAAATTCCTGGGCCTACACCTGGAGAGCAACCTGAATTTCAGCACCCATATCAACCACATAGCAAAAAATTTATCCAAAACGGTTGGGATCCTCTCTAAGATACATTACTATGTACCACAATCAGCCCTACTCACACTATACTATTCACTCATCTATCCCTACCTCACCTATGTCATATGTGCGTGGGGATCAACAGCAACAACCCACCTAAAACCAATATTAACTCAACAAAAAGCTGCAGTAAGAATTATCACGCAATCCAATCCCAGGCAACACCCTCCCCCCCCCACACTTCAAAGACCTAAATTTACTCACTGTCCAGAACATCCACACTTACTACTGTGCAACCTACATGTACAGAACCATATATTCCAATATTAACCCTGAACTAAAACGCTTTCTTGATAGTTGTGACAGGACCCATAGACAATACCAAACACAGAAATCTCTATGACATTCCACGTGTCCGGCTAAATCTATACAAACGTTCAATGTACATTAAAGGGCCTAAAATCTGGAACTCCCAACCTGAAAACTCCAAAACTGCAGACTCAGCCACCATTTTCAACACTATCATCAAAAAGCATCTTATCTCACTAAAACACACCACCAACACCTAAACACACACACACACACACACACACACACACACACACACACACACACACACACACACACACACACACCACCTTGGCCTAGTGGTAAAGCTCTCTTCACGCACGGAGGGCCGGGTTCAATTCCCGGTGGGGCAGAAACATTTCGAAGTGTTTCCTTACACACACACAAACACACATACATACAACAGGCCTAGTGTCTAATTGACATGTGCCTAGGACAAAATGGTAACTAACACACATCCTCCTCATCTACACCAACATTGACCCAAAGGACAGTAAACAAAATCCCGAATATAGTTATTGTCAAATAAATGTGAAACTAGTCTTAAGTTTGCCTGATTTACTCCAATATTGTAGCTTTAATAGAAACTGTGTAACATGCTAAGACAAAACCATTCTTATTACTAATTTTTTTACAATCTAAACATTCTAAACTACCTCACTATGGTAAATATATTTAATCATTTGAAATTTGTATTCATATGTAATTTGTAATATAGATTAAGAACTAGTATTAAGTCTGCCGGAAATGCCTAGCATGCCCAGGCATGCTAACGGCCATCTTTGTAATTATAGTCCTTAAATGTAAAACACACATTGTAATTTTTACAGAGAAATAAAGCATCTTGAATCTTGTAAACAGTACTGTTTATTTTCATTGCCAGCTCTGCTGCTGGCGTGGGTATTCACAGTAGACGCTGGATATTTCGAAGCGAGAACCCAGGTGACGGGCCTAAGTAGGACAGATAGATTTCTCATCTCTCCTTTGTTATCTGGTGTGAGATGCTGTGAACCAGCATTGACAGCATCTTGTCCATCTACTTAACATCAGACTACCACCACCTACCCACGATAACTAACATCATATCTTCATTACATCTTAAGACATCCTTGACTAAGACGAGTCTCCTATCTCAGTCTCACTTGAACCAATGGAGGCCAAATGGTTTCCTGACAAACCTTACCTAACCTAACCTATAATTTTTCCATTAATACTTCTCAAAGTTATTAGTTCTTTTTCCATACTTCTGATCAGGAGGAAGACGTTCCCATGACAACCACCACCATCACCATTCCCTCCCATCACCACCATTCCCTGAACACAGACGGAGCAGTGTAGTGTTGAAGTATGGAAGGGCAGAGTGAAGCCAGCAAGGAAATGACCAATTATGAAGTCTACATCCAGGACAGTGCCACACAGTGCCAGGATAGTGCCACAGTGCCAGGATAGTGCCACACAGGGCCAGGATGGACCACCTTATGGTACATTGGTTCATCTCATGGTACACTGGTCCATCTCATGGTACACTGGTCCATCTCATGGTACACTGTTTCATCTCATGATACAATGGTCCATCTCATGATACACTGGTTCATCTCATGGTACAATGGTTCATCTCATGATACAATGGTCCATCTCATGATACACTGGTTCATCTCATGGTACAATGGTCCATCTCATGGTACAATGGTTCCATCTCATGATACAATGGTCCATCTCATGATACAATGGTTCATCTCATGATACACTGGTTCATCTCATGGTACAATGGTCGATCTCATGGTACATGGTCATCTCAGAAAATGTGTCACATTCTCATGAGTCAAGGTTCATCTCAAAATGGCGTGTGCATGGTACAATGGTGATTCATGTACGTGTCTAAGGAAGAGTGGGTGGCAGATGAGTGGATCAGGGGGGAGGTCTGTTGGTGTGAGGGTAGGAGGCGTTAAAGGAGACAGTTGGGAGCTTGTGGCTAGAGGCGTAACAACACACACTTAGAACATCTGGACACACACTCAAGTGACACACTAAGTGTAACCTAGCAACCTACACTCCTTACATCCTTCCCCCTACCTTCACCCCCAGCGTCGCAGCACACTCTACCCACACACCTCAGCATCCCAGCACTCACACACTCTACCCACACACCCCAGCACTCATACCCTAGAACGCAGGCGGGAGAGATACATTATTTTATACACTTGGAAAATTCTAGAGGGATTAGTACCAAACTTGCACACGAGTCACTCCCTACGAAAGCAAAAGACTCGGCAGACGATGTAACATCCCCCCAATGAAAAGCAGGGGTGCCACTAGCACGTTGAGAGACAACACAATAAGTGTCAGGGGCCCAAGACTGTTCAACTGCCTCCCAGCATACATAAGGGGGATTACCAATAAACCCCTGGCTGTCTTCAAGCAGGCACTGGACAGGCACCTAAAGTCGGTACCTGACCAGCCAGGCTGTGGTTCGTACGTTGGACTCGCGCTGTATAACCCTTGTGGTTTAGCGCTTCTTTTGATTATAATAATCGTACGTTGGACTGCGTGCGGCCAGCAGTAACAGCCTGGTTGATCAGGCCCTGATCCACCATGAGGCCTGGTCACAGACCGGGCCGCAGGGGCGTTGACCCCTGGAACTCTCTCCAGGTATACTTGACACAACATGATTCCTCGGTAGTAATTACTTCGAAGTCACCCCCACCCTCGCTCTCTGACCCCTCAGTAAAAACCTTGATCCTTGGAACCTTGATCCTCGAAACATAGATCTTCGGAACCTTGATCCTCGAAACGTAGATCCTCGTAACCTAGAACCTTGGAACCTTGATCCTTCAAGCATAAACATAATCAAGGCTCTGGCATTGTACAAAGGCAGAACAGGAGAGCCAGAGACGAAAATAAGAGAGAAATTAATGAATTAAAATATTAAATTTGTTATTTAAGGACAAAGCAAAATCCTCCCCCCAAAACAAAACTTGTGATCAGTTATGTGATGAGACTGGAGGTCTGATCTGAGACCAGGCAGCGGGGGCGATGACCCCTGTAGACCTGCGTCACTGCATATGTGGTATATGTGAATGTATCCAAAACAATCGCAAACAGGCGATCTTACCAATGCATAACAAGCCACATGGGTTTGAAGATCTTTCGCACTCTGGTGCGCCGTCAGGAGCTATGCAAGACAGTAACAGAAGGGGAAATTCTCTGAGGCAAGGCAGAAGGTATCAGTGGCAGCCCATGACATGGGTTACCACTGATACCTTCTGCCTTGCCTCAGATACTTTCCCCTCCTATTAATTGCTATCTTGCAACATTGCATAGCTCCTGACGACGCAAGAAAGTGTGAAAGATCTTGAGCTAAAAATTTCCATCCCCGTGTGGCTTGTTCTGCGTGATGTGTATATGTTGATTTACGTATATGCACTTTTGCATATGTGTGCGTATGTGAGCGTATGTAGGCATGTGTTTATTTATGTAGGCAACATTTACGCGTATGTATATATGTATATATTTACAGATGTATGCAACAATTATGTATACATGTACACATACATACTTCTGCATGTGTATTCATATGTATATGTACACATGTGTGTCCACTAATATTACCACCATCGTCACCACCACCAGTCACCACCAACGTCACCACCACCTCTGTATATATGTGAATCTGTAACTAATAACAAATAAATCACTCGGCAATATTTGAAATTATAAAGTCGATCCAAAGAGGATCCTTAAAACAATCTCTTGGAAATCAATTTTGGGAAGTCTATAAAAAAAATCGCACAGAGAGCACCTGTGCAAGTCAATTTCTCTACGAACCTTCAGCCAGCAACAGATGACTAGGGTTTATAATTTGAAGCCGATTGGATAAAGCGTTCTGAAGGTATAAACGTAAACCTTAGATGGTACGAGAAAACTGTAGCTACCAGATGACCGGCTCTGGCATCACGTCGTCCAACATTTAAGGGTTCACTCGGCTCAGGAAAATTTAAAAAACACTAAAATAACCAAGTTTTAAAAAGAAAATTATTTCTTTTTATGCAATTGCATTAGTTTTAAACTTCTCTACAATCCTATAAGAAAAAAATTGTGTTTTTCTAAAATAGTCTATCTGGATAAAAATTTCAAGGATTCCATATTTGAAAAATATTTATTGGACTGACAAATATGTCCCCAGACAAACTAAAGTGAATGGGCAATATCCTGGCTGTCAGTTGCATCAGCCATTAAATACTGAAGCCCAGGTGAGAGGTACACGCATATACAATGTTCCCACAAGATGGACCCAACCACTATGGCCTCATGATAAACGTCGCCTTAACAACATCAGACAGTCGTACGAGGGACTGCAAGTTCTACTGGCACGACGTATTTTGATCGTAACGATTAAACGCGAATGAAAATTTCTCACAGAGAGAGAACTGTTTTGAACACTTGATGCCACTTAAAAATTCATGGTATAACTTAAGAAATCTTTGCTCAGACCTCTACAACAACAATTGTCCTCAAATATTTGTTAAGTTATACCATGAATTAAGGAAAGATCCTGGACTTCACCTTACGAAAGCAGACAAAGTAAATGCGATAGTAATTATGGACAAGGTAGATTATAGTGGAAAAATGAACATGTTATTAGAACTCGGGGGAACTGACGTGCCTCTTAAAGGTCCACAATATTGTACTTAATTATATACTTAGTAAAGTAAGTAGTATTATAAAAAGTGAACCTAAGTGTTTACTAAGTGGTAAGGAATTTTCTTAACACCCCTTTGTAACTTTAATGAGTTTCAGAAGAGTCATTCCTTTAAGTGGCCACTAAGTGGTATTTACTAAGTGAAGTACCTAATCAAATCTGGTAAATAACTTTACGGAGGGTAATGTGTTCACACTCGTTCACCCCTGGTATGACATGATGGTGGTGGCTGCTTGGGTGTTGTTACTGGTGTTGTTACTGGTGGTGGTAGCTGCTTGGGTGTTGTTACTGGTGTTGTTACTGGTGGTGGTGGTGGCTGCTTGGGTGTTGTTACTGGTGGTGTTACTGGTGGTGGTGGTGGCTGCTTGGGTGTTGTTACTGGTGGTGGTAGTGGTGGTGGCTGCTTGGGTGTTGTTACTGGTGGTGGTGGCTGCTTGGGTGTTGTTACTGGTGGTGGTGGCTGCTTGGGTGTTGTTACTGGTGGTGGTGGTGGCTGCTTGGGTGTTGTTACTGGTGGTGGTGGCTGCTTGGGTGTTG